>JBBBDQ010000962.1:290000-647500 GCA_037127315.1 Ascarosepion bandense | reverse complement strand
AAATTTCGTTGAAAACAAAGAAAAGAGTAATGGATTGTTATGTGATGTCTGTTCTTCACTATAGCATCAAGTCCTGGCCAAGCTCATCAACGATGAAGGAAGATTGTTGTTTGACAGAAGGATGCTGAGGATACTATGGACCGAACTTGTGAGAAACAATGAGGTTTTAGAGAGAATGTAAAAGAAAATGAAACTGATACTTAACATCAGGAAGAGACAGATGTAGTTTCTGGGGCATCTAACAAGGAAATAAGGTTGGGAGAATCTGATACTCACATCGAGAATAGAGCGAAAGAGAGACAGTGAAAAGCAACGCGTGACATACTTGATGAGCTTGAGCAAATGGAAGGCAGAGCAGATTTGAAAGACGTAACAAGAGAAAGAGCTACAAGTTAAGAGATACAAAGGCTAGGAAGACGTAGACGGTCATGATCGCCTACATTCTGAAGGAACCCACGGCACATAAAAGAAGAAGCCCTGTTTATTTAGGTAATGTTGAAAATGTTTTTCATATATATATATATATATATATATATATATATATATATATATGTATATATATATATATATGTGTGTGTGTGTGTGTGTGTGTGTGTGTGTGTGTGTGTGTGTGTGTGTGTGTGTGTTGAATATATGGATCAAAATCCGACAAGAAGTATAAAATGAACACATAACAGGTAGGAAAAAAGAGTCTTTAATTTAACATTTTTCACTTTAACAAGTTTCTTCAGAGATTTTTGCAGACAAATATAAAAATATCTGCAGAAACCTGTTAAAGAGAAACATGTTAGATTAAAGATCCTTTTCCTACATGTTATTTAGTTATTCTATATATATATATATATATATATATATATATATATATATATATAATAAAATAAATTTCGAAGTTCAAAACTGTTGAATGATTATTTCAACATGAAATCCCTAAGAGAGATTTGACATCTCATCGCCTGCAGTCTCTCTCCCACCGGCGAGACGTGGCTTCCCTGTATCTCTTCTATAAATACTTTCACGGCTTCTGCTTCGATGAACTTAGATGACTGGTGCCCCCTAAATACGAATTTGCACGAGATACTAGATTAGCAACTAGATCCCACCCTTTTACAGTGAAACCGATAAAATGCAGCCGTAACTTCTACTCCAACAGTTTCTTTCCTCGCACTTCCCGACTGTGGAATTCTCTTCCAAACGATTGCTTCCCCGACGGCTACAATCTCCAGGAGTTTAAATGTAAGGTCAATACACACCTCCTAACACACTAACCTGCTCCCATTCTATCAAGCACTCTTCCCATCTGCCCGACCCTCATCCTCGCTATCCTTACTCATCTGTCACCTTTCTCCTGACATTCCCTATGTCTATCCACTCCTTCTCTTTACCTTTCCCTATGTAGCCCCATGCGCAATAGTGGCAGTGGAATGCCTTGCTTGGGGGGAGATGATTAAAAAAAAAAACAAAAAACTACCACATTTCAAAATGAAATAAAAAAGAAATTAAAAAATTTGAAGGTTAAAAATTCACCGGCGGAAGTAAAAAAATTTACGTCACAAAAAAATCGGTTAGCAATCAATGTCTATTTTTAGATTTTGGACAATTTTACTTTTAGATTGAGTTGTAAGTGAAAAAATTTGAAACTTTTGCTTTGTCTAGCTTTACAAAGGGGAAGGGGTTAACGGATAAAATAGGAAGTGGTGTTTGATTGAGAAGTGGGTTAAACAAAACAGAAAGAGAGGGGGGGAAGGGGGAAGAAGAAGGAAAAATAAAAGAAAAAAGAAAAGAAAAATATCCATATTTTACAGACGCTTGATACGTGTCAAACAAAACTAGCGTATATAAATGGGTTAAAGTATTAAAAAAAATATTTTTAAAAAAACATATTTAGGGGAAAAAGCTGATATATGATTTAATTAAATTTAATTAAGTTAAACTAATTAATGATAAATCTAGATTAAAAAAAATCTAATTTTTAAAAAAAAGTTTTCTAAAATTATTTTTAAAATTTTTATAAAAAATTATAAAAAATTAATTCTGTGAAAAAGATATATATACTTGCAGAAGAAATCAGGGGTTAAGTCAGTATAAGTATCCTTATTTTATAAAGGTAGATGTTCAAAGGAGACAGGAAGAGGAAGGTAGAGGGGTTCCAAATTACTATTTAAAAATTTAATTTATCAACATTAATTTAATTTATATTTACTCTCCTAAAAACTAAATTTAGAATTTAAAATTTTATCACAAATTTTAGAAGGACCTTTTCAACTTAATCCCCAAAATTAAATTTCGTAAATCTTCAAATGATTTCCAAGAATTAGTAAAATCGGATATTAGAACCTTAAAAACTCTAAGGACCTGTGGGTAAAATCAAACAAATCCAATAATATTTATAAATGTGATCCTTCTAATTACCTAAATCTCCTTAAAAATAAAATAAATAGTCATTACAAAGTAGACAGAAGGAACCTAACATTATTGGAAATAAACATAGATACGGCTAAATGTGACGGTCTGTCAGTTTGATTCCTTATCCGATAGTGAGAATGCCACATTCTTGAGTGTATAGTAGAGAAAAGTGGGGTAGATTCTTATTGGTTCAGAATGTACGAATTAATGATAATTATAATTGTTATAATTATTTTATTATAATTATTTTTGTCAACGTAATTAGTTTTATTTATTTTATGGACACCACAAACTGACAGCATAATTTTTAGTTATGCAATTCTTTGTGGACACGAAATCCCTAATGTCTGTCTTCATTTTTTTCTTTTATTGTTCGCAATTTTTAATATCTTGTAATATTCTTTCGCACTCAATAAAGTGACACGTGGTAGCGGCATTTTTGTCTTGTTTATGGCGAAATTATAAAATAAAAAGGATGTTTTTAGCATGGGTCAGGCTAGACACCCTGAAAGCAAAACACTGCGCCTCCTCAGGTTAACCTCACAACAGACCGCAAGTGAAATGATTATATATAATCCATAGCTAAATCCGCTGCTAAGAAGAACCGACTTCTCTGTGTAGGGCCAGGAAGTTTCTCCCGTCTGAAAAAATCCTGCACATATATACATCTACCATCTGCCCGTGCATTGAATACTGCTGCCATATCAGGTCGGGTAATCCTGTTATCCACCTAGGCATCCTTGACAAAATCTGACGAAGAATCTGTAATGTGATAGATCCCGACTTGGCAGCTTAGATACAGTCACTTTTTCACCGGCGCAATGTGGATGCCCTGTGTCTCTTCTTCAAATACTTTCACGGCTTCTGCTCAGATGAACTTAGCTCACTGGTGCCCCCTATATACGAATGTCCTCGAGCCACAAGATTAGCAACTAGGTCCCATCCATTTGCTATAAAACCAATAAAATGTAAACGCAAATTCTACTCCATCAGCTTCTTTTCTCGCATTTCTCGCCCGTGGAATTCCCTTCCGTTTATTTGCTTCCCCGACAGCTACAATCTCCAAGAACTTAAATGTAAAGTCAATAGTCATTTTCTATATCACTAACTTGCATCCTCTCTCTCTCTCTCTCTTATGCTTCTCTCTCCGTCCACTCCACTCTCATCAGTATTCTCATTCTTTTCTTACCCACTTCCTGACACCTCCTATAACCTCTCACTCTTTCTCATAACTTTCCTCCTATGTAAAACGTGTGCTTGTGCTCATAGTCGATTGTTATCGTATTTTCTATAAGATTCTGAATGTTATTGTTTTCTCGGCTGTGCTTATGATACGGCGAATGTTTCTTGGCCTCTCCCTCTGTCCATCCTATTATTTGTTTTTTTATCGTATCACCCCGAGCAAGGCGGTAACGCCACTGATGTGCAGGGGGCTACGTAATAGTGAAAAGTTTGGAAAAGAAAAAGCCGGAAACCACATCCTAAACAGGGAACAAGGGATAGGCCTCTTAACCAGTTCAATAGACGTGGGTGGGGTGTGAACCGGGCGATAGATAGATCTATCTACTCCAATTGAAAAAAAAAGAACAAAGTGAGGAGATTTGAAAAGAGAAAGCCGGACACCACATCCTAAACAGGGAACAAGGGACGAGCCTCTTAACCTGTTCAATAGACGTGGGTGGGGTGTGAACCGGGCGATAGATAGATCTATCTACTCCAATTGAAAAAAAAAGAACAAAGTGTGGAGATTTGAAAAGAGAAAGCCGGACACCACATCCTAAACAGGGAACAAGGGATGAGCCTCTTAACCTGTTCAATAGACGTGGCTGGAGCGTGAAACGGGCGATAATTATGAGATCTGCTCTGATTTTCAATGTTCAAGTGAAGAAGAAAAACGAAAGTAGAAATATTAAAACAGAATCATAAACATTTTGGCAGACAATGTGAACAATTGAAAAAAAAAAGAACAAAGTGAGGAGATTTGAAAAGAGAAAGCCGGACATCACATCCTAAACAGGGAACAAGGGATGAGCCTCTTAACCTGTTCAATAGACGTGGGTGGGGTGTGAACCGGGCGATAGATAGATCTATCTACTCCAATTGAAAAAAAAAGAACAAAGTGAGAAGATTTGAAAAGAGAAAGCTGGAAACCACATCCTAAACAGGGAACAAGGGATGAGCCTCTTAACCTGTTCAATAGACGTGGGTGGGGTGTGAACCGGGCGATAGATAGATCTATCTACTCCAATTGTAAAAAAAAAAAGAACAGAGTGAGAAGATTTGAAAAGAGAAAGCCGGAAACCACATCCTAAACAGGGAACAAGGGACGAGCCTCTTAACCTGTTCAATAGATGTGGCTGGAGCGTGAACCGGGCGATAATTATGAGATCTGCTCTGATTTTCAATGTTCAAGTGAAGAAGAAAAACGAAAGTAGAAATATTAAAACAGAATCATAAACATTTTGGCAGACACTGTAACTTTCTTTCTCTTTCTTCGTAATATATTCTTCTTGCTTTCAAAAAACCTGCGCAGAACGTGATAACAACACAAACCTCATTCCAGCTGAACATTTATAAAAAAAAAAATGACACGAGTGTGAAAACCATGAAACAGTCGATCAGATTGTCACGAAACTTATGCTTTATTCTTGAATGACTGAATTCTGTTGTTGAAGAAGCATTCTTAAAATATGTCTTTGGCTTCATTTTCGAAATCTTTGAGATTGAAACACCTACTAGACAGGGTCGGTTTCCTTCGCTCAATAACACTTCTTCACAAACAAAATGACGCCATTTTGCAAGCGGAATGTTTTCGTTAATCTCGTTGCCAAAGTGGCTATAAATGGAATAAAGTGACTATAAATTGAATGAAAGTGGCTATAACTGGTTCTACAATTTTGATATCAGTGAAAAAAATATGTGACGAATTAACATTCTCACATATTGTCGTATAAGATAAAACATATTCGTCTATACTTCTGAGATGAGATAGTATTTACATTATCTACACTGTTCGAGCTATTGTCCCCATCTTTATCACAATGTATAAAACGTTTCGGCCGTTGTACGCTCCGGTTTTCTTCATGGCCCAGTGGATATAGCCGTTTGTTCGTTTCAGTGACCCAAAGAATTGCAAGTTCAATTCCTGGCCACAGCAGGAAAAAACAAATAATTTAGTGAACTGAGTTAAAGAGAAATAACTACATGGCATCCGGAAGCAGCATTGCACATGGAATGAGAATGATATACCCCATTGATCGAAATAAAGGGATTTTTTGCTTTGTTTTTTTTTTATCGTTTCACCCCAAGCAAGGGGGTCCCGCCACTGATGCGCAGAGGGCTACATAAGAGTAAAAGTTTAAACAGGGGGAGAGTGACGAGAAAGACGAACCAGTTATAGGGGATGTCAGAGAAAGGGAAAGAAAAGGATGAGAACACAGGTGTGAAAACAGTTGCGAAGGTAGAAAGGAAAAGAACAAGATACACGGGGTGATGTAGAAAGAACTGGAGTCAAGTGGATAAAAGATGGGAATTGACATTGCATTTAAATTACTGGAGGTTGTAGCCGTCAGAAAAGCAAATATATGGAAGGGAGTTCCACAGGCGGGAAGTGCGAGAAAATAAGCTGGAGAAGTAGAATTATCGGCTGCATTTGGTTGATCTAACTGTAAGTGGGTGGGACCTTGTTGCCAGTCTGGTTGCATGAGTAAATTCTTGTGGAGCAGGGACAAGTGACCTAAGTTCGTCAGAGCAGAAACCATGAAAATATTTGTAGAATAGCAAAGGGTGGCCATATCCCATCGGTGAGAAAGTGGCTGGAGTCGAGCTGCCAGGTCGGGACCTATCACATTACAGATTCTACTTTGGAGCCTGTCGAGAACGCAGAAATGAACAGCAGGGGCGCCTGACCATATATGACAGCAGTATTCTATGCACGGAAGGACGGTTGATTGAGTTCAAAATCTTAAGAATCCTCCTTTTAATGAAGTGCATGAATTCATTTCTCATGCCTAGTTTTAAACTACAAGGTAGTTCGAGACATTTAACTCTGAAAGACAATTCAACTTGAACGTTAACCCGAAAGAATTCACTCAATACTGTTTTCACAACAGCATCATTTAGTATGTTTGAAGCGTTAAACTCTACAATGAGTGTGATGGAAGAATTAGCAATACGTATTGACTAAAATTTGGAAATTTGATTCCATATTTACTTGAGAAGTCCCGTTACTTAGCAGAAGTTAGAGTCTGTTACAGATTTTCAAATTCAGTTATTTAGTTTTATCGATCGACAGTTCGTATCTATTTCATTACCTCAGTCTGTTCATATCTTTGTATCCATCTCTCTCTCCCCTCCTCTCTCTCTCTCTCTCTCTCTCTCTCTATCTATCTATCTATCTATCTATCTATCTATCTATCTATCTAACTACCTCTGGCACTTCAACGCTTGTCTAGCTAGAACCGATTACAACTGAGTAGTGAGTTCGATCCTCAATGGGTATCCCATACCTTTGGCCTTGTGGCACATCTAAGCGGGGCTTGTAAATCAACTAAATTCGTGAAGATGGGTACCTCGGCTTGGTTATATGATTAGCCAGCTTCACACGCTAGAAAAGTTTACAACTGAGTAGTGAGTTCGATGCCACATCTAAGCGATCCTAAGAAAATCACCTCTCACTTTTTCTGCGTTTCTCTGCCTCAGTTTAATCAAATTTGTCTATCGATATGTATAAATGTGTGTATGCCTCTGTCTGTTATCTATCTATCTATCTATCTATCTATCTATCTATCTATCTATCTCTGCTGGTTCTATCTATCTATCTATCTATCTATCTATCTATCTATCTATCTATCTATCTATCTATCTCTGCTGGTTCTATCTATCTATCTATCTATCTGTCTATCTCTGCTGGTTCTATCTATCTATCTATCTATCTATCTATCTATCTATGATCGCAATCTATTATTATCTACCCCTCTATTATGAAGTCAAGCGTGATTCACTCATGTGTCCTAAAAAAATGCTGGGAAAAATAAACAAATATTTCCTTCATTAAAGGGCAGCCCAAAATGCCAAATATAGGTGGGGGGTACTACATCAAGCAGGTACAAAAATTTAAATAACTGGGAAGTGTTCTGACAGGCCAGATAGATGGCGAAAGAGACAGAGGAAAGCAGCGGATAACATATTTGCAGGGCCTGATCAGGTGGATGACGGAAAGATGGTTGCGTGGTTTACCAGGAGAAAGCGTGCTAAGAGCCACCAAAGATAGAGAGAGACGTGAAAAACCATGATCACTTACATCCTGAAAGGACAGGGCACATAGAAGAAGAAAAGGAAGAGGAGGAGAAAGAAGAAGAAGAAGAAGAAGAAGAAGAAGAAGAAGAAGAAGAAGAAGAAGAGGAGAAGAAGAAGAAGAAGAAGAAGAAGAAGAAGAAGAAGAAGAAGAAGAAGAAGGAAGAAGAAGAAGAAGAAGAAGAAGAAGAAGAAGAAGAAGAAGAAGAAGAAGGAAGAAGGAAGAAGAAGAAGAAGAAGAAGAAGAAGAAGAAGAAGAAGAAGAAGAAGAAGAAGAAGAAGAAGAAGAAGAAGAAGAAGAAGAAGAAGAAGAAGAAGAAGAAGAAGAAGAAGAAGAAGAAGAAGAAGAAGAAGAAGAAGAAGAAGAAGAAGAAGAAGAAGAAGAAGAAGAAGAAGAAGAAGAAGAAGAAGAAGAAGAAGAAGAAGAAGAAGAAGAAGAAGAAGAAGAAGAAGAAGAAGAAGAAGAAGAAGAAGAAGAAGAAGAAGAAGAAGAAGAAGAAGAAGAAGAAGAAGAAGAAGAAGAAGAAGAAGAAGAAGAAGAAGAAGAAGAAGAAGAAGAAGAAGAAGAAGAAGAAGAAGAAGAAGAATATAAGGAATTTTGAAGAAACACCGAGAAAGATAAACCACGCAACCCTCGCTCCGTCATCCACCTGATCAGGTCATTCAAATATGTTTTCCACTGCTTTCCCCTGACTCTTTTCCCCTCTAGCTGGCTTGTTAGTATCAGGTTCTCCAAGCTCTCCTTCCTCATTACATGTCCCAGGAACTTTAGCCGTCTCTTTCTGATGCTCAGTATTAATTTCCTTTTCGTTTCCATACTTTCCAAAAACCTCATCAATACTCCCATGCTCGATTCATGATATCCGCAGCATCCTTCTGTAGAACCACATTTCAGTTTTTTCAAGTTTTTCCTTCATCTTCGATATTTTTCAGCATTCACTGCCATATTGAAGAACTGACATCACATAGCAATCCAGTACTCTCTTCTTTGTTTCTATCGAAATTGTCTTGTTTCGTAATACTTTACTCCACTTCTGGAATGCTTCCTTCGCCATGCCAATTCGACTTCGGATCTCTGTGTCACACTTTCCGTCTTCTGTTATAACACTTCCCATGTATATAAATTTTTGTACCTGCTTGATTTAGTATCCCCCAACTGTATTTAGCATTTTGGGCTGCCCTTTTTGCTGATGACCATGCATTCGGTTTTCTTGCAGTTTATTTCTCGACCTTTCTTTTCACTCTCTTCAGCTACCTTCTGTAGGAGGTCTTATAGTTTTCTTTCCGTGTCTGCAATCAGCACTGTATCATCTGCATACCTTATGTTGTTCAAATTGTGGCCTCCAATAACAAATCCTGGCGTATCATCTGGTGACCTCAAAATAATCTCGCTGTACAAGTTGAACAGATCCGGTAAAAAGACACATCCTTGTCTTACGCCCCTTTCTATTTTTGTATATCTGCTGAATTCGTTACCTGTCCGGATGCAGGCGGTTTGCTACCAGTAGAGATTCTTGGTTACTCTTAGGTCTTTCCCAAATATGTCAAGGCTGCCGAGCATCTTCATCAATTCTTAGTGGAGTATTTTGCCAAACGCCTTTGCATAATCGATAAAGCATAGGTAGAAGTCCTTTTTTATTTGTATTTCCGTTTCGGAGAGCATCCTAATCATAAAAATGGCGTTTTTTGTTTCCGTGTCTTTGATGAACCCGCACTGTTCTTGGCCTATTTCTGGCCTGATTCTACTTCTCGCTCTATTCAACAGGTTCCAGACGATCAGTTTTGTTATATGGCTTATTAAAGTGATGCGATATCGATTAAATTTATAAGGTTCAAACAAATTAATTAAGAATATCTATCGCCCTAGTTCAGTCTGTTCATATCTATCTATCTATCTATCTATCTATCTATCTATCTATCTATCTATCTATCTATCTATCTATCTCAATCTGTTCATATCTATCTATCTATCTATCTATCTGTCTGTCTGTTTCTATCTATTTTTCAGTCTGTTCATATCTCTCTATTTATCCATTTACACCCTGGTGCAAATTAAATGAAAAAAAATGAATAATATCTTCTTGGAATCTTTCGCAATTTGCCTGATCACATATACGTCGTCTCTTGGTGTTGGTTTTTTTTTTTCGAACACGTTTTATTTACGTTTTCGATTTATGGATTCGGATTTTTTCTTCGCCTTGATGACACAGCCGACAGTTGAAAGGCCGACATCAATACTATCCGCGATGTCTCTGTAAGGTTTGTCTGGGAGTTTTGTACGATTCTTTGGTGTAACGTCCATCATAGACAATGGCCATAAGACAACTAATCGATAGTTAAAACAATCTGAGCATGATAAAAATCTGATGCAATATTTTTCAAGGTCAGACAATACACTCCGAAAATAGATTCATATTACTGCACACTACTACAAATGACATAATGTGAGAAAAAAAATTAAAAATCAATTACACCTTATCACACCAGTGTGTCTAAAACTGATCGTATGGTAAAAAAAAGGAAACTAAAGCATATGTTTGAAGTAATTTACACAAGAATCTATCTATCTATCTATCTATCTATCTATCTATCTATCTATCTATCTATCTATCTATCTATCTATCTATCTATCTCAGTCTGTTCATAATCTATCTATCTATCTATCTATCTATCTATCTATCTATCTATCTATCTATCTATCTATCTCAGTCTGTTCATAATCTATCTATCTATCTATCTATCTATCTATCTATCTATCTATCTGTCTGTCTGTCTGTCTGTCTGTCTATGTCTGTTTAAATCTATCTATCTATCTATCTATCTATCTATCTATCTATCTATCTATCTATCTATCTCAGTCTGTCCATAATCTATCTATCTATCTATCTATCTATCTATCTATCTATCTATCTATCTATCTATCTATCTATCTATCTATCTATCTATCTATCTATCTATGTATCTATCTATCTATCTATCTATCTATCTATCTATCTATCTATCTATCTATCTTTAAATCTATCTATCTATCTATCTATCTATCTATCTATCTATCTATCTATCTATGTCTGTTTAAATCTATCTATCTATCTATCTATCTATCTATCTATCTATCTATCTATGTCTGTTTAAATCTATCTATCTATCTATCTATCTATCTATCTATCTATGTCTGTTTAAATTTACCTATCTATCTATGTCTTTTTAAATCTATCTATCTATCTATCTATCTATCTATCTATCTATCTCAGTCTGTTTAAATCTATCTATCTATCTATCTATCTATCTATCTATCTATCTATATATATATATATATATATATATATATATATCTGTCTGTCTATCTATCTATCTCTGTTTAAATCTACCTATCTATCTCAGTCTGTTTAAATCTATCTATCTATCTATCTATCTATCTATCTATCTATCTATCTCTCTTTAAATCTACCTATCTCAGTCTGTTTAAATCTATCTATCTATCTATCTATCTATGTCTGCTTAAATCTATCTATCTATCTATCTATCTATCTATCTATCTCTTTTTAAATCTATCTAAGTCTGTTCATACATATCTATTTATGTTTCTCATCTGTTCATATAAATCTATATATATATAGAGAGAGAAAGAGAGAAAGGGAGAGAGAGAGAGAGAGTGTGTGTGTGTGTGTGTGTGTGTGTGTGTGTGTGTGTGTGTGTGTGTGTTTGTTTAAAGGAGCAGGTCCATTATAACAAACCAAAATTTGAAAGAAATTGAAAGGTGAATATAAAAAAGCTTGTCTTCCATACGATAAAAGTTCCTGGTGAAATCAGTTTCTGGACGAGTATAAAAACACTTCGCGAAATCTGTTCCGTATGGAACATTTTATAAAACTTCATGCTAAACCCTTTCCACTCACATCTCATATATCTTTCATGCTAAAATCATCGTTAATAATTAGATTATAAGTATCTTTTTACTTTCATTTACCCACCCCAAAAGTATACGCCGATAGAGCAGTGGAAAGTTATCCGTCTAATGACAAATCAGTTGGATTTCGATCCCGGATTGAAGCAAATGGTTATTGTAGCTGTACTGAAGAGCTGTGATATAGCGAAACAGGCTTGTCTGCAGATAATTATATATATATATATATATATATATATATATATATATATATATATATATATATATGCATCACAGCAATTCTAAGGTGATTAAAATATACTGGCTTATTTACGATATATATATATATATATATATATATATATATATATATATAATCAGTCTGTTCATTATCTATCTATCTCAGTTAATGTATCTCTCGCATTTTGTTCATATTTGTCTATCTCAGTCTGTTAATATTCTATCTATCTAGTTATCTATCTTTTTATTTATGTGAGTTCATATGCATGTTTGTATATGGATATATATATATCTAGATCTGTGTTGATCTATTACGAGGGTTGCTCCTTAAGTAATAACTCTAGTTTTATTGTGTTATTCAATGACGTCAGAATTTAAATGCGATTCAAGTCTGTAATTATTTTCTAGTCAATATGTTTCTATCTTTGCACTAATTCCCCCGAAACACTTATGAGTCAATTGTCAGGCAGTTGAAATCCTTTAGCTCTGGAAGTCTATCCAGTATAGGCGTTGGAATGACCATGTCGTTTCCATGTGCATTCACTTGCGACGGATTCTTTAACAGGATTCATTGGAGCGTTTTCAGCTATCCATAAGTGCCACATGAAAAAACAATAAACAAAGTGTAGTTTAAAATACTATATCGTTAATTTCTGTAATAGACTAGGGACCTTGATGTGGGGGTATATGTTAGTTTGTTTGGTTAATCATTAATATTAAGTCATAAATTCGATCGTCGCATGGTGCCAATTAATTCCGGAAGGTTTTGGTGAGTAAATATGTAGTAGTTAAAGCGTATTGAAATATACCCTTTCCACTTTACTTATAGAGTGACAGAAAAACTCTCTCTCTCTCACTCTCTCTCTTTCTCTCTTTCTCTCAACATATGAATCCATTCCCTCTTTCTATTCTTCCATATTTATGGTAACCTAGATATAACCAGGACATAGCATAAGTGGTCAACTGGAGTCATGTAAAGTCAACCAATGACTAACACTCCCGCCAAAATCAAATCAGAAACGAATAGGCGTTAAGTAAATATAATAGGATCAGTGAACACCTGTGCAGCAACTGGTTTACAGTTCGTCAACTATGTGCATGGAGTTCGTGTCAGCCGTCGGAGATTCAATCAACACACAATCCAGCCAAAAGAAACTGCCTTCATGTAAACTGTGCTTAAATAATATTCACGAAAAGAATATGTAAAAACCAAGGAATTAATTCAAGAGTCCAATTCACACACTCAAATACCCAGATCATAATATAACATATCACAAACATCAACCTGATACTACATTCCACCTGACACACACTTATAGGAACACATCTGCTATCTTTACATGAATATACAAATACACGGAAGAAAAACCCGTTTTAACCTAAACACAACAATGCATATATAATAATGACCATTCATATGAATGCCACAACGACATATAGAAGAAATATATTAAAGATACAAAATACAAAAAGTAAAGAAATGATAATCATTCATATATACTAAAAGATGTAACCTTATGGAATCCAGCAAAACAAAAATGGTGGAATAGTTTTTACTCATTTATTATCTCAGCTTCGTCTATACTATATTATTATTAACAATGAGTAATAAATTCGGTCCTTCATTAGTGTCCATTTATTGCGGCCTTGTATTAAAACTAAACTAATCTTTTATTCAAATTAGTATTTTTCTTCGTATCATTTCTCAACCTCTTTAATTTCTCAAATTATTATAGCCCTTTTTTTATCTTTGTGACCGTCAGAGAATATTCGATAACTCTGCCCCACCCATTCACAGTTAGATCAACCAATTCCAGTCGGCAATTCTACTCCAACAGCTTCTTTTCTCACACTCCCGCCTGTGGAACTCTCTTCCATATTCTTGCTTTCCTGACGGCTACAACTTCCAGGAATTTAAATGCAATGTCAATACCCATCTCTTAACCACTTGACTCTAGTTCTTTCTATATCACCCTGTATATCTTTTCCTTTCTCTCTACCTTTGCGACTGTCATCACACCTGTATTCCCATTCTTCTCTTGCTCCTTTCTCTGACACCCCCTGTAACTGGTTCGTCTTTCTTTTTACTCTTCTTCCCGCTAATCATTTTCTTTTATGTAGCCCCCTGCGCATCAGTTTACGGTAATATCACGTTGAATACACCGGTTCTCGTTCGATCATCGAAGTTAAGCAACGTTGAGTCTGGTCAGTACTTAGATGGGTGTCCACTTGGAAATACCAGGTGCTGTAAGCGTTTAGTGACGGATGTGCGTTGTGGTGCAGTGGATATCGGCTCGGAAAGAGAAATCGGTGAGCCGAGTTCGAAATACAGTTGAATGCCCTGCATTCACTTACGCGCTGGTACCCTTGGGAAAGGTATTAATCCGTCACTTCCATCCAGTTATGGGTTAAATAACAGGGTGGGACTTGGGACCCTGCCAAAAAAAAAACAAACAAATCCCAATGAATCTTCCTCCAGCAGAGAGGAAGCCGGCTCAACCCGACTAGGGTGAATGCAGCTTGCATACTTGCGTCAGTGGAATTACCGCCTTGCTTGGGGTGAAACGATTAAAAAAATATATTTAATAAGCATCTTGATTAAGATTAAGGGTCGTTTCCTAAAGTTGAGAACATGTCGTGTGATGACGAATAAAAACTACAGGGGTTGAATTGGTTTAGAAAAACGAAATCGTGAAACAAGAGGAGATAGAAATTTTTATTCTGATAACGGTAAGGAGAAATGAATGACGAACGCTTGTTCTCAAAAAGAATTTTATATCCTAGGATATACAGAAAGTCATGCATATATAAAAGTCAAAGTAATTAAACGCGAAAAAACACATATCACAGATATCCAACTCAAAGCCAAGTATAAGGAGGAACAAAATGAAGGGTCTTACATATAGTTTGGAATTACTTCTGGTCTCGAAAAGCTATTTGTCTTGTTTCAGAAATAGCAGAACCAGATTCATCTATATTCCCGTAGGATAAGGCAGGATTCTTGTATTTCCCATCGGGCTACGCCTTTAAACTGCAGAAAAGGGAAAATTTAGCTTGGAAAGAAACAACCCTCCCGTTTTGGTTACTGATTATCGCTTGGGACACTATACGGTGTGATGTCCCGAAGCGGCTGTCATGTGACCACGTGACTCAGATAGGCCAATGAAAAATAAGCGTCTTTTGTATCCCTATAACCCTATCATGATCGTTTTGTGCAGAGAAAATTTCGAATATAGTTTCTGAAAGAAATTGCAATTTCAAGGAATGTTTTTAAGAGTTTCTGTAACAAATAATGAAAGTAGTTGAGCTTATTCTATGCTAGGTACCTCCTCTCCATTTCGATACGTAAGTTTTATATTGAATTCTTAAAAATGAAAAACTTTCTTTTTAAACTTTAATTTTAGCTTAATTGACAGTTAAATGATTAAATTTACTATTACCAGTAAGCAAAATACCTTGGTGTATTTCAAACAGAAATCATATTAATTGGAATCTAACATTTTGAGGGTTTTTTAAATTTTCATTTATTCGACCATTTTTGGGGCGAATTACACATTTGTAAACAAAAGTTAATTGTCGGGTTTCAAAATATTGCAAAAATAAAATGTACATCTCACACTACTTATTTTTGGAAATTAATCTGATTTGAACTAAATATTACTTGTTTATGGCATGAAATTTAGAATGAAAGTATTTTTTTAAGCACAAGAGTCTGACTCTTTGACCTTTTAAGTAGGCGATGACAGCACCTGTTATCAATCAATCTGGAGGTATGGTGACCAAAAATTGACATAATCCGAGTGAAGGTTTCGTAAGGGAAACAATCCTTGAAACAGGTGACCTTTTAATGAAAATTCTTTTATAAGTTTCTATAGTAAAAGAAAAAAGTACAGTTTAACAAAAATAAATAAAAAATTATTTTAAAAATCTTAATTCTAAATTGTTTGTGCTTTTGAATTTGAAACTTTAATTAGCAAAAAAAAAAAAGAAAATGAAAACAATTCTTATAAAAATTCATTATTCATCGATTTTTTCTTCTTCAGAATATGATATTCTAAAATTATACTATTTATAAAATCAATTAAAACTTTATCTACACTCCTGATCAAACATTTAAGACCACTTAAAAATCTTTCAAAAAAGAATTTTTCTTTTATGGATAGATTTTAAACTCCTCCCACTTAAGGTTACCAATACTACAATCTAAAAGGTTATGGAAACAAAAAGCTACATTCCAAACATTTTATTTAGAAATTTACATTTTTATAAAATGAGGCGATTTACACATGATCAAAATTATAAGACCAGGGGTATAAATTGGGACGTTGAGAAGTGAAAGAAAGTCCTGTTTTCTGATGAGAAAAAATTCAATCTCGATGGTCCTGATGGTTTCCAACGATATTTGGTATAACAAAAACATACCTCCTGAAATTTTCTCCGCATGTCATAGTGGTGGAGGGTCCCTAATGGTATGGGGTGCCTTTTCTTACAGAGCTCCAGGTGATGCAGGGCCGTCAGAGAGTGGCTGGTTGTGTTAACATGATACAAAAAGCATCTTTGATGACGGAGGACCATCGTCTGTGTGGGGATGGATGGTTATTCCGACAGGATAATGCTGCAATCCATGTTGCAAGACGGACCTTGACCTTTTTACAAGAAAATGGGTCCATCTCTTGGGACATCCTGCATGCTCACCGGACTTGAACCCAATTGAAAATGTTTGGGGATGGATGACAAGAGATGTTTATCGAAATGGCAAACAATATTCAACAAAAAATGAACTTTGTGAAGCCATCTTCAGAAGCTGGAAAACATCCCCGCACCTAAATGGAAACGCTTGTTTCTAGCATGTCCGACAGAATTTTTGAAGTCATTAAAAGCAGTGGAGGTAGACTTCATTATTAAATTTGGTTGTTGAATGTTTTCATACACTTTTTGTACAATTTCGTAGAATTTTTGTCTCTGGTCTTATAATTTTGATCATGTGTAAATCGCCTCATTTTATAAAAATGTAAATTTCTAAATAAAATGTTTGGAATGTAGCTTTTTGTTTCCATAACCTTTTAGATTGTAGTATTGGTAACCTTAAGTGGAAGGAGTTTAAAATCCATCTGTAAAAAAAAAATTCTTTTTAAAGATGTTTTAGTGGTCTTAAATATTTGATCGGGAGTGTACATTAAAAATAGCGTAGTTTTAATGATTTTTTTTTATTTTACTATTCCGAACAGATTTTCGGAAAAAATGGTCCCATAATTAAGAAAAATGACATGATTTACATTTCCCAATGTGTCCTGCATTTAACTAATAAAAAACATTTCTATAGATAATGTATTTCTAGAAGTCCAATCAATTTGAGTGAGGAGTAACAGATATAAAAATAATTTCAAGATTTTCTAAAGAAAATAATTGCATGAATAATTTCATTCATTTGTGAATAACTTTTTAAAGTTTCATTAAAATCAGACAGTTGATTTTTGCAATTTTTTTAATGAATGTCTTTCAGCGTCAAAAAAACAACTTGCATAGTATTACGTTTTCAGTAATAGTTATATTACGTTAACATCTCTTGAATCGCTGACGGAAAACAAAAAAATAAATTTTAACTGAAATTTCGAACGTGTTAAAAAGGATTAAAAATTAAAAAATAATAATGACAACAAAATTTTATCTTTCTTCATTTTGATGATTAAAACTTTGTTTTTACTAAGTTTGACCCTTTTTAACATCATGTTATGCTGTTTTTTTTACAATTGAGTGGAGGTGTCCACTCTATGCGTGACTTGAAGTGTGAGTGAAATGTATTGTCTAAGACGTGTGCGCCAATTGCACGGATCGCTAATTTTAACGTCATATTACCACCTCGGGTGTGTGTTGTGATGTAATGCATATCGGCGATAAATGAGAAGTCGGAGAGCCGAGTTCGAATTCCACTTAAATTCGTTACATTCACTTACGCTCAAATACCTTTGGGAAAGGTATTAATCTATCTCTTCTCACTCCAGCTATGGGTTAGATAGCAGGACAGATTGAGTTCTATAGCCTTGGTTAGCAACCAATTTACCGCAAAAAGAAATTGCAATCTACTACGGGAACATTATTCAGCAGAGTCAATCATGAATCGAAAGAGACCTGATCACCCAAGAGTGTATCACGTATGGCACTGACTCACTGAACACAACTTCGGCCCAGGATGAAAAAGAGAAAACTAGACTCATTGAATTCACAGACAGCATGCTTCCAGTATTTTTTTTACTGTTTACGAATTTGCAATGTTATTGGCATTTTGGATTCAATCACATTCCCACTGTCGTAATGTAGCGTTTTCTGTGATTTTATTGTAAATACTTTACAAATACAAATACTTTATAGTATTTGTTTTGGTGAACTTTACCCTATAGTACCTTGCTTTTATTAATTTGAGTGCAGTACTAGATTGGCAACAAGGTCTCAGTATTTCAACACTTGAAATGGCTAAATTTAACCGCAAGTTTCATGCTAACAGTTTTTTTTTCTCACACTTTGAAACTCTGTTCCGACTTCTTGCTTTCCAGCCAACTTTGATCTTCAACAATTTAAATACAATGTTATTTTATGCCGTCTTATTTTCTGTTTCTTATTGTTCTTGCTTTTTGGATAGTGTTTTCCTTTTTCGTATTCTTTTACGCTGAGTAACCCCCCCCCCCCGACTTAGTGGCATTATTGTCTTGCCTGGCGTTGAATAATTGAAAAAGCAAAACAACAATATAGAAAGAAAAGTTTAAACTAGGTTTGATAGTGAAAATGCTCATCCTGCTTACTTCAGTGGCCGGCAAATACAGTGTAACCCTGATATAAGAGAGTCGTAGAGACCTGATGAAATTTCTCTTATATCGGGTTTCTCTTATATACGGTTTTGGTCTATTTTATATACATTACCACAGGCTCTAATTTGGGACCAGAGAAGATATATCTTATATCCGAGTTTATCTTATCTCCGGGTCTCTTATATCCGGGTTATACTGTATTCCACAAATAAAGTTCTGTTAAAGTGTTCGAATAAAACGAAAGCTGTCTACTTCAACAAGAACAACGAAAAATATCGCCAGTTCCAAGTACCAAACTCCAAACTGATAGAGCGTTTTTCGACTTTGAAATGACTTGACAGCCTTGAACACTAATCGTCTTTTGTATTGTTCAGATATATTTATCAACACTTGCCGATTAGCTGCCATGCTTTCTGAGTGTCAGCAGGAAGTACGATTAATGAACACTTATTGTAAGTAATCGATTGGTGACTGATTCGTTCAGCCAGCGTTGTCATTGGAGGCCATGACTCTCACTTCGCGGGCTCTCATTAAATGGCTGAAGTAGGATCGATATTGCCCAATAGGAATCTGCATATGGATTCAGAAAAGATTTCAAATTGTGACCAGTTAGAAACGAGAGTAGATGGGCCAAGGAATTACGAAACGGAAGAATATCACGAAGAATATAGACAGGAAAAACAGAAAAGTATAAGAATGAGAGAAGGAATAAAGAATAAAACCAGAAACACAAAAAGGAAAGAAAAGAAAGAAGGGCAGAAAATGAAAAAAAAAAAAAGAGTAAGGAAATGAAAAAAAAAAAAAAAAGAATGATCAAATGAAAAGAAAGTAAAAAAGGAGAGAAGGAAGGAAATAAATGTATGATGAAGATAATAAAGAATTAGATAGAAATGGAATGAAGAAGAAGAACGGAAAGGGATGAGAATGAAAAAGGAACGAAAAGGAAACAAGAATTCGAGAGAAAAATAAAGAATGCTGTATAAAGACAGAAAAAAATTTCGGCAAAGAAATAAGGAAAAGAAATAAAAGGAAGACAAAGAAATAAATGGAATAAAGAAAAGAAAGCAGAAAAAAGTGTAGGGGCCTCGGTGATGCTTGGTAAATTAACCTTGTGCCAAACACCTCCGAAGTCCCCACAACTTAAACATCAGAAGGTTGGATGTTGAAATGTGAAAGGATAAAATATTCGTGTGTACATTAAAGCAAAAATTTGTTTACAGAATGACAAAATTATAAGAAGGAAAATATAAGTGAAATTTTGTTAACTGAAGACTATAATATATTTTCGAAAAGAAAAATGTTCATTGAGAATATGCATGCAGTTTTGGAGTTAAAATTGTTCGAAGAGAAATGTATGTATATAAAATGTCCACAGAAGTTCATGGTTGTGCAGTAGCAGAATGTAAAGTCTTTGTTCCTCCTTCTTTTTAGTAGGTCGCGACAAGTTGAAAGAGAGAGAGAAGGCAAAACAAATAAAGAAATTGTACTTAACGCGTCCATTTTTGTTGTTGTTGTTGCCCTCTTTCTCGGCGTGGAGTGAAAATGAAGAAAAGAACGTTGGAAGAAGAAGGCGAATGAAATTGTGGTGTGCCTTACGTCCAGGTTGGCGTTGAGTGAAAAAGAAGAAAAGAAAATTGGCAGCAAATGCGAATCAGCTTGAAGTTTCTTCCTTACATTGAGTGATGCTATTAGATACCGCTCCCATTCTTATTGCTTTTGACTGCTCAGGGGACGTCCTTAAAGATTGAAATGTAGTCACGTGGTAGGCTCCCAGGCCGTTTTTTTCTTTAGCTGTGAAAAAAATCGTTTCGCTGAAGTTATTTGAAATTTTCGATTTTCCATCCAGTCAGGATCTAGAGTTTCGCTTTTCATACTGACTTATCAAAAGTTTGAATTCTCTTTTGCGGGTGTGCAATTTTTCTTTGGATTTTTCCCAAATGTCGATCGCTTGAATTTTACTTTGGGTTTTTCCCAAATGTTGGTTGATGGATGATATAGGATTTGTGTCCTATAAAAGTAAGAAGGACGAAAGAAATGAACTTGAAAAGAGAGGAAAAAATGGAAATAATTAGAAATGCTAGTTTTTCATGACCATATATTTTCAATCTCTTCCAAGATTTTCATGCCATGTTGCATGTTACCAATTTCCGGTCAGCTCCCTAATATTGGGACGCTTTTTTCACAAAATGTTTCATAGCTACCACGGATAAATTTAAAATTAAAAAATAATTATTACAGAACTTGTTCACGCTTGTTTTGTTTGTTTGTTTGTTTGTTTGTTTGTTTGTTTGTCTTTAATTCCCATCACAAAGATCCTAGCCACTATGGTTTTGTCTTTATAATTCACCCCTAACGATGATCTTGGAGGAAATGGAAAATAATTGAGTTGAAAAAAAACTACGGCGCCTTCTTTGATGAATTTCACTTTGACAACTAAAATTTGATTGGAGAACTGAAAAACATCATTGCAAAAATAAACAGGCTTAATATGTCTATATTATCCAATTGGAAACTGCATGTTGTGCTAATACGAACATTTCAGAGTGTTTAGAATTTCGTATTTTTTTCAATCATTACTTAATTGAACATCCGTCATTTTGAAAATTAGTGCTTCGAAAGGGTGAGACTCAGAGTCAAAATCGGTAAGTATATACACTACCGGGCATAATTATAGGGTCAGCCCAGTTTTTTAAAAGAAACGATGTATTTCATACTATTTTTAGTATTTATTGCCAAATGAAAATAAAATCGTTCTTTAGTTATAATTATTTTGCAAAATTTTACAAGGCAAGGAAACAAAGATGAACTCGCCCGAATCATCCTAAATTTTCTTCGTTTTTTCATTGATGAAACTGCAATATAGGTAATTATTAAATATTTATAAATTCATATATCTGATATATGCCAGATATCATCAGACCAGAAAAAGTTCCCAACTGTAAATCACACAGATACCACACACACACACGCGCGTGCGCGCATACATGCTCTAACACACTTACAGACACAAACACACAGTAAAATTAATGACAGCAGCAGCAGCAGCCAGGAATGACCATTCTTTGAAAGGCACGGACTCACTCGGACACACACACGCTCCTCTGCCATTCTGAAGATGAGATTTTGATCTCGAAATATTAATGTATAATAAATAGGTAATACCCAAAAACTTCTTTACTTTCCTTTATTTTACTAAACGCATTGTGACATCCTTCAAGACCTAACAATTTATAAATTCATTTAATGCACATGTTATTGTGCAATATAAACAAAAGAACTATTCTATTTTCATTTACAATTATTCACTTGGCATTGGCAATAAATATAAAAAAATAGTATGAAATACATCATAATAATTATGGCCGGTAGTATATATATATATATATATATATATATATATATATATATATATCCAGTTGAAGATAGCCAACAGTTTTACAATTCCGAGTTCTCTGGCATTTACCTTTTTTTATATAAAAGTGCTCAATACAATAAATATTGTAGAGCATAGTATAATCATATAATTAAATTTGTTTTTAATTAAAAATACATTGCGACCAGGAAATTTATATGTTTCGAGATTTCTACCTCGTCATCAAACGTATTGTTTCTTATATTTAAATGAAAATCATTTTCACAACAATTATCTAACATTGCCTGATGATGAGGTAGAAATCTCGAAGCAGAAATTTCCGTCGCGCAATGTATCTTTAATGAAAAACAAATTTAATTATGTATATATATAGTCATCCGCAGAGAGATCTGTTTCACTGTATCACAGCACATCAGTACGGTTAGACTCCGATTGCTTTTTAACCCATGATTGAAACCCGACCGAATTGGCGTCAGTCGGCGATTCTACCTCTGAGCTGTGGGTGTTGGGTAGAAGACGGCAGACTTTTTAGCCTGTATATTATCATTATACGCGCCCAATAGCCAGAGTGCTTTAATTCATAGCTCTTATATATATATATATATATATATATATATATATAAGAGATAAGAGATAAGATATATATATATATATATATATATATATATATAAGAGATAATAACTATACTCGTGTCGAAAAACCTTCCACGTATCTACGAAGAAGGGAAAAATGGTTTTAAAAAGAAAAGAACTAAGAACATGAACATCAGCCAAAAGAGCTGAAACCGAGTCAGCACGTAGCCCAAAGAAAAAAAACCCGACACGAGCGATCAACTAACAAAAAAGCGCCCAATACTTAGGTATAGCAGAATAAATGAAGAATACCTAGAGAGCCAGACAACTTACCTAGGTTTCGGATCGTCAGGGATAGTAAGTTGTCTAGCTCTCTAAGTAAGGTATTCTTTATATATATATATATATATATATATATATATATATATATATATATATATATGATGCATGGATAGGTTTTGAAGACTATCAAAATACATTTAGTGGAATAAACGAAAGTAAAGAAGGTGTAGGGTATTATTTATTATTCATTATATTTCGGGATCAAAATCTCATCTTCAGAATGATGGGAGAGCTTGTTTTCACATCCACTCGTGAACCGTACCTTTCAACGAATGGTCATCTTTCGCTGCTACTGCTGTCGTTAGTTGTAGCGAGTATGTGTGTATACCTGTAAGTGTGTTTGTGTATGTATGTGTGTGCGTATGGTTTATATATGATTGCGTTGACCGATAGTAGATTTGGCCTTTTTTGCATCTATGTTAAAGTGACAGTGGGCGCCGTGTTCATATATATATATATATATATGTATACCTTTTCCCGGTATCATGTGTGCCCGTGTGTGTGTATATAGATTAATGTGTGTCTGTATGTGTTCAGGTGTATAGTATGTTGGAGTGTGTGTGTATGTATATATATATATATATATATATATATATATATATATATATATATGTGTGTGTGTGTGTGTGTGTGTATGCATGCAGACAGATATCATCAGATCGTAAAGGTGGTGAACCAAATATATGTAGTATGTCAAAAAATTAATACTTCTATTACTGTGAAACGGTTTAAATTTTAACTATTGATTCTTTCATACAGATGTAATGTAAAATCTAATATTGAGTCATGAGTCACTGTTTTTGCTTTTTTTTTTAATGTCTGACCGACAAATTTAAATAAATTTTTCTTTCTTAATCCCACCCAATTTTTTTTAACTTCCTGTGGATGGATATGTTTTCTGGGCTTCTTCCGGTATAGAAATTTTGTAACATATTTGAATTAATAAAGTTTTGTTTTCTATCGTTGCTGATGAAGCGATAATTTTCTCGCTGAAATGGTCATTCAACGAATTTAAATTTCAGAATTTTTTGACATACTATATATGTATATATAAACATTTATATAGATAGATAGATATATTAATTTAAAGAATTGCCTTCTGACGATAAATCATGCTATTTAGGAGTTTGTTTTTTCTATTTTGTTATTCGATTACACAATTTCAGTCTAATAGATGGGTTTAGTCTGATGGTAATGCTCACATCGGTATAGCTCTTTGAGCTGTTTGAATACACAAGAACCATTGGCCGAGGCTTTTTATAAAAAGACACCATTATATTAATACTGCCACTGGTAAGCGGTGATGGGTACAGTGAGAGAATAGACAAGGTACAGGGGATATCGAAGAAAGGATAAGAGAAAGATGGGGAACAAGGTGATAGAAAAAACTTTTGGAGATTGTAGCTATCAATGAAGCAAGGTGCGTCGTGGTGCAGTGGATATCGGCTCGGAACGAGGAATCGGGAAGCCGAGTTCGAATTCCAGTCGAATTCCTTGTATTCACTTACGCACAAATACCCTTGGGAAAGGTATTAATCTGTCTCTTCCCTCCAGGTATGGGTTAAATAATAGGACAGATTGGGTTCTGTAGCCTTGGTCAGCAATCAGTCTACCGCAGAAAGCAATGGCAACCTACTGCGGGATAATCCTCTGCCCAGTCAGTCATGTCTTTAAGCGTGTATCACGTATGGCACTTAACTGACTGACTGAAGCAAGCAAACGGAAGTGAGTGCCACAAACGGAAAGTGCGGGAAAAGAAACTTTTACAGTAGAAGAGGATTTTAAATTTAATTATTTCGATGGAAAAAGGGTGAGACCTTGATGCAAACCTAGTAGCACGCATAAATACATGTGGTCAGGGAACCAGGGGGAAAGTTCGTCAGAGCAGTTGGCATGAAAATACTTGTAGAAAAGACAGAGGGAAGCCACATCACGTTGGTAAGAAAGACACTGAAGGCGGGTTGACAAGTCAGGATCGATTAAATTTCATATTTTCTTTTAGAATTTTTTGAAACTTCAAGATGAATTTATAGAAACAACTGACAAGATATGGCAACTGTATTTAATGCACGGACGAATGGTTGATTTATAAAAGTGCAAAATGTACTGTGAGGAGAAAAACATCCTGGCCCGACACAGTGGCACAACCTTCCTAGCAGAAGCTGCAGCTATAGATTCGATAAATTATTAGATATTTTTTGTAAATGTTATGTTATATATTTATGTTATATAAATTATATATATTTATATATATGTTATATAAATTTTATATATTATATCTATTATATATTTATGTTTATATGTTATATATTTTTCAGCACCAATTTTATGTTGGTGAACCCTGATCTTTTAATGACGAAAATCGGTACCATCTGAATTTTTTTTTTTCGAAGATCTTGAATCTTCTTGAAACGCTATGTTATATGAGGCTTGTGTTTGTTCTTTGTCTTCGGCATCTTTTTCTTCTTTCAGAATATCAGTGACTATGCCTCTCCACAATTTCCTACCTTTTTAGCTCTTAGTAAGATTTATATTTCACTATCCCTCCCAGTCCTTGTTTTAATATATATTTATTGATCATGGTTCTCCACAAACTCCTATCTTTATTGACACAAGCTTGTTAGGTAGGTTACTCTCTATTGCTTGTCTTTGATACTGACAATATATTTTTTTTTGCCAATGGCTGACTCGCAAATCTTATAGGGGAGCAGCTATTATATTTCCCGTTTGGCACGTAATACACAATATATTGTGTCATTCTAGACATACAGCGTTACTTACAAGACGTGATTGATATGTAAGGTCTCCAAACATATAAATCATGTTCAATATCAGATAGATTAATGTAACTGATACGAAAATAAAGTCAATTTATTCCGCTTCAAATCTACGTGCGTTGATAAAGGAAGAATGTTTGCAATCCAATAAATCATATTAGATGGAACTAGTATCAGAATGAATTAAATTACTCTTCAAATTAAGAAGATTCAGTTATAAGTAAGATCTTCAATCCTAAAGAACAACTTTTCGAGCAGATAGAACAATAAAACGAGTATCAAAATAAATGAAAATTTATTTCGCTTCAAATTGCCTACATCTGTTTCATAAGTAGGAACCCGGATATTAAAACTAGTTTTTTGAGGACGTTATTATTGTGGATGTGCGTTGTGGTACAGTGGATATCGGCTCGGAACGAGAAACCGGGTAGCCGAGTTCGAATTCCAGTTGAATCCATTGTATTCACTTACGCACAAATACCCTTGGGAAAGGTATTAATCCGTCTATCCCTTCCAGTTATGGGTCAAATAGCAGGACAGATTAGGTTCTATAGCCTTGGTTGGCAACCAGTCTACCGCAGAAAGCAATGGCAACCTACTGCGGGATAATATTCTGCCCAGTCAGTCATGTCTCTTTCAAGACATGATCGCCCAAGCGTGTATCACGTATGGCACTTAACTGACTGACTGATTAAAGGTGCATTGTGTTGCAGTGGATATCGACTAGGAACCAATAAATTGGAGAGGCGAGTTCGAGTTGAATTCGTTGCATTTACTTACACACAAACACACTTTGGGAAGATATGAATCCATCGTGACTATCTATTATGGGTTAAATAGCTGAACAGATCAGGTTCTTTAGCTTTGGCTGGCAACCAGTCTACCGTAGATAAAATCCTCTGCTTGGTTAGTAATGTCTCTTTCGAGACATGATCGCCTAAGCGTGTGTGTTAACTGAGTGACTGACAATACTGAAACTGCCATCAAAGGAAATTTAATTTTCTTCAAAATTAGAATGGTTGATTTTTTAAAAATCGGTTTCATTCCATAAAAGGTAATAAAGTCTCCAAATCATAAGGGGTTACAGGGTGTTGAAGAATTAAGAAGAGAAAAAATTCTTAATGAGCGGAAAGAGAAAAGAGTAATCAGGAGTATAGTAGATTACAATTGACATTGCATTTAAATTTTTGAAGATTAAAGTTGGTTACAAAGCATCGAGCTGGAAGGGAGTTCCACAAACGAGAGGTGAGAAAAAATAAACTGTAAGCATTGAACTTACGGCTACATCTAGCCAGTTTAACTGTAAATTGATGTGAACTCCGCCCCAGTCTGGTACTACGCTTAAAGCCGAAAAGTCTAGGTATCATAGCGAAGATCTCATTCAAACAGATCCTGGGTATAACGGTAAACTGCATCCGGCAGCAAGGCCTCTGATTAGGAGGTTGTGAGGAGTATGGAACCACCTCTTAATTGCTGTTGTTCCCAGGTCCCCGCTGACCCGGATTAGTAGCACCTGTTAGGGTCCCAGCTATGGGCAAATAGTTAACCCCCAAAGTGGGGTCAAAACACTATGAAAGAATAAACATTTTTATAGAAATATATTTTTAAAAATAGACTTTTATAGAAAAATATACATTTTTGAAGAAAAAAAAATACCAGCAATATATTTTTATACAAAACTAGAAGACATTTTCAGTTTTTTAAAGTAAAAAATAAATTTTAAAAAATTTCATCAAAATCTAACTAAATTAACCTTCTCGCTATAACCGAAAATTAAAAACAATACCATTGAAAACCCCATTAATTTTGGCATTAAATAACCCACAGAGGTGTTGATATGCCGTTAAACAAAACTCAAACTCAATCTCATACAAACAATTACCATGAAAATATTTATAATAAAAGCATATAGAGGCTACGTTACGTTGGTGTGAAAGTGACAGAAGCCGAATCTCCAGTTAAGGACCAATAATTATTTTCTTTGGATTTTATTAAGGAACTTACGGTAAATAGCAGGGACACCAGAGCATGTAGCAGTAATATTCTAAGCATAGACGAATGGAGGACTCATGAAAAAATAAGTAAAATTTAAATGCGATAAAATGCGTTATTTACAGTAGACACAATAAGACGTTCACTTGATAACTAAGATCTTCTATCTAATATAGCAAGTTTAAGGACACTCCAGATAATGAAGCTAGTATCAAAATGAAGGTAATTATTTTCTTTACATAATTATGAATGTCAATTGATAAGCAATGTTTGCTATCATTGAAAGTAAAACCAAACCCGCTCTCTACATTAACACAGAGAGAACCATTCCAAAATCTATAGATTTAAATGGATGAAAATGTTTAGATCAGTAACGGATTTTATGCTCTTTGTTCTTAAAGTGGCTACGGGTAACAAAATATTGAATCGAAAAAAGAATACCTGATTGTAGTTATGCGACTTTAGAAATGCTTTATAGATGACTTCATTAAATGAAGGCCTTAAAAAAGAAAGAATGTGGCGGGGGTAATTGAGGGAAAAGACGGACAGGAAAGCATCAAATAAATGTCTGCCTTCGTAGATACGCACCAATACGAAAATGATATATTAGTTGCTAAAATAAAGATTGCGACCGTGATTAGAATATTCAGAAATATTTCAAGGTAATCGCGTGTTCAGCAGTAATAGATAGGTAGGTAGATATGAATAGACTTAGATAGATAGATAGATAGATAGATAGATAGATAGATAGATAGATAGATAGATAGCTAGCTAGATAGATAGATAGACAGACAGACAGACAGACAGACAGACTGAGATTTTTGCACATAAGAATTGACACGCTATAGAACTAAAGTCTGTCCTAAGATTCAACCCATAGATGGAGGGAGAAGACATAGATTCATACCTTTCTTGAGGGTTTTGCGCGTAAGTGAATGCAACGAATTCAACTTGAATTCGAACTCGGCTCTCCGATTTCTCGAGAAACGTTGACAGGAGTGTGATTATGCATAGAAGTATCATGGATAATCATTGGTTTGTTAGGAAATTTGAGCAAGCGATTCGTTGTCGTTAGAATTCTCATCAGTTTGAGGCAGAAGTCAACTGTGAGAGTAAACAAAATTTACTAAATCGCTATTAAACGTATTGATTAAGACAGAAAATGACCTTCAACTAATTTTTTTCCTGTGCTTTTTCTATCAATGTCTTCGAGGCAATTGTTCAGCTGATCCTTCCCTTATGTTACTTTCGCTGTTGAATTTCTTTTTAATCGTTTCACCCCAAGCAGGGCTGTACTGCCACCTATGTGCAGGGGGCTACATAAGAGTAAAAGTTTAGACAGTAGGTGAATGAAGAGAAAGACAGTTACAGGGGGTGTCAGAGAAAGGGCAAGAGAAGGATGCGAACATAGGTGTGAAGACAGTTGCGAAGGTAGAGAGAAAGGAAAAGAAAAAGATATACAGGGTGTGGTAGAAAAAACTGGAGTCAAGTTGATAAAAGATGGTTACTGACACTGCATTTAAATTCCTGGAGGTTGTTGCCGTTAGGAAAGCAAGTATATGAAAGAGATATCCACAGGCGGGAAGTGCGAGTAAAGAAGCTGATGGAGTAGAATTGTCGGCTGCATTTGGTTGATCTAACTGTAAATGGGTGGGACCTTGATACCAGTATGGTTATAAGAGTAAATTCTTGCGGCCGGGGCACATAATTCTTGCGGCGGGGGCAGTGACTTAAGTTCGTCGGAGCGGAAGCCATGAAAATATTTGTAGAATAGACAGAGGGAAGCCACATCCCGCCGGTGAGAAAGGGTGCTTCTTTTCCACGGTCTTTCCTCTGGACGGACGGACGGACGGCAGGCCGGTCAAAATAAATGAAGTCTGGTTTCGTCTCGATCTCACTTTGGAAATAAATTGGTACGGAGGTGTGTTAGAAGGCCTTGGTCTCAGTTCATCTGTGGTCTTGGAGGAATCATTTCTTAAGAATTAAGGGTAGGATGTAAATATATACCTCACATAGCCACCCGATTCTCCTTTACCAACTCTCCGTTCTTCCTCTCTCGTATGCCATACTAAGGCAATTAGTTAGAGTCTTGTTCTTCTTTTGAAGGAGCAAGGCTCAAAAAGTAGTTCTGAAGATCTGCTACCTTTCTGAAGCGTTGAGATTCGTTAACATACACTACGCTTCGCGTTTTTAAATCGAATGTGTTAGCAATCAGATGGTGAGGGTAAATACCAAAATGAATACGCCCATAAGAAATTCGTATCCCTGAAAAGTGTGCAAGGTTGAGGCCTTCCATTTACCCCGAGGCTAGTGCTTCTTCTGTCATGAATGTCGGATTGCTTGGAAACACATCTTACGGGCGCGGGATAACCTCTCCGACATCAAGACGTTGTCTTGTAAGGCATTATCTCACGTGTTAGAAGTTCCATTCAAGATTATCTGATAGTCGAGCTCGGTCTTACGAAGCAGGAGGCTCACTACATATGGCCTTACGCCTAAGTTGAAATATCTCACTAATGATAATGATCACCTAGCTGGTGATATGAAAAGTTTTCTGGGTCGGTGAAAGACTTTGTTACGTATGCTTGGTATGACGAGTCGGTGGAAACCGTAAATTACATCTTCTTCCACTGCAGAGTCGTAGTTCCTTTCGTCAGGTTTATTGAAGATATAGTGGTTTGCATGCTGGGCGGAAAGTTCTTTGGACTCGAGGCGAGTTTTGTAGCAATGTCGTTCCGCCATTAAATAAAGTTTGGCAATATGTGTTCTTTTGAATTCTATGCTTTATTAGAGTCATGATATAGACGACTCGACAGATGGAATTCGATAGGGACGAGAGGTTTATTTCTTTCCAACTGATCATGTACTTGAAGCATCAGCTTAAAGTCTAGATTAGGGCGGAAAGAAAATGACTCCCGCCATCAGAATTTGGCAAAAGGTGGGTGAGTCTTAAGTGTCTGTGTCGAGTAAAAAGAACTAATTGGGGGGACAATTTGATGCCAGTTAGGCATCAGAATATTGGGAACTCTGTGTTGAACATAGGCAACCTCACCCAAAATAGGATTTGTGTTTGTTTTAACCTTAGTTTTTTGCATCATGCTAACTTAGCGAGGGGATCTATGCTCATTAACTGCTTTAATTATTACCCCACACCTTTGTTTTAATTCTCCTCTCTCGTTAGGTGAGAGAGAGTTTTTTAGTAGACGTGGGTCGATTTTCGTTACCCGACTGTGCAGTTCATATTTGTTTTTTGGGTCAGTATGAGCGTGTGTTTAAGTGATTGTTTGATCAAATGATTGTTCTTAATTACCGAGTCCCGCATTAATTTCACCCAATTAACTGATAATTTTTCCAAAATTTTCCAAAATTAAGGACTGTCTGTGGTTTTTATTACTAACACTAGTTTGTTTAGTTCATTGTATATAAATGTTATTCATTGTAAATATTCGTTGGGAATTCACTTTTTAAATGTTATTTTTATTTCCCATTCCAACAGAAAAATTGTACATAAAGGAATTAGTTAGAAATACATAGAGACCTGGAGGTATTATGGTGGATGTAATAATAATGGTAAGTAAGAATGTGTTATTTTGGTCTAAGGAATTCTGTGATACGTTTGGGTCAGTAATTGTGACTAGCTAAGTTTATGATAAGACATACTGAAAACTGGTCTCCCCACTTTCCACCGTTTTCACCTTGTGTTACATTCTTGTATCATTCAGAATATATATTTTTTCCTCTTTGTTATTTCATTGGGGCCTTATTTTTTAAATGTTGTTGCTTTTTATCAAACCTCCTGTTCTCTAGACAAATTCTACATACACTACCGGCAATAATACTTAGGCCACCCCAGTGTTTTAAAAAAGTGACGGATTTTTTTAGTATTTTTTGTAAAGTGAATAATTGTAAATGAAAATATAATGTTTTTTTTGCTAATAGTGCACAATAGCATGTGCATCAAAAGAATTCATAAATATCTAACAATTACCTATATTGCAGTTTCATCAATGAAAGAATGAAGAAAATTTAGGGTGATTGGGACGAGTTCATCTTTTTGTTCTTTGCCTTGTAAAATTTTGCAAAGTAATAATAACAAAAGAACCATTCTATTTTCATTTAGAATTATCCACTTGGCAATAAATATTAAAAATAGTATGAAATACATCAATTCTTTTAAAAACTGGGGTGGCCTAACAATTATGGCTAGTAGTATATATATATATATATATATATATATATATATATATATATATATATATATATGTAAACATGTTACGGAAATTAACGAAATTTAACGAAACTTGGTTATAAGCAACCGACAATTTGTAATGAATATATATATATAGCAAATCTGAAGGGTGCGATGAATAAATTGTCACTATTTACCTTGTAAAATGTTGCAAAGTAATAACGAAAGAACCATTCTATTTTTATTTAGAATGATTCACTTGGCAATAAATAGTAAAAATACTATGAAATACATCATTTCTTTTAAAAAACTGGGGTTGCCTAATAATTATGGCCAGTAGTGTATGTGAACTAGTTAGGTCTTCATAGAGACTTACGGATATTATAATAATTGTAGTAAGAATGCTAAGTAAAAATGTATTTTTCTATTCTAATGAATATTGGGTTATGTCTGGAACAAACTGAAGACTAACCTTCCCTTGCTTCCACTTTTTGGCCTTGAACCATTTTTGGATGACAACTAAAACATTATTTCCTTTATTGGTGGCCCTACTTCTCGAATTCCTGTTGAATTCCTTGCATTCACTTTCGCACAAATACTCTTGGGAAAGGTATTAATCCGTCTCTTCCCTCCAGTTATGGGTTAAATAATAGGACATAATGGGTTCTGTAGCTTTGACTGACAACCAGTCTATCGCAGAAAGCAATAGCAACCTACTGCGGGATAATCCTCTGCCAAGTCAGTCATGTCTCTTTCGAGACATGATTGCCCAAGCGTATATCACGTATGGCACTTAACTGACTGACTGAATATAATAGTTAGAAACATGATTAAGGCATCTACTGGGCTTATAGTGGGGGATCAGGTTTATATTGTTATGAAGTAATAAACTGATCCCCCACTGATTACTACTTAATAATATAATACATCTCTTCCTCCTTTAGCTATGAGTCAAATAACAAAACAGATTGGGTTATATACACTTGGCTGGCAACCAGTCTACCGCAGAAAGCAATGGTAACCTACTACGGGATAATCTTCTGCCAAGTTAGCCGTGTCTCTTTCGAGACATGATCGCCCAAAGCGTGTATCACGTATGACACTTAACTGACTGACTTAGATTGCCAGCTAGGTCTCATCAATTCATCTTAATTTCCGGTCTTGTTTTTCCCTCTTCAACTATGGTCGATGAAAAACGGCGATTGTCAACCTCTGTCTTCCGTAAAATTGTCTTAGTTACTCTCAGTCTCAGTAACTCTTTGCGTCTTAGTGACCTTGTCTTGCTTAACTTATCATCACGATTACAAAATAAGATTTGAATCCGGCGTGGCGGACAAACATAACTTCGCTGGTGATCTTTTTGTCTGCCTGAAATCATCCTGCATATATATACACATCAACCATTCGTCCGTGAATGGAGTACTGCTGTCATATATGGTCAGGCGTCCCTGCTGTTCATCTCAGTGTTCGTAACAGGCTCCAAAGGAGAATCAGTAAGGTGATCGACTCGACTCGACTCGACTCGACTCCAGCCACTTCCCCACCGACGGGATGTGGCTTCCTTCTGTCTATTCTATAAATAGTTTCCTGGCTTCTGCTCCAACGAACTTAAGTCACTGGTGCCCCCGCAACAGGTGTTTACTCGTGCAACCAGACTGGCAACTGGGTATCACCCATTCACAGTTAGATCAACCAAATGCAGACGACAATTCTACTCCTGCAGCTTATTTACTCGCACCTCTCGCTTGTGTAACTCGCTTCCATTTTCTTGCTTTCCTGACGGCTACAACCTCTAGGAATTTAAATGCAATGTCAATACTCATCTCTTAACCACCTGACTTTAGTTCTTTCTTCCCCACATTATATATTCTTTCTTTTCCCTCCACCTTTGCAACTGTCATCACACCTGTATTCCCATCCTTCTCTTGTTCCTTACTAACTGGTTCGTCTTCCTCTTCACTCTCTCCTATCTAATCTTTTTACTCTTATGTAGTCCCCAAATCTGTTTACTCTTATGTAACCCACTGCACACCAGTGGCATGAAGAGGTTAATATGTGGTGTACTTGGAACCATCCACGCGTGCAAAACTGGTGATAGTCGTAAGAGTAGCAGAAGCAGAAAATGAAGTTGATGCTAATTGTAATTTAGTCAGTGTTAGTAACAGTGCTGGTAAAAGTGAAAATATCAATAGTAAAATTAGTCACTTGACTGCCATACGTGATACACGCTTTGGGCGATCATGTCTTGAAAGAGACATGACTGACTGGGGAGAAGATTATTCCGCAGTAGATTGCTATTGCTTTCTGTGGTGTCCTGGTTGCCAGCCAAACCTATAGAACCCAATATGACCTATTATTTAACCCATAATTGGAGGGAAGAGACGGATTAATACCTTTCCCAAGGGTATTTGCGCGTAAGGGAATGCAATGAATTCAACTGGAATTCGAACTCGGCTCCCCGATTTGTCGTTCCGGGTCGATATCCACCATTTTCATTCACTTACGAAAAAAGAAATATCTAAACGTTGCCTGTGCACTAAAAGTGACGCTAGTGGTTCCCAACCTTTTTGCACTCGCAACCCCTTACCTAAAAGTTTCAAACCCATGCGACCCCCTACTTATCCTACTTAAGCTGCTTATTATCAGCAGCTTAATTTTATTTTTATTTTCTGTGAAGAACAGGGAAAAAAACTTCTAAAAATATTTTTAAATTCTGTAATTATTTATTACCAAATTAAAGCACATTGGTCAAATCTGAATTCACAAAAAGAACATATATTTCTTAAAATAATATTATCATAGGTTTAAAAAGCTAATAAAATTAGTATAAAATTACAAAATTAAAGAATTTAATATAATTTTTTTTTTGTTATTTTTAGTTTGCTTGTAATAAAAATGAAACACCTTTTTTCGCCATTTTTATTATTTAGAAAGAAAATTTTGTAAACATTCTTTATACAAAATTTATTTGGTTTCAATTAAATAATTACAAAAAATGAACAGCATAAAATTGAAAGATATAACTATTTGGAACGCATTCATTTGTGATTTCTATGAAATTGGAGATATTTTGTCGCTTGCCGGAGTTGGATAGTGCTGAAAACAAGAGGTATATAGAAGAGTAAGACACACAAGACAGACATAAGGATAATATATGCATTATTTTTTTTTAAGGCTTAGAAAAAATCAACCTTCAAAATGTTTATCATAACTATCACTTTGCACTTAAACAAAAAAAATGTAAGAGCTTGAAAAATGTAATTGATGAAATACAATTAATGTTATCCCAAGCTACTTCTAACAAGACTACACGCCCTCCTGCCAAGGCGTCGCGACCCCCCTGCCAAGGTTTCGCAACGCCATGGGGGTCGCGACCCACTGGTTGGAAACCTATGCTATACAGGATGCGAGAGATAACAGAGAACAAACCATAAAGAAAAACAAAGATTGAATCAATTGTTAAGCCTGTAGCTAGAAAACTTGATTCTCTGTGTAGTGTTGAACAATTTTTCTCGACAGAATCTCTCTTACATATTTATAAGTCACCCATTCGTTCTTGCTTAGAATACTGCTCCCAGGCTCTTAGGCCTTAACTTTGGGTGAAATTTTATTTAAAGAAAAGAAATTTTTAGATCCATGAAACATCTCAGCCATTTTTCTTGTAAATGGAGAAGTTCCGAAAACGACGTTATCTCTTTCTGTAGGATCTGGGTCAGACACGGGTTATCGGTGTTGTTTGATCACAGACTAACAAATACAATGAAGCGTGATATGGTGGTGCAAAAAGTAGGGGAATAGAAGGAGGTAGATTCTAGCGCTACCTACCTAACTCATCCCCTAACACCGGATCCACTTCGATCACTCGGCTATACCCCACTCCCTACAGGGCGGGTTTTAGTGAAACAAAGCGCCCACAATAGAAACTTGTGTTCAAGGAAGCGAGAAAAGAATTTTTACTGACCGTTGATCTTCTGGCTCCCGCAAATGGCTACGGTCAATCACTGGAACAGTGGCTCACGATAATTTGATTTTCATTTTCTATCTCTCTCTTTGCCGTCAGTGTGGGAAATAAAGGAATCGTGTATTACAATATATATATATATATATATATATATATATATATATGTGTGTGTGTGTGTGTGTGTGTGTGTGTATGTGTGTGTGTGTGTGTGTGTGTCTGTGTGTGTGTGTGTGTGTACTGGGTACGATGGGTCACCATATTTTATATATTTCAATTTTGCATATGCGCTTTGTTTTCGAATTTTCGATTGCATAGTATAGCAGGGTCAGTTGGGCATCGTCTATGAGAAAAAGAGCACCACGACGCAATTTATTCTACCAGAAATATTGAAACAGCATCTTGTACTACTTGGTATTAGTGCCGAAAGATCTAATATGGGCATCTCAGAGTGTTAGGGTGTGAATATGAGGACAGTGCAGAGGATTTGGAGAGAGTTGGATGGGTCTAATGGTGATTACGAAGGTGTTTGGATCGATCACTAGTGACGGTGACATTATGCCTCCATTCATCTTCCCACGGTGCTTCAGGATCAATACGGAAGATGGCTAGCAAGAGGACTCTGCACCATGCCACACAAGCAGTAGAGCCCAGTCATAGCTGTCAGACAATTTCTGCGACCATATCAATCTTTAGATCTGGCTACCTAAGTCCCCAGACTGCAAACCCCTTGATTATTGTGTCGGGGTGCAATTGAACGACAGACCCACATCAATTTTGTTATTGGGCAAGACTGGGATATCTAACCTGGGGTGTCAATCAATCTAAATCAAAGATGATTCCGAGTCGTAGTGGAGGAAACGAGAAACCACTCTTTATCACGAAGCCAACCAAATGAAATCACAGACAATAATGTATAGAAAATTGTGTTAATTTATGATCGCCTACGTCCTAAAGTAATTTCCTTTTTTCTTAAGTAAAGTCTTCCATGAAAGTTAATTAAACACGATCAAAATAGACACTTTGAAAATATTATACTCTACAGTAAGGTTTACATGAAAGTAACTTCTATATCTATCTAAACTCATTTATACATGGAACTCTGTCTGTGTGTGTCTGTATGTGTGTGTGTGTGTATCCGTTACATATAGACTCCGAAACGGCTGAACCGATTTTCTTGCAAATTTACACAGTTGTACAATAAACGTCTGCGAGTGTTCTTAGCTAGGTTTTGTGTCGAGGTACCCCCGATAAATATCGAAAATCGATAATCGAAAAAATCGAGTTATAGAAGGAGTGGTCCGATTTTAATCAAATTTGATACACTCATAGACAAAGACATAAGAAACGATATTCAGAAGTTTCAAGGTTGCAGTTCTTACAATAGTGCATAAAATCGATAATATATATAAATATATATATATATATATATATATATAAACGGCAAGATGTTTGTGTGTGTGTCTGTTTATCTGCCTGTATGTCTGTATTTTTTCAGCCCTTTTATTTTAGTTTTTACTTCGGGTTTGGCTCTAAGTAGGTATAATTGTAGTTCTTAGTCTCAGCCATGATACCATTTACTCAGAGGACTTATTTAGCCATCAAAATTCAGTTTACGACGGAAAAAATTTATTTGATATCGATACCAGGAAATAAAAATTTGACTTACATCTATTCATTTTTCTTTCAGTCTACGGTTTCGCTTTAACTGGAAACAACAATTGCTTTTTAGTCTTTCGTGCCAACGTCCAAAGAGTCTGAGCTCGAGGACCATGGATTAGATTTAAAGCTTTTATTACACCCGAGCAATGCCAGGCTATACAGCTAGTTCTGAATAATACATAAAAATAAATGAAATAATACCTAAATTCCATCTTCAATGATAAATTCCAGCTACAAATTGTATTACAATCAAGTCATGTTTAAATGACCCACAATAGAAATGACAACAGCATTTATACAACCTCGCTACATTTTCAACGATTTAATCGGAAATTGCCTTTCCTTCATACATATACATATATACAGTTATATTAACTAACGTTACTGTACAACAAACACAAACATGCACAATCACGCACTTTACCGTCCAAAAGTTACAGCGCCCACAAATTTAAAAATTGTTTATTGTCTTAATATCCTTAATGCATGTATATGCTTACATATATGCTTATATACATGTAAACATACAAGCGTTTTTATACATAGATACACATACAAAATATTCCATACAAATACATTAAAAAAATATCTGTTGCTTTAATACACGTGACACTGAACTGACCAATAAGAATTAACCCCAAATCATAACATATCAAGTTGCCAGTCTGGTTGCATGAGTAAACACCTGTTTCAGACGCACCAGTGACTTAAGTTCGTTGGAGCAGAAGCCATGAAAGTATTTACAGAACAGACAAAGGGAAGCACATCCCGTCGGTGGTGAAGTGGCTGGAGTCGAACTGTCACATATCACATTACTGATTCTCCTTTGGAGCCTATCAAGAATACGGAGATGAACAGCAGGGGCACCTGACCATATATGGCAGCAGTATTCCATGCACGGACGAATGGTTGATTTGTATATATGCAGGATTGTTTCAAGCGGGAAAAACATCCTGACCCGATACAGTGACCCAAACTTCTTAGCAGTGGATTTAGCTATTGACTCAATGTAGTGGCTCCACTTAAGATCAGAAGAGAGGGTAAGGCTGAGGAGGCGCAGTGTATTACTCTCGGGGAAACTTGCTTGGTCTATGCATATGGGAGGTAGGAGAGGTTGCCTGTGATGATTGAGAGACAGCAGTTTGGTCTTAGACGCACTGAAATTTACAAGCCACTTTTTACCCTAATTCATCACAGAATGTAGATCACTCTCAAGAACAGCAGAGAGATTATGTTTGTCCGCCGCGCCGGGTTTCTTACTGATGCAGGAGTAAATTGTGGTGTCATCTGCGTAGATGCCTACTTGGATCTGGATCTCGTCTGGGAGGTCATTTACGAAAATAAGGAAGCGCGTCAGGCCTAGGATAGAGCCCTGAGGGACACCAGCATTTGTACAGTAAGATGTGGAAGCATGCCCATTCAGGACGACCTTCATTATGCGGTTATTTAGAAAGGATTGGATCAGATCATGCAATTGTCCGGTAATACCGTAACCCTGTAGCTTGCATAGAAGGCCAGCGTGTCAAACACTGTCAAAAGCCTTGGAGATGTCCAGATCGACAGCACGTGCCTCGCCGGACTCCTCAAGGGCCCGGAAGATGTACTCCGTAATGGTCGTTAGCATGTCGGCCGTGGACCTGGCAAAGCGGAAGCCATACTCCCTGTTGGAGAAGAGTTTACGGGCAGTCAGATGCTGAACTATTTCAGCATTAATAATGGCCTCGAATACCTTACCGAAAATTGGTAGAAGGCTGATAGGGCGGTAGTTGCATGGGTCCGACGGTTCACCACAGTTCTTGAATACAGAAACGACAGAAGAAGACTTCCAACATGCAGGAAAACAGGAAGCAGAGAGGCAGTAGTTATAGAGTTTAGAGAGGACGGAGGAGAATTCGGTGGCACATTTCTTAAGCACAATCACCGGGATTCCATCACCACCGCTCGCCTTATGAGGGTCAAGTTTTGATATTACACGGGATATTTCTGTCGGGGTAATGTATATATCGTACATTTTAGCCTCAGTTCTAATAGGGAAGTCGGGTGAGAGTACTCCAGATGAGTCGAATGTGGAGTTGGATGCGAATCTGTGAGTAAAGCACTCGGCCTTGTCCGCTGAAGATGTGAGGACCTCAAATTCATTGATTAAAAGAGGATTTGCTACTGTTCAGCACCCGTTTGCATAACCGCCCACAGTCCTTGGAGCCGAACTTTCGGTCGGCTATGCGCAGTCTCATTCTCTCAGCAAACAACCGCTTGGCGTCATTCAGGATTCTCTCGCACTCATTACGAGCAGACGTGAATAGGCGCCTATTGTGCTCAGATGACTGTCTCCGAAATAGTTGAAAGCAGTGGTTTCTGCGGGAAATGGCGGCCAAACAGGCAGGAGGGAACCAAGGGGAGGAATGAGGTTTAAGACGAAACTTCCTGGTAGGTATGAAGGCATCAATGCCAGCTTTCACCCAGGACGATATCTCAGAGGCACAGTCATCAACTGGGAGATCGAACGCTTTTCCCCAATGGACGTCGCGTAGAATGTCGCGGAAGGCATCCCAGTCAGCTCTTTGGTAGCAGTAGGAGGTCCTATAAGTAGGAGGCTCCTGAGGTGGGGTGAGAGTCGAGAGAAATATTAAGAGAGATAACAGCATGATCAGAGTTGCCGAGAGGGCAAAGCTGTGAGACCTGGTAGGAGTTAAGTGCAGGGGTAAAGCATATATCTAGTAGAGAGGCGTGTCCAGAGGAAGTGCTTGGAAAGGGTATGGGGAAGTCCACTACTTGCGTAAGGGATTATGAAATGGCAAAGTTCATGGCGTGGATGACTGCTGAATCAGTAACAGTGTCTTTAAGCCACTCAGCATGATGGGCTTTAAGATCTCCTAACACAAATATGTGAGCGAATGAGTGGTAGGAAGTAGCCTTATCTATATTGTCAGAAATGCTGTCTAGAAGGGAGCAGTCGGGAGAAGAGGGGGAACGGTAAAAGAAGAAAAGGTAGCTAACCGAACTGAGAAGTGACAGACGGAGACATACATATTGGTGGGCAATGGATTCGAGTGATGTCATCCTAGATATAGGGAGGTGTTCACTAACGTAGATCGGCCCCCAGCCCATGTATGTGGATAGTGAAATCCTTCCTTAAGAGGGGAAGATAACCAGAGATCGAGAAGTAAGAGGAGGGAATTGATGAGTTGAGGTTAGTCTCACAGAGCGCTAGGATGTCAGGGAACTTTTCGTGAAGGAAAGTTTCTACGCTACAAAAGTTAGTACGAATGCCCCGGATATATATATATATATATATATATATAGTCATCCGCAGACAGATCTGTTTCGCTGTATCGCAGCTCATCAGTATGGTTAGGTTTCCGATTGCTTTTAACCCAGGTTTGAAACCCGACCAGAATTGGTGTCAGTCGACGATTCTACCTCTGAGCTATGGGCGTCCGGTAGAAGGAGGAAGACTTTTAGCATATCATGCGCCAGTAGTTAGAGTGACTAAATGAGCGATGCGTAGATGCTAGAGTAGCTACTGTTTGTTCAAAGTCTACCATTCTTCCAGAGTGCTCAATCAGGGTGTGAGAGCGTAAATAGTCGTGCGCAGACAGATCTGTTCCGCTGTAAAATCGATATATATTAGTCATCCATATACAAGCCTGTTTCGCTGTATAACAGCTCATCAGTGTGGATAGACACATCCACTTGGTTTTGCTTGGGATCGAAACTAGACCGATTTGGTGTCAGTCGGAGTCGCTACCCCCTAAGCCCATGGAATCAGAGAAGGGAAATTTTAACGTGTTGTATATAAGCAGTGTATACACGCGCCAGTCACAGAAAGGACTCAATTTCTTTCTGAAGAGTATATCGCGGAAGTAGAAATTGTTTTTAAAATTTTAATATTGATGCATGTTTCATTAAATAATGTAGACAATTTTTGTCTATTTATTTTATGTAATTTTTTTCATATTGTCTGATAAGCTTAATAGCATTCTCATTAAATGAAGAAAGAAAATCACAATATTGATACATAATATTTTATAATCCAATCTAAGCTTTCTACTTACATAAGCCATTTTCAAAGATGTCAATTACCTTATAATATAACCATTCACGGACAAACAATAGTGATAGACTCTTTTTGTTTACATGGGAGATTTCCAAGCAACGACAAACTCGTGCATACAAGACGCTGGAAGCGAATATCGCACCACAGCTCATGGGCTATGGTCACACATTACCACGCGAGAGTGAAAACAAGAAATATTAAGTATGGGAAGCCATTGGAATAAACTAATGGCTTCTGTTATTAATTATAGGGATTTAAGGATATGCATCAATATTGTGATTTTCTTTTTTCATTTAATGATAATGCTATTAAGTTTATCAGACAATAAGAAAAAACATTACATAAACTTGTCTATATTATTTAATGAAACATGCATCAATGAAAAAATCCTGCCTAAATACAGACACAATATATGTGTGTGTGTTAGTGTGTGTTTGTGTGAGAGAAAGAGAGAGAGGGGGGTATAAGGTCGTCGGAAAGCGATACATGAAGCTCTATATATTTATAATAAGTATTTATTGAAAGGACACAAGGGTATTAACTACATTTTGTTGAGAAAATTGGTGCACCAATATTCTAGAAAGAATCGGTTTGTCTTTCTAGACTTGGAACCTACGGTAGAATGCACACCAACATGAGGCAGTTCTTTTTAACGAGCACGACTTATTTCTTTGGCCTTATTTATTGATTTCCTCTAGAATAATTCCCTGATCCTGGTTGTCACATCAGTCCAAGGTTGCTGATCAGTTCTCCTGATCACTTGGTGAAGCTCAGGTTTTGGCACTCTCTTGTCTGGAAATCTTTGGTTCGATATGTTCATGTTATTTTTAGAAATGTGAATGTTACTCTTCAGAGAGCTGAGTTCGAATTCCAGTCGAATTCGTTTCATTTTCTTACGCGCAAATACATTGGGAATTGTATTAATCCGTCTCTTCTCACTCCAGCTATGGGTTAAATAGCAGGACAGAATTCTATAGCTTTGGTTAGCAACCAGTCTACCGTAGAAATTAATGGCAACCTACTATGGAAAATTCTTCTACCCAGTTAGTCATACATTGAAATAGAGAATCGCGCAAAGCGTGTATCACGTATGGCACTTAACTGACTGACTGGATATAATAGTTGGAATAATGATTAAGGTTTACATTGGTCATAAAGTGGGGGATCAGTTTATTACTTCATATCAATAGGATACCGATCCCCCACTAATTACTACATAATAGTATAATAGATTTCTTTTCCCTTTACCTATGAGTCAAATAACAGGACAGATTCGGTTCTATAGCCTTGGTCGGCAACCAGTCTACCGCAGAAAGCAATGGCAACCTACTGCGGGATAATCTTCTGCCCGGTCAGTCATGTCTCTTTCGAGGCATGATCGCCCAAGCGTGTATCACGTATGGCACTTAACTGACTGACTGAATATAATAGTTGGAATAATGATTAAGGTTTACATTGGTCATAAAGTGGGGGATCAGTTTATTACTTCATAACAATAGGAAACCGATCCCCCACTCATTACTACATAATAATATAATAGATTTCTTTTCCCTTTACCTATGAGTCAAATAACAGGACAGATTGGGTTCTATAGCCTTGGTCGGCAACAAGTCTACCACAGAAAGCAATGGCAACCTACTGCGGGATAATCTTCTACACAGTCAGTCATGTCTTTTTCGAGACATGATCGCCCAAAGCGTGTATCACGTATGGCACTTAACTGACTGACTGAATATAATAGTTGGAATAATGATTAAGGCTTACATTGGTCATAAAGTGGGGGATCAGTTTATTACTTCATAACAATAGGAAACCGATCCCCCACTAATTACTACATAATAATATAATAGATTTCTTTTCCCTTTACCTATGAGTCAAATAACAGGACAGATTGGGTTCTATAGCCTTGGTCGGCAACCAGTCTACCACAGAAAGCAATGGCAACCTACTGCGGGATAATCTTCTGCCTCTTTCGAGGTATGATTGCCCAAAGTGTGTATCACTTATGGCACTTAACTAACTGACAGTATTCTAAATAATTGACTATTTATTTCAATAATTAAAAGAATACATCGGGGGAAAAATAATGGTTTGTCTTTCTATGTAAACAAAGTTAGAAATTATTTCACAATCAAATTAACGAAGTTCTAAAAGCCTCAATGAAATAATTCATACCGATCAGCAACTTTTAGAACATAATACAAACTTTGAATGAAACACTAAGGTAAAAATATCGAATTCTTACAGTGACGAATCATGGATTCTTAAGTTAAAGGAAAAAAAGTTAACACTTGATTAATATTTTGAAGAATCCAACAAAACTATTATCGCTATATTTTTGTAATTTCCTGTATTTGTTAAAATGGCGGCTCATAATATTATATTACCTCAAGTAAGTCAACAGATAACAGGTGATCTATAGAAAGAAGGAATTTTCTCCCAGTTTTTTATTTTCCCCATTACAGATCTTATCTTCCTCATGATATAAGTTTTTACATCTGAAACAATCCTGTACATATATACATCTACCATCCGCTCGTGCATTCCATACTGCTGCCATATCTGGTCGGGTGCTCCTGCTATCCACGTAGATGCACTTGGCAAAATCCAGCGGAGAATATTTAATATGATAGATCCCGACTTGGCAGCTCGGATACAGTCACTTTTTCACCGGCGCAATGTGGCTTCCCTGTGTCTCTTCTACAAATACTTTAACGGCTTCTGCTCCGATGAACATAGCTCACTGGTACCCCCTATATATAAATTGACTCGAGCCACAAGATTAGCAACTAGGTCCCACCATTTTACTGTGAAACCAATAAATTGTAAACACAAATTCTACTCCACCTGTTTCTTTTCTCGCACTTCTCGCCTGTGGAATTCCTTTCCGTTTACTTGCTTCCCCGACAGCTACAATTTCTAAGAATTTAAAATGTTAAGTCAATTGTCATCTCCTATCTCACTAACCTGCATCCTCTCTGTCATGCTGTCTTCTCCGTCCACTCCACTCTCATCAGTATTCTCTTCCTTCTCTTACCCACTTCCTGACACCTCCAATAACCTGTCACTCTTTCTCATCACTTTCCTCCTATGTAAACCCCTGTAAAATAAAGCAGTAAAATGCCTTGCTTGGGGCGATATGATTATAAAAAAAAATTCTACACAATTATAATGTGGATATAAAGTGAGGGATCAATTCTATATAACAATCAATATATAAACTGATCTCTCACTTTATGGTCACAGTATCCTTCTCTTACCCACTTCCTGACACCCCTCCTATAACGTGTCACTTTTTCTTATAATTTTCCTCGTATGTAACCCCCTGCAAAACAGTGGTAGTAAAATACGTTGCTTGGTACGATATGATTAAAAAAAAAATAATAATAAGTCCTTATTTAACGGAGGAAACGGAATAGCTGAGAGAAAAGGAATGGCAAACATGTTTTTTTCTAAAAGAGAGTTTAATGCCGCTAAGTCATACAGTAAATTATATACAAATATTTGTATTTATTCCTCACAAAGAAACTGGGACACATGGTGGTGCAACAATGTACAAAGAAAACGAAAATATAGGGTTTTACTGATAATAATTCAAAACCGAAAATGAGCTTACTGGTGAAGACAGATTGCAGACTCGAACGTGTAGGATTTATCTAATATGTCACTAATGTGGACATATACCGCAAGAAAGAACCCGGCCAGTCATTGTTTTTCCATAAATTATAGACTGCGAGACGGCTTATGATCTCTATATCTGGTGAAGGTGTATTTCCATAGAAAGATGGCGTCATGAACTTGTAAGCTGCACCAAATGTCAGCTGGTTGCCCTGGCAGGTACCCGGGCAGGAACCCGAGCATGGGAACTGACCGGTTTGATTCCTGGAAGCTAACCGAAGAACTGACCACTTTCGTCACTATATAATGAAATTAAATTACTAAGCAGCCGTCACGTGATTCACTTCGGCCAAAGGAAAAGTTCTTTTGTATACCTTGAAGAAAATATTTGTATTTTTTCATTGGATTGCGCATAATATTTAAAATGATTTTTGTTTTATATAAGCTTTTGTTCCTTATCTACATAATTTTTTTTCTCAAGATAACAAAGTTTGTGATAACAAAATAAGACAAGTAATCATGAATTTCGTTATTCAAAAGAACGGTATATAGGTTCATACACAGACTTCAGACGCATTAAATATCGTCTACTCCATCAAAACTTTCAAATGTTTGTCTGTCTGTGCAATTATGTATAGCTGTATATAATACTTAATTGTGAATGTGTAATTCAAATATGTCAATTAACAGCTAAAGGAAAAAAAATACAAGAACGAAAGTGAATAAAAGTTAAAAGAAAATATCTAAACGTTAACTGTGCACTAAAAGTGATGCTAGTGGTTCCCAACCTTTTTGCACTCGCGACCCCTTACCTAAAAGTTTAAAATCCATGCGACCCACTACTTAGGACTTACTATCAGCAGCTTAATTTTATTTTTGTTTTCTGTGAAGGACAGGGAATGAAACATTTAAAAATATTTAAAATTCTGTAATTATTTATTACCAAATTAAGGCACATTGGTCCAACCTGAATTCACAAAAGAGAACATATATTTCTTAAAATAATATTATCATAGGTTTAAAAAGCTAATAAAATTAGTATAAAATTACAAAATTAAAGAATTTAATGTAAATGTTTTTGTTCTTTTTAGTTTGCTTGTAATGAAAATGAAACATTTTTTGGGGCCATTTTCATTTTTTAGGTCGAAAGAAAATTTTGTAAATATTCTTTATACAAAATTTATTTGGTTTCTTTTAATTCAGTTAAATAATTACAAAAATGAACACCATCAAATTCAAAGATATAACTATTTCGAACGCATTCATTTGTGATTTCTATAAAAATGGAAAAATTTTAAGACGTCTTTTAAAGAGATTTGGCAAGGGAATGGTTCCGTTCTCGCTTGCCGAAGTTGGATAGTGCTGACAAGAAGAGGTATATAGAAGAGTAAGACACACAAGACAGACATAAGGATAATATATGCATTAATGTTTTTTAATGCTTAAAAATAACAACCTTCAAAACGTTTATCATAACTATCACTTTGCACCTAAACAAAAAAAAATGTAAGAGCTTGAAAAATGTAATTGATGAAATATAATTAATGTTATCCCAAGCTACTTCTAACAAGGCTACACGCCCTCCTGCCAAGGCGTCGTGACCCCCTTGCCAAAGCTTCGCAACCCCCTGGGAGTCGCGACCCACTGGTTGGAAACCTATGTTATACAGGATGCAAGAGGTAACAGAGAACAAACCATAAAGAAAAACAAAGATTGAATCAATTGTTAAGTCTGTAGCTAGGAAAGATGATTCTCTAATTAGTGTTGAACAATTTTTCTCGACAGAATCTCTCTTACATATTTGTAAGTCTCCCATTCGTCCTTGCTTAAAATACTCCTCCCACATGTGGACTGGTACTCCTTAAAAATACTTAGAGATTCTTGAAAAAATACAAAGATGAATTAGCAATATTATTGTTCAGGAACTGGCATTTCACCTTTAGTCTTTGTCCACCGCCGTAATGTAGCCTTTCAGTGCCTTTTGTATAAATATTTTCATAGTAATTATTCTGATGAATTATTTCTTTAAAGTAAATATAAATTTAAGCGCAGTACTAGATTGGCAGAAAGGTCTCATGATTTTACAGTTGAAGTGACTAGATGTAATCGTAAGTTCTGCATTAGAGTTTCTTTTCTTGCACTTCTCGTTTATGGAATCCTCTTCCGGTTTCTTACTTCACACTCAACTTTGATTTTTAAAAATATAAATGAACTATCAATCATTCTCTTCTGTCTTCTTAATTCTCGTTCTTTTATATTTCTAACTCCTTAATAGTGTTTTAACTCATATTCTCTAACAATCAGTAACCCATTGCATCTTGGCTTTATTGTCACGGTTGGAATAAAAGACTTAAAAATTTCAATAGAAAAAGAATCAATATACTAATCTGAAAATACGGACATAGTCAGTTATGGAAAACAGTGGAGACTAACTGCCGAGATTAAGTAAGTCTTGTTTATAGTAACCGTCACGTTTCTTAAGAAAAGGAATTCTTCATGCATATCGTGGATTTCAAAATGTGAGTTTTTATAGACTTCTTTGAACTGGCAAATACTCATACACACATACGTACACATCCCCACCACTTCTATCTCTGTTCGAGCTCCCCACAACTGGCCATAGGCTTGCGAGAACAACATGATGCAACCTGAAAGATAATTCCGTATTTGAATAGTCTTAAATTTCTCAAAAGTTGAATCTTTTGTTCAAATGGATGGATTCTCTTGACTTTTGCTTCTTTATTTATTTCTTTAACATATATATATATATATATATATATATATATATATGTGTGTGTGTGTGTGTGTGTGTGTGTGTGTGTAAAATTTCAGATTGATATACACTACCGGCCATAATTATTAGGACACCCCAGTTTTTTTTAAAAGAAACGACGTATTCTTACTATTTTTAAGTGGATTATTCTAAATGAAAATAGAATGGTTCTTTTGTTGTTATTAATTTGCAAAGGAGATGGAAAATTCTTTTTCTTATATTGGTAAATTTTGAGTGAGAGGTAAGTGGGGAAAAAATGTGAAATCAGAAATGGAAGTTGTAAATTAGCATATGAACAAAAAGAAGAAAGAGGAAGAGGAAGAGTTGATTAATTGACACGTTAAAAATTTTCGAGACACATTTAACAGCAGAAGATAAGATATAGTCCTTTATAGCCAGGCCTTTTTTCACACTACCCGATAAGACATTGTTCTTTCAATGTCAAAACAAAATGTACACTTTGTAGTAGATAATAATTTATACATGTTCTAAACTATAATTTATAATATATATATATATATATATATATATATATATTAATACAGGTTTCGTTGAATAATATACACAAGTTTTGTCTATTTATTTTGTGTAGAATCCGTTCGTATCGTCTGATAAGCTTGATGGTGCTATCGTTGAAAGACAAGAAATCACAGTAAAACATAAAAAGACACTCATCAACAATAATTTTCCCAACTACATAGTTGATGAACAAATACAATATTTTCTTAAAAACCTTAACACGGAAAAAACAACACATGATACTAGCCCAACCAATCCCAAACATATCACTCTCTTATATCGTAGCCAGATGCACTCCAACTACCAACTAGACGAAAATATCCTAAAAAAACTCATAAACACTAATATTTCTCCGACAGATCCTAACAAAAGAATTAAGTTTACCACATATTACGCTAAATCTACTACATCTAATTCATTCGTCCGCAACGACACCTTCCCCACCGTTAGCGATTTTCAAAAAACCAATGTAGTTTATAAATTCAAATACCTCTTTCGAGAATGTATTTTTAACAAACTAAACAATATCTACATTGGCCATACTACCAACTCGCTCTCACGGCGTCTTATGTAACACTTGAATGATAATTCAAACATATTCTGACATTTAAAACAACACGGTTATGAACGCACACTTCTCAGAAAAACACTCGTTGAAAACACATGTACACTTAGACAAGAAAATAATAAACGGAAACTCAAAATCCTGGAAGCTATCTACATCAAACAACTTAAACCTGGCTTGAATACGATAAATTTTGATATCTCAACTAACATACTCCAATGCCTGTAATCGGATCAAGATCCACACCACCACCATTTTGTCACTGTCTGCGGCCATCCGCCACGTTAAAAATGGACTTGTCTCTTTGATTTAATTCTCTTTATTTAATTCCACTTTGTTAATAGCTTAAACGTTCTATGTTCAATATATGTTAATGTTTATTCTTTGTTTGTTATTCTTTGCTTATATAAGCCGAAAGCTTAGACCTGATAAAAAAATCAACAATTACCGTGAATTCTTGTTGTCTTTCAACGATAGCACCATCAAGCTTATCCGACGATACGAACAAATCCTACACAAAATAAATAGACAAAACTTGTCTATATTATTCAACGAAAGTTGTATTAATGAAAAAATGCTGCCAAAATACGCACAATATATATATATATATATTCTTTAATTTCTTTGTGTTTTTTTAATTTAATCCACATTTTTCTCATAAATGAATCAACTATTATATCTAGGCTTAGAAATATTAATATCTCATTTTTACAAAAATCAGTTTTCAATCCGCGCATGACGATTGCGATGAACATGAAACGCAGAGTTCTGGTGTTGAACGTAAGTCATGTTTATCATCATATAATAATTCTGCTTGTTCCTTCATTAGTTAGTTAGTTATTAAGTTACTTAGTTACTTAGTTCCTCCGTCCGTTACGTCACTGAAGAAAGATAACACACTTACTCTCTACACAAGCTTTTCCTTCCCCTCTATCTTTTTAAACGCTACACTCCTCAGCCTTTCTCTCACCTTTGCCAAACGGAAGGGTAGTAAAGAGTGAGTATGTAGGAGTAGCAGCTAAAGCTGGTAGTTGTAGCAGTAATTGTGTGTGTGTGTGTGTGTGTGTGTGTGTGTGTGTGTGTGTGTGTGTGTGTGTGTGTGTACTGTACAATATAGTAAAAATAGGTACAAAGTGGCTATCCTAGAGAGCCAACGAACCTACCAAAGTTTCATCAAATTGGAACTTATTTGTTTGCTCTACCAGTTTATTGAGCGGTTTTTATGTTAGGTTCCTCGTCTTGGGTTTTTTTCTTTCGACTTGTACTTTGACTAATGTTCAAGTGCTTAGTTCGTTTCTTTTTTTGTTTCCATTTTTTCCCCACCGCGTTTATACTCGGTGGGTTTTTCGAGACGTGTTTAAAGATAAATTTACAGTTATATATATAGGCCCTCCAGAGTAGCGGTTATAATGAACTCCTCCACCAAACCTTATTTAAAATACCAAACTGCGATTTCTAGGAAATACTGGGAACTAAAAGAAAGTAACTTAGATCCCCAAATAAAGTGGGAACTCATAGGCAAGACTAGGACCCCTAATAGCTTAAGAGATAGGTATAATCTATGTTTGACAAAAAAATTAAAATTTTTAAATTTCAATACCAAAATATACTCCTTAACAAACAAAGGGAGATCATAAGTATGTGTCGCCATAGAAATAAATATTAATTACAATAATTATTCTATTCCTCTAGTTAAGCCCGATAAAAAAATTGCAAATTATTTTTAAAGTTGACCTAGCAGTTACCTCCACACCACTTACCCTGCTAACCCTAGGGTCAGGCCACATACTTCTAACTACTAAGGAAGAATTACTACTGGCTCCGTCCCTCAGCCCAACCCAATGAAAAGCCAATACATCCCGACCCCTTACTTTACCTAAACTAACCTCTGAGCTTAGAATTTTCTTCCTTCTCTGTTTATAAGGGGTCGAAGAATGCATGCCTTAAAATGACATGTCGAAAATGGCTATTTCCCCACTAAGTTTTATCTGAATTTACAGATGAATTAAGATATATATGCTCTGTAAATTGAATTTGGTTTGCATTGAGCTCTTGGTTTTGGATCAGTTTTAATATTTTAACGATATTACTAGGATCCTCCTGGATTATTTACAAATCTTATCCCAGGTTTGACCAATCCTTCCCGAAATTTTACCGCCCTATATATATATATATATACACACACACACACACACACACACACACATATATATATATATATATATATATATATATATATATACAAAGGGAGTCAGAGGTTGTTTGTATATTGTTCCTTTATCACTGTGCGTGTGTCTTTCAATACTGAGAAACGGAAACACATGTCCAGATTGAAAAAACGAACATACATTTTAGCGAAAATTTTCAAATTTATTTTTTAAGCACTTCTACGTAAGCAAGAAGATCCACCATTAGTTTGCTGGGGATTACAGTGAAAGAATAGACTTTAGAGTTGGTATTAAAGAAAAGATAAAAGATAAACGGGATTAACCTGACGTCGGCGAGAAAGTGACTGATGTCAAGATGCCAAGTAAGGACTGATTACATTGCAGATTTTTCTTTGAAGTCCGTCATGAACCTAGAGATTAATAACAGGAGCACCCGACCAGACAAGACTAATACTAATAATTTCTTGGAAAAAAAAAAAAAAAAATATATATATATATAATATCGCACAGCATATATCTGTATTTAAATTCATTGCTCAATGTAAAACAACAGAGCAAAATAACAAATATTAAATACATATATTTTTCGTCAACATTTAATCAGTTAAGTGCCATACGTCCTACACGCTTTGGGCGATTATGTCTCGAAATAGACATGACTGACTAGGCAGAAGATTATTCAACAGTAGGTTGGCATTGCTTTCTGCGGTAGACTGGTTAGCAAACAAGGCTATAGAACCCAATCTGTCCCATTGTTTAACACATAACTGGAGGGAAGAGACGGATTAATACTTTTCCCAAGGGTATTTGTGCGTAAGTGAATGCCATGAATTCAGTTGGAATTCGAACTCGGCTTACCGATTTGTCGTTCTAAGTCGATATCCACTGCACCTCAACGCACATTACTACTCTGAATTTTATGCCAATTCATTATATATATATATATATATATATATATATATATATATATATTCTAGAAGAATGGTAGACTTTGAAAAACAGTAGCTACTCTGACATCTACGCATCGTTCATTCAGCAATGAATTAGAACACTCCCAGCTATTGAGCGTGTCTAATGATAATATACACGCAAACGTCTGCCTCCTTCTCGGTAGAGGTAGAATCGCCGACTGACGCCAATCCGGTCGGGTTTCAATCCTGGGTAAAAAACAATCGGCTGTCTAACCGAACTGATGAGTTGTGATACAGCGAAACAGATCTGTCTGCGGATGACTATATATATATATAAGTGTGTGTGCAGGTATGTCTATATTGAAAAACGAAATGAAAGTTTCCAAATTTTGTAACAAAAAAATTATGACTAATTGTTTTTAGCAAACCAATGTACATATATATATATATATATATATATGTGTGTGTGTGTGTGTGTGTGTGTGTGTGTGTGTGTGTGTGTGTGGTTCTGTTATCATTTTGAGCTCTCACGCGATGTGACGTCATAGAACCGCATTACAGATTTACGAACTGCGTTTGCTATTTTTGGTAACTGTTATCGTTGCCTAGCAAAGTTTTATGTCAACACAAGATAAAATCATCGCTGATGGTGGATGTTTTTATGTTAACGTCCTTGTAACCTCTCTGAAGATGGCTCATGTGAGTCGAAAGCTTAGAACCAACTTAAAAAATTATCCAAATGTTGGAGAATTTTTGTCTTTATTTTCATCTGAAATTGAAGCCAAAATACGATGTTTAGAACGGCTCATGATTAAGCTTAATAGACATTCATTGTCTCTTATATTTAACAGTATATGTTTAGAAAATTATCTGCTGCCTCGATACACTATATATATATATATATATATATATAATTGGAGTAGATAGACAATTGGAGTAGATAGACTAAACTATCCTTGTCTATTGAACAGGTGAAGGGGCCCATCCCTTGTTCCCTGTTTAGGATGTGGTTTCCGGCTTTCTCTTTTCCAATCTTTATAGATATATATATATATCTATAAAGTCAGTCAGTCAGTCAGTTAAGTGCCATACGTGATACACACTTGGGCGATCATGTCTCGAAAGAGACATGACTGACTGGGCAGAAGATTATCCCGCAGTAGGTTGCCATTGCTTTCTGCGGTAGACTGGTTGCCGACCAAGGCTATAGAACCCAATCTGTCCTGCTATTTAACCCATAACTGGAAGGAAGAGACGGATTAATACCTTTCCCAAGGGTATTTGCGCGTAAGTGAATACAATGGATTCAACTGGAATTCGAACTCGGCTCCCCGGTTTCTCGTCCCGAGCCGATATGCACTGTGCCTATAAGATTTGAAAAACTTAAAAAAATCTAATTAAGCCGCACCCTTAAAACCGCCAACGTTTGCCTTGCGTAGGTACATCAATAAATTCCACTGCTTCTTTTCTGAGGCAGTTTGCTTTAGAATATGAGAAGATTTATAGATTTTTGTCTTCTCACGCTCTCTTCTTATTAATGACGCGTGGATTTTGACTGACATGACCCAGTTTTGGGATCCAAAAGTTTTGCACCTTATCAGTTATGTTATCAAGTCCCATGATGTCTCATTATATAGCAAATGAGTGCTCAGAAATAAAAGTTAATATCGCCATTAGTAACACGGGAAACAAAAACCTGACAGGATAGATAGTGACTATAAAAATATTTATATCCGCTGTCCGCTTTTATTACAGAAATTAATATTTTCACAATATTAGTATTAACCAACCGATGACCGTAAATGTTTTCAAGCTATAAATAAAACAAAATAAAACCTAAAAAGTCTTGATAGCGGCAATAAAAATCTTTGGAGCCACGATATCAAATTTTATTGCAGAAATCAATATTTTCACAATATCTTATTTACACACCAATAACGGTGATTTTTTTAAAGATACAATTAAAAAGAAATGAAAAGACAGTGGCTTCTTTTTTTTTTTTTAACATTTTATCCAAATCGAGGCGGGACCGCCATTAGTACACAGGGAGTTACAGTGAAGGAGATGACTTGCTATAGTGGGTATTGAAAAAAGGATGAAAGAGGAACGGCATTCAAGAATATATAAGATAGTATTTTGACGTTTTATTTAAATTTTTGAAAATTGGAGTTCTAAGAGAAGCAAGTAAACGGAAGAGAGTTCCAAAGGCGGGAAATGCGAGAAAAGAAACTGTTGTAAGTGCTATTAAGTAGTAATAGTAAGTGCTAGTAAGTGCTATACATTTAGCTATTTCAAAGGTAAAAGAGTGAGACCTAAATTCCAATCTAGTAACATTTAGACCGAGCACCAGAGAAAAAAGCTGATCAGAGCAGTTGACATGAAAATATTTGTAGAAAAGACAGAGGGAAAACACCTGAAAACAGTGACTGAAGTCAAAATCCTAAGTCAAGATCGGTATATATAAAAAAAAACTTTACAGGCACACTGTCAGGTTTTATGATAAAAGATGTGATAATTCGGGACCTAGATGCCAATCTAGTAACACAAGTAAATACATGTGGCTGGAGAAGCAGAGAAAAAAGCTGATCAGAGACGTTTCCATGAAAATAATTGTAGAAAAGACAAAGAGAAGACATATCACGTCGGTGAGAAAGTGATGGAAGGCGAGCTGCTAGGTCAGGATCGATTATATTGCAGATTCTCCTTTGGATTTTGTCGAGAACTTCAAGATAAATAACGGGAGCACTCGACCAGATACATCAACAATATTCAATGCAAGGACGAATGGTAGATTTATAAATGTGCAAAATGGATTATGATGAGAAAAACTGCCTATCCCGACACAGTGAGTCAACTTTCCTATCAGCAGAGGCAGCACTTGATGTTGTCATTCCATTTGAGATCATTTGAGAGGATAAAGCCCAGGAGGCGAAGTGTAGTGCTCTCTAGGAGACTAGCCTCATCCATTCTGATGGCAGGCAAGAATGCTTCTCTATGGTTGTTCAAGGAGAACAGCTTTGTTTTGTAGGTATTAAAATTTACGAGCACCTTTCTACCCCATTTAATCACAGATGATAAGTCATGTTGAAGGGCAGCAGCCAGGTTTACTTTGTCAGCCTTTGCAGATTTCTTACTGAGACAGGTGTAAATATTTGACAGGTTTTGGCTTGTTCACCTTTTATACAAGTTAAATGGATATGGTATCTCCCGCCAATTTTTTTTATCAAATCCTTCTTAACAGATCATATAATCAAAATCGATTTTAATGATGATTGCGAAGGTGTTATCAAAAAGAATGTGTAAAATAATAAAAATGTTTGATTCAAAACAATTCCATTAATTCTGGAGAAATGGTCATGAATCTTGAACTCAGGAGAGTACGAATGCTGATTTGTATTGTCATCTCCAACCCGAGAAGAATGAACGTCTAAATTCTTTCGTACTAAATAGAGCCCTGGTTGGAAAGTAGATATCACAGAACGTCGATCGAATAAGGAAGTATTTTTTCTGGGAACCTAATTTAAGATTCACATTGTAGCAAGATTACCCTTAAAGCAATACTAACATAAATGTTCTTGAAGAATAATGCAATTGCGTTAACGATGTAATTTGTCTATATTCTTTTGAGTCTCTTACAAAAGCAGAGAAGAAATTAAGATCAAAAGAGAGGAATATGAAAAGATAACCAACTGCAGCCTAAATTTATTACCCCACTGAAGTATTCCTTTATTTTCTTTAGATAATATTTTTTTTTCTTCTTATGATCATATCACCCAAGCAAGGCATTTTACTGCCACTGTTGTGCAGGGATTACATAGGAAGAACGTTATGAGAAAGGGTGACAGGTTATGGGGAGTGTCAGGAAGTGGGTAACAAAAGGATGAATGTGACCATAAAATGAGGGATCCGTTTATATATTGATTGTTATGTAGAACTGATCCCCCATTTTATATCTACATTATAATAGTGTAGAATTTTTTTTATAATCATATCGCACCAAGCAAGGCATTTTACTGCCACTGTTTTGCAAGGGGTTACATAGGAGGAAAGTTATGAGAAAGAGTGACAGGTTATAGGAGGGGTGTCAAAAAGTGGGTAAAAGAAGGATGACTGGCCATAAAATAAGGGATCAGTTTATATATTGATTGTTTTGTAGAATTGATCCCCATCTTTATAACCACATTATAATAGTATATAATTTTTTTTTATAATCATATCGCCCCAAGCAAGGCATTTTACTGCCACTGTTTTGCAGGGGGTTACATAGGAGGAAAGTTATGCGAAAGAGTGACAGGTTATGGGGGTGTCAAGAAGTCGGTAAGAGAAGGATGAGAATATTGATGAGAGTGGAGTGGACGGAGAAAGGAGCATGAGAGAGAGGATGCAAGTTTGTAAGATAGAAAATGACTATTGACTTCACATTTAAATTCTTGTAGATTGTAGCTGTCGGGGAAGCAAGTAAACGGAAGGGAATTCCACAGGCGGGAAATTCGAGAAGAGAAGCTGACGGTGTAGAATTTGCGTTTACATTTTATTGGTTTCACAGTATAAGGGTGGGACCTAGTTGCTAATCTTGTGGCTCAAGTAAATTCATATATAGGGGGCACCAGTGAGCTAAGTTCATCGGAGCAGAAGTCGTGAAAGTATTTGAAGAAGAGACACAAGAAAGCTACATTGCTCGGTGAGAATATTACTGTATCTGAGCTGTCAAGTCGGGATGTTTTTATGTAAAAACTGAAATGACAACTCATTACAGAGAATTTTCCTTAATTACGAATAATTCTAATTCGTATTTGACATCGGAATTAATAATTTTGAAATAAAGTTTTACGTCTTATATATTAAGCGATTATGAAGTAAAATTTCTTATATTTATATATTGAACAATTTTAAGTAAACGTTCGTATGCAGTATATATAAAGCGGGTCTTAAGAACAATTTACCATATTTTATATATTAGGCTTTTTTTAAAGAAAAGGTATATTTTACAAATTTTGTATAATTTGTTTATTAATCATTTTTAAATAAATTTCATTTACTTTATGATCCAAGACATGTTTTAATTTCGCATCATTTAATATAATTTGCGTATGGACACTTAAAAACACGCACTATATATATATAAATTAAAAAAGGATTAATTCAATGATGTTGGATGATCATTTCGATATGAAAATCCCCACTGGGGATAACACATCATCTCAGCAACAGAAAAATCCTTTCAGAAACTGGAGAAAAATCAGTCTAATTTTCCTTTTTAAATAGATTTGCAAACAAATTAAAAAAGAAAAAGAAAAAGAAAAAAAGAAAAAGATAAAACAAAATAAAATCAAATAAACAAGAAAAGAAAAAATTGACATCGTCTGGGTTCGCAAAAAAAGAAAGAGAATTGTAAATTAAAATTAATTTATATTTGCTCTGTAATATTTTATTACATGGAGCTCTCTTCCTGTATCATTTTTTAATATTAAAATAAAATTTATTAGGATCGGGTTTTTGGAATTTACCTTCCTGCTTTTTCCGCTTGGATTAAAGTATCTGAATTAATATATATATATATATATATATATATATATATATATATATATATATATATATTCCCGCAAAGTAATACAAGATTGATCATCTTTTGCTTTTCTCTGAATGTTTACACTGACAAGTCAGAAGTCATACGTGGAGATTTAAATGTTGAGGTTGATCGATTGTTGTTAATTTTACTCATGCTGATTGTATTTGATTTTGTTGATGGCACAGTATAGTAAGGTCAGTTAGGAACTGCCTGTAAGAAAAAGGGTACAATGACGCAATTCACTCCACCAGAAATTTAGAAACGGCATGCTGTGCTTCATTCGCGCCTGAAGCTCTAATATGAACATTTCAAACTGCATTGAATACTGCTGTCACATCTTGTCCGGTGCCCCTGTAATTAATCTCAGGGATCTTGACAAAATCCAACGGAAAATCTACAATATAATTGACCCCGACCTGGTAGCTTAATTCCAGTCACTTTCTCATCGACGCAATGTGGTTTCTCTCTGTCTCTTCTACAAATAATTTCACGACTTCTGCTCCGATGAGTTTAGCTCTCGGATGCCCCCTCTGCCTGAATTTACTCGAACTACTAGGTCTCGCCCTTTTATAGTAAAACCAAACAAATTTAACCGCAACTTCTACTCTAGAAGCTTCTTTGCTCACACTTCCCACCTGCGGAATTCTGCTCCATATCTTTGCTTCCCTGACAGCTACAATCTCCAAGAATATAAATCCAATGTTAATTGCCACCTTTTATCTCCTTGACTCGCATCCTTTCCCTGACAACCCTTACTTCTTTTCCACTCTACTCTCCACAACCCTCTTCACCCCAGTGTTTTCATCTTTCTCTTACATCCGCTGTAAATTGTTCTTCTTTCTCATCACTCACTTCTTATGTAACATCTTGCTCACCAGTGGCAGTTCTGCTTTGCTTGGTGTGAAATGATAAAAAAAAAAAATTTCTCCAACCACATTACTCGTCACATCTAGCTGCCGAACTCTACAAACTTCAACCCCATTGGTTATTGTGTGTCAGGCGAATTTGAGCGAGAGACCAATAAAACTCGTTGTAACTGAAGGCAAGGATTATGACAACATTTAATAACTTAAAAACGGAGGCCATCCAGGAATGATGCATGAGACTCCAAAATCGCCTGAAGACTGTGGTTGAAGCCAATTGCGATTTTACTGAATAAAGTTACTCTTCAGTATTTCAAGATATTTGTGTTATTTTGGTAGATCTATCTGTTAAAATGAGATATGAGTGTTATTTTAATTTTTGCGTCATTTAGACAATTCATCTATCGCATCCTGTAGTTGTATTCTAACATGATGAAGTACAACAACTCATCCGGACATCTTTATATAGTCTTTCTAATAATCACTCAATCATACAAGTAGAACACTCTTTCATAGTTTAACTTTCCATTTTTCAGATCAAATCCGTTCACATTTCAACAAAGGTTAGTGAGTTTTGTTTAACGGCATATCAACCTCTGTGGGTTATTTAATGTCAAAAAATGGGGTTTTAAGGTATTTTTTTAATGTTTGATTATAGTGAGAAGGATGCTTTAGTCAGATTTTGATGAAAAATTTATTTTTTTATATTAGAAAACTGAAGATGTCTTCTAGCTTTGTATTTAAAAAGGAATTATGGCAATATTTTTTTTTCTTCAACAACGTGTTATGTAATAATTTTTCCTTCAAAATTTTATTATGCGATAAAAGTATTTTTATACTTTCATAGTGCTTTGATTCCAGTTTCGAGATTAACTATTTACCCATAGCTGGGACCCGGAGTGGTAACAGGCGTTACCACTCCGGGTCAGGGTGGAGCTGGGAACAACAGCAATTAAGAGATGGTTCCGTGCTCCTCACAACCTCCCAGTCAGAGGCCTTGCTGCCGGATGTAGTTTACCGTCATGCCCAGGACCCATTTCAGCAAACATAATATTTGTAATAATATAAAATCCGTAATGGTTAATTATGCTCATATATGATACAACATTAATTGAAAACAGAGATTCCGAATTCTCAAAACACTTGAATTTTTAATTGAGTTTTAATAAAACTATTAAGTAAGATACAATTTTTAATATTTTCAACAATTAAAACATAATGTAATGAATATGGATACACCTTGGTTTCCCCTCACAGTAATATAATTGGCTGGTGTTGGCCATAAATACAGACTAAAGCGGGGACGCCTAGGACTACGCCTATTGGAACGCGTATTGACTACGCCTATTGCATAAGTCTATACCTAATCATACTGCATACGACTACGACGAGTACCGGTCCTTTACGGCTACGTGCTAGATTGTCCTACCCACTTACATTGCCAAAACCACTTAGCTACTTCGAATAATATATATATATATATATATATATATATATATATATATATATATATATATATATCCTCATGTGACCAAGAACCACACCACCACCATTTTGTCACCGTCTACGGCCATCCGCCACGTTAAAAATGGACTTGTCTCTTTCGTTTAGTTTTCTTTGTTTAATTCCACTTTGCTAATAACTTAAATGTTCTATGTTCACTGTATATTAAATGTTCATTCTTTGATAATGGATTATGTAAACCGAAAGCTCAGACCCGATAAAAAAATCAACAATTACTGCGATTTCTTGTCATCTTTTAACGATAGCACCATCAAGCTTATCAGATTATACGAAAGGATCCTACACGAATTAAATAGACAAAACTTGTCTATATTATTCAACGAAACCTATATATATATATATATATATATATATATATATATATATATATATATATATCTCTTTCCGGGACATATCAAAAAATAAACGGGATTTTATTTAAAGTTAATGTTACAAGGTTAATGAGTGAGAAACTTTAAACAATTGTTTTCCTTGGCAGAAACAAACGCACGTTGTGGTGTAATGGATATCGTCTCAGAATTAGAAATCGGAAGGCCGTGTTCGAATTCCATTTGAGTTCATTATATTCACTTATTCGCAAATACGATTGGGAATAATATGACTCTATCTCTTCTTTCTTCAAGTATAGGAAGAATATAAAAACAGACTGGGTTTTTTAGCCTTAGCCGACAACCAGTCTACTGCAGAAATAAATGGCCACCCTCTACCTGAAAATATTCTCCCTAGTCAAAAAAGGAACTTGACCACCCAAATGTCTATTGCGTATATCAATTAACTGACTGAACAGAAACGCCATGTCTGTGTAAGGCTGTGTTCATCACTTCATTTTCTAGTTAAGTTCATATTCCTGAAGACAACCAGAGAACGGCTGAAACGCTAAAGCTAAAATTATAGATAATTTCATCATATTCTTTAAACAAGCATTATTCCCTTTTTACAATTGACTGTTGAAGTGATTTATTTTTACGGTTTATCAACCATTTTTTTAAACCAGAAAAATGAAAATTACTAAAAACAATATTTCAAAAATATATGTTGTCCGTTTTTGTTGTGGATTCCGAGTGAGTAACCGCACTAAATAATGAACAACAAAAACAGATATTGAGATAGAAAAGTAGTTTATATTGAACGTAATATACAAACTTGAACGCAGGTTAGTAAATCCAGGAATACTATTAGTAAGAAATAAATATATACAAGTCTTGAAGTGAAGTCGTTGGAAATAGTATATCCGTGTATATTATTCTAGCTGAGTGGAGCTCAGAGCTAGTCTGCCTTCTGATGTGGTAGTCTCCGGGTAGCTTCGGTATCTATCGTATACTCCCTACTCTATGGCAGCTACAGCATTTAGTCGGCCTTGCCACTTAAGATGAAATGTGGCACAAGGCCTTTTTAATGTGGGTCTTCCGGGCCATATAGCTCGGCCAAAAATATCAGCTACTGCTGTTCTCTCTATGGCAGGAGTATATATATACTCAGTCGAGTCCTTTATCATATACAAAGGAGAGATCCCACAACAGTTTTATATACTAATTTTTAAAAAAATTAGTTTAACAAATATAAAATTTGTAAAATATATACATTTACAAAATAAAAATAAAAGACTCGTGCAAAATATAAAGAACAGTGCAGTATGAAGACTTGATAAATACAATATATGCCATCAAAAAAAGGAAAGGAATGGCGAAATAGAGCTCTTGTGGAAAATATGTTTTTAAAAAATAGCCAAGTATGGAGACTTGATAAATAGAATGGTGCCATCAAAAGACAAAAGAAATGTCGAAATGAAATTCTACGTGCTCAATGTAAAAAAAAACTTGAAAAGTGTATTAACTATTCACAAATTACGTATTCAGTATGGAAAAGGAAAATTTATAAAAAGAGAAAAGTTCTCAATTTTCTAAAGAGAGTCACCGCTTCACGGGTTGAAGAGATATGGTTTACATTATATAAATTTTTGCAGATTTTGCAAAACTGCGCGTTTCTTTGCTTGCCCGGAATATCTTTTGTGAAATTGAAAAAAAATCTCTGATGCTTTTGTTGATTCTGCTTTCTCAAGATAAAGAATTGGTTGTCGACAATTTTTAACAGTGGATATTGGCGAGTCTTTTTTCTAGAAGGGAACATCACCCGTAGTGTTGACGACTGCCGTTTAGCAAAACTATTGCTTAAGATATTTCACCTCTTGTTGCTCCGACACATCCTACAAGCTAATATCGTTAACCTGATGCTGACAGGCTTCAACAGTAGATATTTATGGGAAAAGTGAGAAGCATACAATGAGGAAGAAGGATTGAAGATTATGATATCCACAGAATAGATTGACGCCAAGAGAGACAACAGTAATAATTGATATACGTCAGTTAAGTGCCATGCGTGATACACGCTTGGGCAATCATGTCTCGAAAGAGACATGACTGACTGGGCCGATTACCCCGCAGTAGGTTGCCATTGCTTTCTGCGGCAGACTGGTTGCCGACCAAGGCTATAGAACCCAATCTGTCCTGTTATTTGACTCATAAGTAAAGGGGAAATAAATCTATTATATTATTATGTACTAATTAGTGGGGGATCGGTTTCCTATTGTTATGAAGTAATAAACTGATCCCCCATTTATGACCAAGGTAAGCCTTAATCATTATTCCAACTATTATATTCAGTCAGTCAGTTAAGTGCCATGCGTGATACACGCTTGGGCGATCATGTCTCGAAAGAGACATGACTGACTGGGCAGAAGATTATCCCGCAGTAGGCTGCCATTGCTTTCTGCGGTAGACTGGTTGCCAGCCAAGGCTCTAGAACCTAATCTGTCCTGTTATTTAAGGGGAATAGACGGATTAATACCTTTCCCAAGGGTATTTGCTCGTAAGTGAATGCAAGGAATTCAACTGGAATTTGAACTCGACTCTCCGATTTCTCGTTCTGAGCCGATATCCACTGCGCCACAACGCACATACGTAGCTTGACTAAATTGATGGCGAAACAGTATTTACGAGAAATAGTAAAAAGACAAAATTTATTAGGTGCTACAATTGACAGGAAGATGTGGAGAGTCATGATTGCGCATGCTCTTCGAGGACACGGCACATATTAAAAATAATGAGCCTGAGAAGATGCGCAGGAATTTTTCTGGAAGTTCATTTTTTTAGACTCAACTAATGCGGTTTAGAGTCAGAAAATAGGCTTAATTTTGTTATCTTTTTGCTTAAATTTTGTCGCAATATTTCGCGTACAGTTTCTTCCTAGTTGCTAGAGATCTATTTTAGCTAGTAGTATATATATATATATATATATATATATATATATTTTTTTTTTAATCATTTCACCCCGAGCAAGGCGGAAATGCCACTGATGTGCAGGGGGCTGCATAAATGTAAAAAGATTAATTAGAAAACAGTGAGGAGTACAAACTAGTTAGAAAGGAACAATAGAAAGCAGGTGCGATGACAGATACATAGGTGGAGAGAAAGGGAGGGTTATACAGGGGAGGGGAGTGAGCTAGAGTCCAGTGGTTAGTAGATGAGTATTGACTTTGCATTTAAATTTCTGGAGGTTGTAGCCGTCAGGAAAGCAAGAATACGGGAGCGAGTTCCACAGGCGGGAAGTGCGAGAGAAAAAGCTGCAGGAGTAGAATTGTCGTCTGCATTTGGTTAACCTCACTGTGAATGGGTGGGACCCAGTTGCCAGTCTGGTTGCACGAGTAAACACCTGTTGAGGAGGCATCAGTAACTTAAGTTTGTCTGAGCAGAAGCCATGAAAGTATTTATAGAACAGACAAAGGGAGGCCACATTTCGACGATGGGGAAGTGGCTGCAGTCGAGCCGCCAGATCAGTACCTATCACATTACAGACTCTCCTTTGGAGCCTGTCAAGAAAACTGAGGAGAACGGCAGGGGCACCTGACCATAAATGGCAGCAGTACTCCATGCACGGACGGATGGTTGACTTGTATATATGCAGGATGGATTCAGGTGAAAAAAACATCCTGGACCAAACCTTCTTAGCAGTAGATTTTGCTATGGATTCAATATAGTGGTTCCATTTGAGGTCTGAGGACAGGGTAAGTCCGAGGAGGCGTAGTGTATTACTCTCCGGGAGAATCGCTTGGTACATGCTTATGGGAGGCAGGAGAGGTTGCCTGTAATGGTTGACATTTGAGCATCCGAATATAAACCTAGCAAAGCTTTTCGAATGTCTGATTTTTTTAAGCTTTTTCAAAGTATTTTCAAAGAGGTTTTTTTAACGTTTCATTCCAAGCAGGCAGTACTGCCATTGGTGCACAGGGGATTAAAATTAAAAGGAGAGGAAAGACAGAAAAGAAAAAAATAACGGTACAGACGATGTTGAAGAAAGGGTAAGACAGAGGTGGGAGTCAAGGAGGTAGAAGGTGGTAACTGACGTTACATTTAAACATTTAAAAATTATAGCTATCAGGGAAGCAGGCATGAGAAATTTTGCTTGTTTGTTTGTTTCGAGGTTTAACGACCTATCAATCCTTATGGGTTCATTTTAAGGTCATAACCAATGATTTTTTGGGCAAGGTTATTTTATTTTTACAACATTTTTTTTCGAGCATCAAGATTCATTAGGATTTGTTTTTAAGAGCAGGGTCCCCAAGTCCTACCCTTGTAATTTAACCCATAACTGGAGGAAAGAAACGGATTAATAACTTTCCCAAGGGTACGAGTGCTTAAGTGAATGCAGGGTATTCAACTGGAATTCGAACTCGGCTCACCGATATCCACTGCACCACAACGCACATCCGTCACTATACGCTTACAGCACCTGGTATTCCCAAGCGGTCACCCATCTAAGCAACCTGTGGAACTGATTCCCAAGAGGTTGCATCACTAATCATTACAATCTTAACATGTTCAAGTCTAGGATTAATTATTACCTTACCCCCATTTTTTTTTCATAATTGTTTCACCCCAAGCAAGGCAGTAGTGTCATTGGTGCACAGGGGGTTACGATGAGAAGGAGAGGGAAGACAGAAAAAAAAGGGTATCAAGGAGATAGAAGATGTTAATTGATGTTACATTTAAACATTTGGAAATTTTAGCTACCAGGGAAGCAAAGATGGGAAAGGGAGTTCAACAAGTGGAAAGTGCGAGAAAAGAAACAACAAAAGAAGTGGTAGTTGCATTTGTTTATTTTGATGATAAAAGTCTGGGACCTAGTTGCCAATCTGGTTGCACGAGTAAATTCATGGGGGCGGGGCACCATGGAATGAAGCTTGTCAGAGCAGAAGCCGTGAAAATACTGGACAGATTACATTGCTGATCCTGACTTTTACTGCTGTTACATTTACAAGAGCCAGATAATGCCAAAAATCAAGTACTGCTTCATTCCTTAGTTCCATCAGTTCTAACCTTCATACCTAAGACCTACCACTCCAGGCACATTGTAGTGAGCCACCCTCATTCCTTCTGTATTCCATTGGTTCCACTTGAGCAACTTATTTCCATAAACCACTGTCCTGTGGAACTGAATCCCAAGAGGTTGTATCCCTAATCATTACAATCTTAACATGTTCACGTCTAGGATTAACTATTACCTTACCCCCATTTTGTTTATCATAATCATTTCATAAACCACTGCCCTGTGGAACTGAATCCCAAGAGGTTGTATCCCTAATCATTACAATCTTAACATGTTCACGTCTAGGATTAACTATTACCTTACCCCCATTTTGTTTATCATAATCATTTCATAAACCACTGCCCTGTGGAACTGAATCCCAAGAGGTTGTATCCCTAATCATTACAATCTTAACATGTTCACGTCTAGGATTAACTATTACCTTACCCCCATTTTGTTTATCATAATCATTTCATAAACCACTGCCCTGTGGAACTGAATCCCAAGAGGTTGTATCCCTAATCATTACAATCTTAACATGTTCACGTCTAGGATTAACTATTACCTTACCCCCACCCATTTTGTTTATCATAATCATTTCATAAACCACTGCCCTGTGGAACTGAATCCCAAGAGGTTGTATCCCTAATCATTACAATCTTAACATGTTCACGTCTAGGATTAACTATTACCTTATCCCCCATTTTGTTTATCATAATCATTTCATAAACCACTGCCCTGTGGAACTGAATCCCAAGAGGTTGTATCCCTAATCATTACAATCTTAACATGTTCACGTCTAGGATTAACTATTACCTTACCCCCATTTTGTTTATCATAATCATTTCATAAACCACAGTCCTGTGGAACTGAATCCCAAGAAGTTGTATCCCTAATCATTACAATCTTAACATGTTCACGTCTAGGATTAACTATTACCTTACCCCCATTTTGTCTCTCATAATCATTTCATAAACCACTGTCCTGTGGAACTGAATCCCAAGAGGTTGTATCCCTAATCATTACAATCTTAACAGGTTCAAGTCTAGGATTAACTATTACCTTACCGCCATTTTGTTTCTCATAATCATTTCATAAACCACTGTCCTGTGGAACTGAATCCCAAGAGGTTGCATCACTAATCATTACAATCTTAACATGTTCACGTCTAGGATTAACTATTACCTTACCCCCATTTTGTTTATCATAATCATTTCATAAACCACTGTCCTGTGGAACTGAATCCCAAGAGGTTGTATCCCTAATCATTACAATCTTAACATGTTCAAATCTAGGATTAACTATTACCTTACCGCCATTTTGTTTCTCATAATCATTTCATGAACCACTGTCCTGTGGAACTGAATCCCAAGAGGTTGCATCACTAATCATTACAATCTTAACATGTTCACGTCTAGGATTAACTATTACCTTACCCCCATTTTGTTTATCATAATCATTTCATAAACCACTGTCCTGTGGAACTGAATCCCAAGAGGTTGTATCCCTAATCATTACAATCTTAACATGTTCACGTCTAGGATTAACTATTACCTTACCGCCATTTTGTTTCTCATAATCATTTCATAAACCACTGTCCTGTGGAACTGAATCCCAAGAGGTTGTATCCCTAATCATTACAATCTTAACATGTTCAAGTCTAGGATTAACTATTACCTTACCCCCATTTTGTTTCTCATAATCATTTCATAAACCATTGTCCTGTGGAACTGAATCCCAAGAGGTTGTATCCCTAATCATTACAATCTTAACATGTTCAAGTCTAGGATTAACTATTACCTTACCCCCATTTTGTTTCTCATAATCATTTCATAAACCACTGTCCTGTGGAACTGAATCCCAAGAGGTTGTATCCCTAATCGTTATAATCTTAACATGTTCACGTCTAGGATTAACTATTACCTTACCCCCATTTTGTTTCACATAGTCATTTCTGACCACTGTCATAATGGGAACTGAATCCCAAGAGGTTGTATCCTTAGTATTTTACAATCTTTAACATGTTCAAGTCTAGGACTAACCTATTACCTTACCCCCATTTTGTTTCTCATAATCATTTCTGTAAACCACTGTCCTGTGGAACTGAATCCTTAAGAGATTGTATCCTAATCATTACAATCTTAACATGTTCACGTCTAGGATTAACTATTACCTTACCCCCATTTTATTTCTCATAATCATTTCATAAACCACTGTCCTGTAAGACTGAATCCCAAGAGGAGGTTGTATCCCTAATCATTACAATCTTAACATGTTCAAGTCTAGGATTAACTATTACCTTACCCCCATTTTGTTTCTCATAATCATTTCATAAACCACTGTCTATTAGAACTGAATCCCAAGAGGTTGTATCCCTAATCATTTAATCTCCATGTTCAAGTCTAGGATTAACTATTACCTTACCGCCATTTTGTTTCTCATAATCATTTCATAAGCCTGTCCTGTGGAACTGAATCCCAAGAGGTTGTATCCTAATCATTACAATCTTAACATGTTCAAGTCTAGGATTAACTATTACCTTACCCCCATTTTGTTTCTCATAATCATTTCCATAAACCACTGTCCTGTGGAACTGAATCCCAAGAGGTTGTATCCCTAATCATTACAATCTTAACATGTTCAAGTCTAGGGTTAACAATTACCCCTTTACCCCCATTTTTATTTCTCATAATCATTTCATAAACCACTGTCCTGAGACTGAATCCCAAGAGGTTGTATCCTAATCATTACAATCTTAACATGTTCAAGTCTAGGATTAGCAATTACCTTACTATTTTGTTTCTCATAATGTTTCATAAACCACTGTCCTGTGGAACTGAATCCCAAGAGGAGTTGTATCCCTAATCATTACAATCTTAACATGTTCAGTCTAGGATTAACTATTACCTTACCACCATTTTTGTTTCTCATAATCATTTCATAAACCACTGTCCTGTGGAACTGAATCCCAAGTGGTTGTGTCCCTGATCATTACAATCTTGGCATGTTCATTTCAGAGTCTAGGATTAACTATTACCTTACCCCCATTTTGTTTCTCATAATCATTTCACCAAAAGCCACTGTCCTGTGGAACTGAATCCCAAGGGTTGTATCCCTAATCATTACAATCTTAACATGTTCAAGTCTAGGATTAACTATTACCTTACCGCCATTTTGTTTCTCATAATCATTTCTCATTCTGTCCTGTGGAACTGAATCACCCAGAGGTTTATCCTAATCATTACAATCTTAACATGTTCAAGTCTAGGATTAACTATTACCTTACCCCATTTTGTTTCTCATAATCATTTCATAAACCACTGTCCTGTGGAACTGAATCCCAGAGGACATATCCACTAATCATTACAATCTTAACATGTTCAAGTCTAGGATTAACTATTACCTTGCAGCCATTTTGTTTCTCATAATCTCATTTCATAAATACTGTCCTGTGGAACTGAATCCCAAGAGGTTTGTCTAATCCATTACAATCTTAACATGTTCAAGTCTAGGATTAACTATTACCTTAGCCCCATTTTGTTTCTCATAATCATTTCATAAACCACTGTCCTGTGGAACTGAATCCCAAGAGGTTGTATCCCTAATCATTATAATCTTAACATGTTCACGTCTAGGATTAACTATTACCTTACCCCCATTTTGTTTCTCATAATCATTTCATAAACCACTGTCCTGTGGAACTGAATCCCAAGAGGTTGCATCCCTAATCATTACAATCTTAACATGTTCACGTCTAGGATTAACTATTACCTTACCCCCATTTTGTTTCTCAAAATCATTTCATAAACCAATCATTGTCCCGTGGAACTGAATCTCAAGGGGTTGTATTCCTAATCATTATAATTTTAACATGTTCACGTCTAGGATTAACTATTACCTTACCCCCATTTTGTTTCTCATAATCATTTCATAAACCACTGTCCTGTGGAACTGAATCCTAAGAGGTTGTATCCCTAATCATTACAATCTTAACATGTTCAAGTCTAGATTAACTATTACCTTACCCCCATTTTGTTTCTCATAATCATTTCATATACCACTGTCCTGTGGAACTGAATCCCAAGAGGTTGCATCCCTAATCATTACAATCTTAACATGTTCACGTCTAGGATTAACTATTACCTTACCCCCCATTTTGTTTCTCAAAATCATTTCATAAACCACTGTCCTGTGGAACTGAATCCCAAGAGGTTGTATCCCTAATCATTACAATCTTAACATGTTCAAGTCTAGGATTAACTATTACCTTACCCCCATTTTCTCATAATCATTTCATAAACCACTGTCCTGTGGAACTGAATCCATGAGGTTGCATCCCTAATCATTACAATCTTAACATGTTCACGTCCAGGATTAACTATTACCTTACCATTTTGTTTCTCATAATCATTTCATAAACCACTGTCCTGTGAACTGAATCCCAAGAGGTTGCATCCCTAATCATTACAATTCCTAACATGTTCAAGTCTAGGATTAACTATTACCTTACGCCCATTTTGTTTCTCATAATCATTTCATAAACCACTGTCCTGTGGAACTGAATCCCAAGAGGTTGTATCCCTAATCATTATAATCTTAACATGTTCACGTCTAGGATTAACTATTACCTTAGCCCCATTTTTTGTTTCTCATAATCATTTCATAAACCACTGTCCTGTGGAACTGAATCTCAAGGGGTTGTATTCCTAATCATTATAATTTTAACATGTTCACGTCTAGGATTAATCCATTACCTTACCCCCATTTTGTTTCTCATAATCATTTCATAAACCACTGTCCTGTGGAACTGAATCCCAAGAGGTTGTATCCCTAATCATTATAATCTTAACATGTTCAAGTCTAGGATTAACTATTACATTACCCCCATTTTGTTTCTCATAATCATTTCATAAACCACTGTCCTGTGGAACTGAATCCCAAGAGGTTGTATCCCTAATCATTATAATCTTAACATGTTCAAGTCTAGGATTAACTATTACCTTACCCCCCATTTTGTTTCTCATAATCATTTCCATAAACCACTGTCCTGTGGAACTGAATCCCAAGAGGTTGTATCCCTAATCATTATAATCTTAACATGTTCAAGTCTAGGATTAACTATTACATTACCCCCATTTTGTTTCTCATAATCATTTCATAAACCACTGTCCTGTGGAACTGAATCCCAAGTGGTTGTATCCCTAATCTATTATAATCTTAACATGTTCAAGTCTAGGATTAACTATTACCTTTTACCCTATTTTGTTTCTCATAATCATTTCATAAACCACTGTCCTGTGGAACTGAATCCCAAGAGGTTGCATCCCTAATCATTACAATCTTAACATGTTCACGTCCAGGATTAACTATTACCTTACCGCCATTCTTTGTTTTCATAATCATTTCATAAAACCACCTCTGTCCTGTGGAACTGAATCCCAAGAGGTTGCATCCCTAATCATTACAATCTTAACATGTTCAAGTCTAGGATTAACTATTACCTTACGCCCATTTTGTTTCTCATAATCATTTCATAAACCACTGTCCTGTGGAACTGAATCCCAAGAGGTTGTATCCCTAATCATTATAATCTTAACATGTTCACGTCTAGGATTAACTATTACCTTAGCCCCATTTTATTTCTCATAATCATTTCATAAACCACTGTCCTGTGGAACTGAATCTCAAGGGGTTGTATTCCTAATCATTATAATTTTAACATGTTCACGTCTAGGATTAACTATTACCTTACCCCCATTTTGTTTCTCATAATCATTTCATAAACCACTGTCCTGTGGAACTGAATCCCAAGAGGTTGTATCCCTAATCATTATAATCTTAACATGTTCGAGTCTAGGATTAACTATTACATTACCCCCATTTTGTTTCTCATAATCATTTCATAAACCACTGTCCTGTGGAACTGAATCCCAAGAGGTTGTATCCCTAATCATTATAATCTTAACATGTTCAAGTCTAGGATTAACTATTACATTACCCCCATTTTGTCTTCATAATCATTTCATAAACCAATTATCCTGTGGAACTGAATCCCAAGAGGTTGTATCCCTAATCATTATAATCTTAACATGTTCAAGTCTAGGATTAACTATTACCTTACCGCCATTTTGTTTCATAATCATTTCATAAACCACTGTCCTGTGGAACTGAATCCCAAGAGGTTGCATCCCTAATCATTATAATTTTAACATGTTCACGTCTAGGATTAACTATTACCCACTCCCCCATTTTGTTTCGCATAATCATTTCATAAACTACTGTCCTGTGGAACTGAATCCCAAGGGGTGTATCCCTAATCATTATAATTTTACATGTTCAAGTCTAGGATTAACTATTACCTTAATTTCCATTTTGTTTCTCATAATCATTTCATAAACCAATGTCCTGTGAAACTGAATCCCAAGAGGTTGTATCCTCAATCATTATAACTAACATGTTCAAGTCAAGGATTAACTATTACCTTACCCCCATTTTGTTTCTCATAATCATTTCATATACCACTGTCCTGTGGAACTGAATCCCAAGAGGTTGCATCCTTAATCATTACAATCTTAACATGTTCACGTCTAGGATTAACTATTAATACCTTACCCCCATTTTGTTTCTCAAAATCATTTCTATAAACCAATATCCTGTGGAACTGAATCCCAAGAGGTTGTATCCCTAATCATTACAATCTTAACATGTTCAAGTCTAGGATTAACTATTACCTTACTCCCCATTTTGTTTCTCATAATCATTTCATAAGCCACTGTCCTGTGGAACTGAATCCCAAGAGGTTGTATCCCTAATCATTATAATTTTAACATGTTCACGTCTAGGATTAACTATTACCTTACCCCCATTTTGTTTATCATAATCATTTCATAAGCCACTGGTCCTGTGGAACTGAATCCCAAGAGGCTGTATCCCTAATCATTATAATCTTAACATGTTCAAGTCTAGGATTAACTATTACCTTACCCCCATTTTGTTTATCATAATCATTTCATAAGCCACTGTCCTGTGGAACTGAATCCCAAGAGGTTGTATCCCTAATCATTATAATTTTAACATGTTCACGTCTAGGATTAACTATTACCTTACCGCCATTTTGTTTATCATAATTATTTCATAAGCCACTGTCCTGTGGAACTGAATCCCAAGAGGTTGTATCCCTAATCATTATAATTTTAACATGTTCATACTAGGGATTAACTATTACCTTACCGCCATTTTGTTTATCATAATCATTTCATAAGCCACTGTCCTGTGGAACTGAATCCAAGAGGTTGTATCCCTAATCATTACAATCTTAACATGTTCACGCCTAGGATTAACTATTACCTTACCCCCATTTTGTTTCTCAAAATCACTTTCATAAACCACTGTCCTGTGGAACTGAATCCCAAGAGGTTGCATCCCTAATCATTACAATCTTAACATGTTCAAGCGTCTATATCAACTATTACTCCAGCCCCCATTTTGTTTCTCATAATCATTTCATAAGCCACTGTCCTGTGGAACTGAATCCCAAGAGGTTGTATCCCTAATCATTATAATTTTAACATGTTCACGTCTAGGATTAACTATTACCTTACCCCCATTTTGTTTATCATGCAATCATTTCCATAAGCCACTGTCCTGTGGAACTGAATCCCAAGAGGTTGTATCCCTAATCATTATAATCTTAACATGTTCAAGTCTAGGATTAACTATTACCTTACCCCCATTTTGTTTATCATAATCATTTCATAAGCCACTGTCCTGTGGAACTGAACTCAGAGCTGTATCCCTAATCATTATAATTTTAACATGTTCACGTCTAGGATTAACTATTACCTTACCCCTATTTTGTCATCATAATCATTTCATAAGCCACTGTCCTGTGGAACTGAATCCCAAGAGGTTGTATCCCTAATCATTATAATCTTAACATGTTCACGTCTAGGATTAACTATTACCTTACCCCCATTTTGTTTATCATAATCATTTCAAGCCACTGTCCTGTGGAACTGAATCCCAAGAGGTTGTATCCCTAATCATTATAATTTTAACATGTTCACGTCTAGGATTAACTATTACCTTACTCCCATTTTGTTTATCATAATCATTTCATAAGCCACTGTCCTGTGGAACTGAATCCCAAGAGGTTGTATCCCTAATCATTATAATTTTAACATGTTCACGTCTAGATTAACTATTACCTTACCCCCATTTTGTTTATCATAATCATTTGCTAAGCCACTGTCCCCTGTGGAACTGAATCCCAAGAGGTTGTATCCCTAATCATTATAATCTTTTTAACATGTTCACGTCTAGGATTAACTATTACCTTACCCCCCATTTTGTTTATCATAATCATTTCATAAGCCACTGTCCTGTGGAACTGAATCCCAAGAGGTTGTATCCCTAATCATTACAATCTTAACATGTTCAAGTCTAGGATTAACTATTACCTTACCGCCATTTTGTTTCTCATAATCATTTCTTATAAACCACCATCCTGTGGAACTGAATCCCAAGAGGTTGTATCCAATCGCTTTCACAATCTTAACATGTTCAAGTATAGGATTAACTATTACCTTACCCCCATTTTGTTTCACATAATCATTTCATAAACCACCATCCTGTGGAACTGAATCATGGGTAGGTCATTGTATCCCTAATCATTACAATCTTAACATGTTCAAGTCTGTGATTAACTATTACTCATTCCCATTTTGTTTCTCATAATCATTTCATAAACCACAGTCCTGTGTGAACTGAATCCCAAGAGGTTGTATCCCTAATCATTACAATCTTAACATGTTCAAGTCTAGGATTAACTATTAACTTACCGCCATTTTGTTTCTCATAATCATTTCATAAACCACTGTCCTGTGGAACTGAATCTCAAGAGGTTGCATCCCTAATCATTATAATCTTAACATGTCTACCAGGGATTAACTATTACCTTACACCCATTTTGTTTCTCATAATCAGTTTCCATAAACTACTGTCCTGTGGAACTGAATCCCAAGAGGTTGTATCCTTAATCATTACAATCTTAACATGTTCACGTCTAGGATTAACTATTACCTTACACCCATTTTGTTTCTCATAATCATTTCATAAACCAATATTCTGTGGAACTGAATCCCAAGAGGTTGTATCCCTAATCATTACAATCTTAACATGTTCACGTCTAGGATTAACTATTACTCTTACCCCCATTTTGTTTCTCATAATCATTTCATAAACCACTGTCCTGTGGAACTGAATCCCAACAGGTTGTATCCCTAATCAATATAATCTTAACATGTTCAAGTCTAGGATTAACTATTACCTTACTCCATTTTGTTTCCTCATAATCATTTCATAAACCACTGCCCTGTGGAACTGAATCCCAAGAGGTTGTATCCCTAATCATTACAATCTTAACATGTTCAAGTCTAGGATTAACTATTACCTTACGCCCATTTTGTTTCTCATAATCATTTCTTAAACCACTGTCCTGTGGAACTGAATCCCAAGTGGTTGTATCCTAATCATTACAATCTTTAACATGTTCAAGTCTAGGATTAACTATTACCTTACCCCCATTTTGTTTCTCATAATCATTTCATAAACCACTGTCCTGTGGAACTGAATCCCAAGAGGTTGTATCCCTAATCATTACAATCTTAACATGTTCAAGTCTAGGATTAACTATTACCTTACCGCTATTTTGTTTCGCATAATCATTTGCTAAACCACTGTCCTGTGGAACTGAATCCCAAGTGGTTGTATCCCTAATCATTACAATCTTAACATGTTCAAGTCTAGGATTAACTATTACCTTACCCCCATTTTGTTTCTCATAATCATTTCATAAACCACTGTCCTGTGGAACTGAATCCCAAGAGGTTGTATCCCTAATCATTACAATCTTAACATGTTCACGTTCAGATTAACTATTACCTTACCCTATTTTGTTTCTCAAAATCATTTCATAAACCACTGTCCTGTGGAACTGAAACTCAAGAGGTTGTATCCCTAATCATTACACCTTAACATGTTCAAGTCTAGGATTAACTATTACCTCATTTCCATTTTGTTTTCGAAATCATTTACAAACCACTGTCCTGTGGAACTGAATCCCAAGAGGTTGTATCCCTAATCATTACAATCATAACATGTTCAAGTCATGATTAACTATTACTCCCTACCCACATTTTGTTTCTTACAATCATTTCCATAAACCACTGTCCTGTGGAACTGAATCCTGCAAGAGGTTGCATCCCTAATCATTACAATCTTAACATGTTCACGTCTAGGATTAATCATTACCATACCCCCATTTTGTTTCTCATAATCATTTCATAAACCACTGTCCTGTGGAACTGAATCCCAAGAGGTTGTATCCCTAATCATTACAATCTTAACATGTTCACGTCTAGGATTAACTATTACCTTACCCCCATTTTGTTTCTCAAAATCATTTCATAAACCACTGTCCTGTGAAACTGAATCCCAAGAGGTTGTATCCCTTAATCATTACAATCTTAACATGTTCAATTCTAGGATTAACTGTTACCTTACCGCCATTTTGTTTTCATAATCATTTCATAAACCACTCTACTGTGGAACTGAATCCCAAGAGGCCATCCCTAATCATTACAATCTTAACATGTTCACGTCTAGGATTAACTATTACCTTACCCCCATTTTGTTTCTCATAATCATTTCTTACAAAACCACTGTGCTGTGGAACTGAATCCCAAGAGGTTGTATCCTAATCATTATAATCTTAACATGTTCAAGTCTAGGATTAATCAATACTTTACCCCCCATTTTGTTTCTCATAATCATTTCCATAAAATCCACTGTCCCGTGGAACTGAATCCCAAGAGGTTGTATCCCTAATCAATACAACCAGAACATGTTCACGTCTAGGATTAACTATTGCTTACCCCCATTTTGTTTCTCAACATAATTTCATAAACCACTGTCCTGTGGAACTAAATCCCAAGAGGTTGCATCCCTAATCATTACAATCTTAACATGTTCAAGTCTAGAATTAATTATTACCTTACCGCCATTTTGTATCTTATAATCATTTCATAAACCACTGTCCTGTGGAACTGAATCCCAAGAGGTTGTATCCCTAATCATTACAATCTTAACATGTTCAAGTCTAGGATTAACTATTACCTTACCGCCATTTTGTTTCTCATAATCATTTCATAAACCACTGTCCTGTGGAACTGAATCCCAAGAGGTTTTATCCCTAATCATTACAATCTTAACATGTTCAAGTCTAGGATTAACTATTACCTTAGCCCCATTTTGTTTCTCATAATCATTTCATAAACCACTGTCCTGTGGAACTGAATCCCAAGAGGTTGCATCCCTAATCATTACAATCTTAACATGTTCAAGTCTAGGATTAACTATTAACTTACCCCCATTTTGTTTCTCATAATCATTTCATAAACCATTGTCCTGTGGAACTGAATCCCAAGAGGTTGCATCCCTAATCATTACAATCTTAACATGTTCAAGTCTAGGATTAACTATTACCTTACCCCCATTTTGTTTCTCATAATCATTTCATAAACCACTGTCCTGTGGAACTGAATCCCAAGAGGTTGTATCCCTAATCATTACAATCTTAACATGTTCACGTCTAGGATTAACTATTACCTTACCCCCATTTTGTTTCTCATAATCATTTCATAAACCACTCTACTGTGGAACTGAATCCCAAGAGGTTGTATCCCTAATCATTATAATCTTAACATGTTCACGTCTAGGATTAACTATTACATTACCCCCATTTTGTTTCTCATAATCATTTCATAAACCACTGTCCTGTGGAACTGAATCCCAAGAGGTTGTATCCCTAATCATTATAATTTTAACATGTTCACGTCTAGGATTAACTATTACCTTACCCCCATTTTGTTTCTCATAATCATTTCGTAAACCACTGTCCTGTGGAACTGAATCCCAAGAGGTTGTATCCCTAATCATTATAATCTTAAAATGTTCAAGTCTAGGATTAACTATTACCTTACCCCCATTTTGTTTCTCATAATCATTTCATAAACCACTGTCCTGTGGAACTGAATCCCAAGAGGTTGTATCCCTAATCATTATAATTTTAACATGTTCACGTCTAGGATTAACTATTACCTTACCCCCATTTTGTTTCTGATAATTGTTTCATAAACCACTGTCCTGTGGAACTGAATCCCAAGAGGTTGTATCCCTAATCATTACAATCTTAACATGTTCAAGTCTAGGATTAACTATTACCTTACCCCCATTTTGTTTCTCATAATCATTTCATATACCACTGTCCTGTGGAACTGAATCCCAAGAGGTTGTATCCCTAATCATTACAATCTTAACATGTTCACGTCTAGGATTAACTATTACCTTACCCCCATTTTGTTTCTCAAAATCATTTCATAAACCACTGTCCTGTGGAACTGAATCCCAAGAGGTTGTATCCCTAATCATTACAATCTTAACATGTTCACGTCTAGGATTAACTATTACCTTACCCTCATTTTGTTTCTCATAATCATTTCATAAACCACTGTCCTGTGGAACTGAATCCCAAGAGGTTGTATCCCTAATCATTACAATCTTAACATGTTCACGTCTAGGATTAACTATTACCTTACCCCCATTTTCTTTCTCATAATCATTTCATAAACCACTGTCCTGTGGAACTGAATCCCAAGAGGTTGTATCCCTAATCATTACAATCTTAACATGTTCAAGTCTAGGATTAACTATTACCTTACACCCATTTTGTTTCTCATAATCATTTCATAAACCACTGTCCTGTGGAACTGAATCCCAAGAGGTTGTATCCCTAATCATTACAATCTTAACATGTTCACGTCTAGGATTAACTATTACCTTACCCCCATTTTGTTTCTCATAATCATTTCATAAAGCACTGTCCTGTGGAACTGAATCCCAACAGGTTGTATCCTAATCATTATAATCTTAACATGTTCAAGTCTAGGATTAACTATTACCTTACCCCCATTTTGTTTCTCATAATCATTTCATAAACCACTGTCCTGTGGAACTACAGATTTAGAGGTTGTATCCTAATCATTACAATCTTAACATGTTCAAGTCTAGGATTAACTATTACCTTACGCCACATTTTGTTCTCATAATCATTTCATAAACCACTGTCTGTGGAACTGAATCCCAAGAGGTTGTATCCTAATCATTACAATCTTAACAGGTTCAAGTCTAGGATTAACTATTACCTCACGCCCATTTTGTTTCTCATAATCATTTCATAAACCACTGTCCTGTGGAACTGAATCCCAAGAGGTTGCATCCCTAATCGTACAATCTTAACATGTTCAAGTCTAGGATTAACTATTACCTTACGCCCATTTTGTTTCTCATAATCATTTCATAAACCATTGTCCTGTGTAACTGAATCCCAAGAGGTTGTATCCCTAATCATTACAATCTTAACATGTTCAATTCTAGGATTAACTATTACCTTACGCCCATTTTGTTTCTCATAATCATTTCATAAACCACTGTCCTGTGGAACTGAATCCCAAGAGGTTGTATCCCTAATTATTACAATCTTAACATGTTCAAGTCTAGGATTAACTATTACCTTACGCCCATTTTGTTTCTCATAATCATTTCATAAACCACTGTCCTGTGTAACTGAATCCAAGAGGTTGTATCCCTAATCATTACAATCTTAACATGTTCAAGTCTAGGATTACCTATTACCTTACGCCCATTTTGTTTCTCATAATCATTTCATAAACCACTGTCCTGTGTAACTGAATCCCAAGAGGTTGTATCCCTAATCATTACAATCTTAACAGGTTCAAGTCTAGGATTAACTATTACCTTACGCCCATTTGTTTCTCATAATCATTTTCATAAACCACTGTCCTGTGTAACTGAATCCCAAGAGTTGTATCCCTAATCATTACAATCTTAACAGGTTCAAGTCTAGGATTAATACCTCACGCCCATTTTGTTTCTCATAATCATTTCATAAACCACTGTCTGTGGAACTGAATCCCAAGAGGTTGTATCCTAATCATTACAATCTTAACAGGTTCAAGTCTAGGATTAACTATTACCTCACGCCCATTTTGTTTCTCATAATCATTTCATAAACCATTGTCCTGTGTAACTGAATCCCAGAGGTTGTATCCTAATCATTACAATCTTAACATGTTCAATTCTAGGATTAACTATTACCTTACGCCCATTTTGTTTCTCATAATCATTTCATAAACACTGTCCTGTGGAACTGAATCCCAAGAGGTTGTATCCCTAATCATTATAATCTTAACATGTTCAAGTCTAGGATTAACTATTACCTTACGCCCATTTTGTTTCTCATAATCATTTCATAAACCACTGTCCTGTGGAACTGAATCCCAAGAGGTTGTATCCCTAATCATTACAATCTTAACATGTTCAAGTCTAGAGTTAACTATTACCTTACGCCCATTTTGTTTCTCATAATCATTTCATAAACCACTGTCCTGTGTAACTGAATCCCAAGAGGTTGTATCCTAATCATTACAATCTTAACAGGTTCAAGTCTAGGATTAACTATTACCTCACGCCCATTTTGTTTCTCATAATCATTTCATAAACCACTGTCCTGTGGAACTGAATCCCAAAGGGTTGTATCCCTAATCATTACAATCTTAACATGTTCAAGTCTAGGATTAACTATTACCTTACCGCCATTTTGTTTCTCATAATCATTTCATAAACCACATATATATGGAACTGAATCCCAAGAGGTTGTATCCCTAATCATTACAATCTTAACATGTTCAAGTCTAGGATTAACTATTACCTTACGCCCATTTTGTTTCTCATAATCATTTCATAAACCACTGTCCTGTGTAACTGAATCCCAAGAGGTTGTATCCCTAATCATTACAATCTTAACATGTTCAATTCTAGGATTAACTATTACCTTACGCCCATTTTGTTTCTCATAATCATTTCATAAACCACTGTCCTGTGGAACTGAATCCCAAGAGGTTGTATCCCTAATCATTACAATCTTAACATGTTCAAGTCTAGGATTAACTATTACCTTACGCCCATTTTGTTTCTCATAATCATTTCATAAACCACTGTCCTGTGGAACTGAATCCCCAGAGGATTGTATCCCTAATCATTATAATCTTAACATGTTCAAGTCTAGGATTAACTATTACCTTACGCCCATTTTGTTTCTCATAATCATTTCATAAACCACTGTCCTGTGGAACTGAATCCCAAGAGGTTGTATCCCTAATCATTACAATCTTAACATGTTCACTTCTAGGATTAACTATTACTTACCGCCATTTTTGTTTCTCATAATCATTTCATAAACCACTGTCCTGTAGAACTGAATCCCAAGAGGTTGTATCCCTAATCATTACAATCTTAACATGTTCAAGTCTAGGATTAACTATTACCTCACGCCCATTTTGTTTCTCATAATCACTTCATAAACCACTGTCCTGTGGAACTGAATCCCAAGAGGTTGTATCCCTAATCATTACAATCTTAACATGTTCAAGTCTAGGATTAACTATTACCTTACGCCCATTTTGTTTCTCATAATCATTTCATAAACCACTGTCCTGTGGAACTGAATCCCAAGAGGTTGTATCCTTAATCATTATAATCTTAACATGTTCAAGTCTAGGTTGACTATTACCTTACGCCCATTTTGTTTCTCATAATCATTTCATAAACCACTGTCCTGTGGAACTGAATCCCAAGAGGTTGTATCCCTAATCATTATAATCTTAACATGTTCAAGTCTAGGATTAACTATTACCTTACCCCCATTTTGTTTCTCATAATCATTTCATAAACCACTGTCCAGTTGAACTGAATCCCAAGAAGTTGTATCCCTAATCATGCAATCTTAACATGTTGAAGTCTAGGATTAACTAATAAACACGCACATTTTGTTTCTCATAATCATTTCATAAACCACTGTCCTGTGGAACTGAATTTAAGGGTTGTATCGCTAATCATTATAATCTTAACATGTTCACGTCTAGGATTAAGTATTACCTTACCGCCATTTTGTTTCTCATAATCATTTCATAAACCACTGTTCTATGGAACTGAATCCCAGAGGATTTGCATCCCTAATCATTACAATCTTAACATGTTCAAGTCTAGGATTAACTATTACCTTACCGCCATTTTGTTTCTCATAATCATTTCATAAACCACTGTCCTGTGGAAGTGAATCCCAAGAGGTTGCATCCCTAATCATTACAATCTTAACATGTTCACGTCTAGGATTAACTATTACCTTACCCCCATTTTGTTTCTCATAATCATTTCATAAACCATTGTCCTGTGGAACTGAATCCCAAGAGGGTGTATCCCTAATCATTACAATCTGTATGTTCATCCTAGGATTAATATTACCCTTACCCCCATTTTGTTTCTCATATCATTCATAAACCACTGTCCTGTGGAACTGAATCCCAAAGTTATCCCTAATCATTACAATCTTAACATGTTCACGTCTAGGATTAACTATTACCTTACCGCCATTTTGTTTCTCATAATCATTTCATAAACCACTGTCCTGTGGAACTGAATCCCAAGAGATTGTATCCCTAATCATTACAATCTTAACATGTTTACGTCTAGGATTAACTATTACCTTACCCCCATTTTGTTTCTCATAATCATTTCATAAACCACTGTCCTGTGGAAGTGAATCAAGAGGTTGCACCCCTAATCATTACAATCTTAACATGTTAGTCTAAGTTAACTATTACCTTACCCCCATTTTGTTCTCATGTCCATTTCATAAACCACTGTCCTGTGGAACTGAATCCCAAGAGGTTGTATCCCTAATCATTATAATCTTAACATGTTCACATCTAGGATTAACTATTACCTTACCGCCATTTTTGTTTCTCTAATCATTTCATAAACCACTGTCCTGTGGAACTGAATCCCAAGAGGTTGTGTCCTAATCATTACAATCTTAACATGTTCACGTCTAGGATTAACTATTACCTTGCCCCATTTGGTTTCTCATAATCATTTCATAAACCACTGTCTGTGGAACTGAATCCCAAGAGAGGTTGCATCCCTAATCACATTACAATCTTAACATGTTCACGTCTAGGATTAACTATTACCTTACCGCCATTTTGTTTCTCATAATCATTTCATAAACCACTGTCCTGTGGAACTGAATCCCAAAGGGTTGTATCCCTAATCATTATAATCTTAACATGTTCAAGTCTAGGATTAACTATTACCTTACGCCCATTTTTGTTTCTCATAATCATTTTAAACCACTGTCCTGTGGAACTGAATCCCAAGAGGTTGTATCCCTAATCATTACAATCTTAACATGTTCAAGTCTAGGATTAATATTACCTTACACCCATTTTGTTTCTCATAATCATTTCATAAACCACTGTCCTGTGGAACTGAATCCCAAGAGGTTGTATCCCTAATCATTACAATCTTAACATGTTCAAGTCTAGGATTAACTATTACCTTACGCCCATTTTGTTTCTCATAATCATTTCATAAACCACTGTCCTGTGGAACTGAATCCCAAGAGGTTGTATCCCTAATCATTACAATCTTAACATGTTCAAATCTAGGATTAACTATTACCTTACACCCATTTTGTTTCTCATAATCATTTCATAAACCACTGTCCTGTGGAACTGAATCAAGAGGTTGTATCCCTAATCATTACAATCTTAACATGTTCAAGTCTAAGTTAACTATTACCTCACGCCCATTTTGTTTCTCATAATCACTTCATAAACCACTGTCCTGTGGAACTGAATCCCAAGAGGTTGTATCCCTAATCATTACAATCTTAACATGTTCAAGTCTAGGATTAACTATTACCTTACGCCCATTTTGTTTCTCATAATCATTTCATAAACCACTGTCCTGTGGAACTGAATCCCAAGAGGTTGTATCCTTAATCATTATAATCTTAACATGTTCAAGTCTAGGATTAACTATTACCTTACGCCCATTTTGTTTCTCATAATCATTTCATAAACCACTGTCCTGTGGAACTGAATCCCAAGAGGTTGTATCCCTAATCATTATAATCTTAACATGTTCAAGTCTAGGATTAACTATTACCTTACCCCCATTTTGTTTCTCATAATCATTTCATAAACCACTGTCAGGTTGAACTGAATCCCAAGAGGTTGTATCCCTAATCATTACAATCTTAACATGTTCAAGTCTAGGATTAACTATTAGCTTACATACATTTGTTTCTCATAATCTACTTAAACCACTGTCCTGTGGAACTGAATCCCAAGAGGTTGTATCACTAATCATTATAATCTTAACATGTTCACGTCTAGGATTAAGTATTACCTTACCGCCATTTTGTTCTCATAATCATTTCATAAACCACTGTTCTATGGAACTGAATCCCAAGAGGTTGCATCCTAATCATTACAATCTTAACATGTTCACGTCTAGGATTAACTATTACCTTACCCCCATTTTGTTTCTCATAATCATTTCATAAACCATTTGTCCTGTGGAACTGAATCCCAAGAGGGTGTATCCCTAATCATTACAATCTTAACATGTTCACGTCTAGGATTAACTATTACCTTACCCCATTTTGTTTCTCATAATCATTTCATAAACCACTGTCCTGTGGAACTGAATCCCAAGAGGTTGTATCCCTAATCATTACAATCTTAACATGTTCACTTCTAGGATTAACTATTACCTTACCGCCATTTTGTTTCTCATAATCATTCCATAAACCACTGTCCTGTGGAACTGAATCCCAAGAGGTTGTATCCCTAATCATTACAATCTTAACATGTTCACGTCTAGGATTAACTATTACCTTGCCCCATTTTGTTTCTCATAATCATTTCATAAACCACTGTCCTGTGGAACTGAATCCCAAGAGGTTGCATCCCTAATCATTACAATCTTAACATGTTCAAGTCTAGGATTAACTATTACCTTACCGCCATTTTGTTTCTCATAATCATTTCATAAACCATTGTCCTGTGGAACTGAATCCCAAGAGGTTGTATCCCTATTCATTATAATCTTAACATGTTCACGTCTAGGATTAACTATTACCTTACCGCCATTTTGTTTCTCATAATCATTTCATAAACCACTGTCCTGTGGAACTGAATCCCAAGAGGTTGTATCCCTAATCATTACAATCTTAACATGTTCACGTCTAGGATTAACTATTACCTTACCGCCATTTTGTTTCTCATAATCATTTCATAAACCATTGTCCTGTGGAAATGAATCCCAAGAGGTTGTATCCCTAATCATTACAATCTTAACATGTTCAAGTCTAGGATTAACTATTACCTTACCGCCATTTTGTTTCTCATAATCATTTCATAAACCACTGTCCTGTGGAACTGAATCCCAATAGGTTGCATCCCTAATCATTACAATCTTAACATGTTCACGTCTAGGATTATCTATTACCTTACCCCCATTTTGTTTCTCAAAATCATTTCATAAACCACTGTCCTGTGGAACTGAATCCCAAGAGGTTGTATCCCTAATCATTACAATCTTAACATTTTCACGTCTAGGATTAACTATTACCTTACCCCCATTTTGTTTCTCATAATCATTTCATAAACCACTGTCCTGTGTAACTGAATCCCAAGAGGTTGCATCCCTAATCATTACAATCTTAACATGTTCACGTCTAAGATTAACTATTACCTTACCCCCATTTTTTTTCTCAAAATCATTTCATAAACCACTGTCCTGTAGAACTGAATCCCAAGAAGTTGTATCCCTAATCATTACAATCTTAACATGTTCACGTCTAGGATTAACTATTACCTTACCCCCATTTTGTTTCTCAAAATCATTTCATAAACCACTGTCCTGTGGAATTGAATCCCAAGAGGTTGTATCCCTAATCATTACAATCTTAACATGTTCAAGTCTAGGATTAACTATTACCTTACCGCCATTTTGTTTCTCATAATCATTTCATAAACCACTGTCCTGTGGAACTGAATCCCAAGAGGTTGTATCCCTAATCATTACAATCTTAACTTGTTCACATCTAGGATTAACTATTACCTTACCCCCATTTTGTTTCTCATAATCATTTCATAAACCACTGTCCTGTGGAACTGAATCCCAAGTGGTTGTATCCCTAATCATTACAATCTTAACATGTTCACGTCTAGGATTAACTATTACCTTGCCCCATTTTGTTTCTCATAATCATTTTATAAACCACTGTCCTGTGGAACTGAATCCCAAGAGGTTGCATCCCTAATCATTACAATCTTAACATTTTCACGTCTAAGATTAACTATTACCTTACCCCCATTTTGTTTCTCAAAATCATTTCATAAACCACTGTCCTGTAGAACTGAATCCCAAGAGGTTGTATCCCTAATCATTACAATCTTAACATGTTCACGTCTAGGATTAACTATTACCTTACCCCCATTTTGTTTCTCATAATCATTTCATAAACCACTGTCCTGTGGAACTGAATCCCAAAGGTTGCATCCCTAATCATTACAATCTTAACATGTTCACGTCTAGGATTAACTATTACCTTACCCCCATTTTGTTTCTCAAAATCATTTCATAAACCACTGTCCTGTGGAACTGAATCCCAAGAGGTTGTATCCCTAATCATTATAATCTTAACATGTTCAAGTCTAGGATTAACTATTACCTTACCCCCATTTTGTTTCTCATAATCATTTCATAAACCACTGTCCTGTGGAACTGAATCCCAAGAGGTTGTATCCCTAATCATTACAATCTTAACATGTTCAAGTCTAGGATTAACTATTACCTTACCCCCATTTTGTTTCTCATAATCATTTCATAAACCACTGTCCTGTGGAATTGAATCCCAAGAGGTTGCATCCCTAATCATTACAATCTTAACATGTTCACGTCTAGGATTAACTATTACATTACCCCCATTTTGTTTCTCATAATCATTTCATAAACCAATGTCCTGTGGAACTGAATCCCAAGAGGTTGTATCCTTAATCATTATAATCTTAACATGTTCAAGTCTAGGATTAACTATTACCTTACGCCCATTTTGTTTCTCATAATCATTTCATAAACCACTGTCCTGTGGAACTGAATCCCAAGAGGTTGTATCCCTAATCATTATAATCTTAACATGTTCAAGTCTAGGATTAACTATTACCTTACGCCCATTTTGTTTCTCATAATCATTTCATAAACCACTGTCCTGTGGAACTGAATCCCAAGAGGTTGTATCCCTAATCATTATAATCTTAACATGTTCAAGTCTAGGATTAACTATTACCTTACGCCCATTTTGTTTCTCATAATCATTTCATAAACCACTGTCCTGTGGAACTGAATCCCAAGAGGTTGTATCCCTAATCATTATAATCTTAACATTTTCACGTCTAGGATTAACTATTACCTTACCCCCATTTTGTTTCTCATAATCATTTCATAAACCACTGTCCTGTGGAACTGAATCCCAAGAGATTGCATCCCTAATCATTACAATCTTAACATGTTCACGTCTAGGATTAACTATTACTCTACCCCCATTTTGTTTCTCAAAATCATTTCATAAACCACTGTCCTGTGGAACTGGAATCCCAAGAGGTTGTATCCCCAATCATTATAACTTGACATGTTCAAGTCTAGGACAACTATTACCTTACCCGCCCATTTTTGTTTCTCATAATCATTTCATAAACCACTGTCCTGTGGAACTGAATCAAGAGGTTGTATCCCTAATCATTACAATCTTAACATGTTCAAGTCTAGGATTAACTATTACCTTACCCCCCATTTTGTTTCTCATAATCATTTCATAAACCACTGTCCTGTGGGAACTGAATCCCAAGAGGTTGCTCCCTAATCATTACAATCTTAACATGTTCACGTCTAGGATTAACTATTACCTTACTCCCCATTTTGTTTCTCATAATCATTTCATAAACCAATGTCCTGTGGAACTGAATCCCAAGAGGTTGTATCCTTAATCATTATAATCTTAACATGTTCAAGTCTAGGATTAACTATTACCTCACGCCATTTTTGCTTCTAGCACCATTTATGAACCACTGTCCTGTGGAACTGAATCCCAAGAGGTTGTATCCCCAATCATTATAATCTTAACATGTTCAAGTCTAGATTGATTATTACCTTACGCCCTATTTGTTTCTCATAATCATTTCATAAACCACCGTCCTAGGAACTGAATCCAAGAGGTTGTATCCCCCTAATCATTATAACTTTAACATGTTCAAGTCTAGGATTAACTATTACCTTACGCCCATTTTGTTTCTCATAATCATTTCATAAACCACTGATGTCCTGTGGAACTGAATCCCAAGAGGTTGTATCCCCTTAATCATTATAATCTTAACATGTTCAAGTCTAGGATTAACTATTACCTTACCCCCCATTTTGTTTCTCATAATCATTTCATAAACCACTGTCCTGTGTAACTGAATCCCAAGAGGTTGCATCCCTAATCATTACAATCTTAACATGTTCACGTCTAAGATTAACTATTACCTTACCCCCATTTTTTTCTCAACCATTGCATAAACCACTGTCCTGTAGAACTGAATCCCAAGAAGTTGTATCCCTAATCATTACAATCTTAAATATAAACGTCGCCTCTAGGATTAACTATTACCTTACCCCCATTTTGTTTCTCAAAATCATCATAAACCACTGTCCTGTGGAATTGAATCCCAAGAGGTTGTATCCCTAATCATTACAATCTTAACATACCAAGTCTAGGATTAACTATTACCTTACCGCCATTTTGTTTCTCATAATCATTTCATAAACCACTGTCCTGTGGAACTGAATCCCAAGAGGTTGTATCCCTAATCATTACAATCTTAACTTGTTCACGTCTATGGGATTAACTATTACCTTACCCCCATTTTGTTTCTCATAATCATTTCTATAAACCACTGTCCTGTGGAACTGGAATCCCAAGTGGTTGTATCCCTAATCATTACAATCTTAACATGTTCACGTCTAGGATTAACTATTACCTTGCCCCATTTTGTTTCTCATAATCATTTCATAAACCACTGTCCTGTGGAACTGAATCCCAAGAGGTTGCATCCCTAATCATTACAATCTTAACATGTTCACGTTTCAAGATTAACTATTACTCATTCCCCATTTTGTTTCTCAAAATCATTTCATAAACCACTGTCCTGTAGAACTGAATCCCAAGAGTTTGTATCCCTAATCATTACAATTTAACATGTTCACGTCTAGGATTAACTATTACCTTACCCCCATTTTGTTTCTCATAATCATTTCATAAACCACTGTCCTGTGGAACTGAATCCCAAGAGGTTGCATCCCTAATCATTACAATCTTAACATGTTCACGTCTAGGATTAACTATTACCTTACCCCCATTTTGTTTCTCAAAATCATTTCATAAACCACTGTCCTTTGGAACTGAATCCCAAGAGGTTGTATCCCTAATCATTATAATCTTAACATGTTCAAGTCTAGGATTAACTATTACCTTACCCCCATTTTGTTTCTCATAATCATTTCATAAACCACTGTCCTGTGGAACTGAATCCCAAGAGGTTGTATCCCTAATCATTACAATCTTAACATGTTCAAGTCTAGGATTAACTATTACCTTACCCCCATTTTGTTTCTCATAATCATTTCATAAACCACTGTCCTGTGGAACTGAATCCCAAGAGGTTGCATCCCTAATCATTACAATCTTAACATGTTCACGTCTAGGATTAACTATTACCTTACCCCCATTTTGTTTCTCATAATCATTTCATAAACCAATGTCCTGTGGAACTGAATCCCAAGAGGTTGTATCCTTAATCATTATAATCTTAACATGTTCAAGTCTAGGATTAACTATTACCTTACGCCCATTTTGTTTCTCATAATCATTTCCTAAACCACTGTCCTGTGGAACTGAATCCCAAGAGGTTGTATCCCTAATCATTATAATCTTAACATGTTCAAGTCTAGGATTAACTATTACCTTACGCCCATTTTGTTTCTCATAATCATTTCATAAACCACTGTCCTGTGGAACTGAATCCCAAGAGGTTGTATCCCTAATCATTATAATCTTAACATTTTCACGTCTAGGATTAACTATTACCTTACGCCCATTTTGTTTCTCATAATCATTTCATAAACCACTGTCCAGTTGTACTGAAACCCAAGAGGTTGTATCGCTAATCATTATAATCTTAACATGTTCAAGTCTAGGATTAACTATTACCTTAGCCCCATTTTGTTTCTCATAATCATTTCATAAACCACAGTCCAGTTGTACTGAAACCCAAGAGGTTGTATCCCTAATCATTACAATCTTAACATGTTCAAGTCTAGGATTAACTATTAGCTTTCGCACATTTTGTTTCTCATAATCATTTCATAAACCACTGTCCTGTGGAACTGAATCCCAAGAGGTTGTATCGCTAATCATTATAATCTTAACATGTTCACGTCTAGGATTAAGTATTACCTTACCGCCATTTTGTTTCTCATAATCATTTCATAAACCACTGTCCTGTGTAACTGAATCCCAAGAGGTTGTATCGCTAATCATTACAATCTTAACATGTTCAAGTCTAGGATTAACTATTACCTTACCGCCATTTTGTTTTCATAATCATTTCATAAACCACTGTTCTATGGAACTGAATCCCAAGAGGTTTTATCCCTAATCATTACAATCTTAACATGTTCAAGTCTAGGATTAACTATTAACTTACCGCCATTTTGTTTCTCATATTCATTTCATAAACCACTGTTCTATGGAACTGAATCCCAAGAGGTTGCATCCCTAATCATTACAATCTTAACATGTTCAAGTCTAGGATTAACTATTACCTTACCCCCATTTTGTTTCTCAAAATCATTTCATAAACCACTGTCCTGTGGAACTGAATCCCAAGAGGTTGTATCCCTAATCATTATAATCTTAACATGTTCACGTCTAGGATTAACTATTACCTTACCGCCATTTTGTTTCTCATAATCATTTCATAAACCACTGTCCTGTGGAACTGAATCCCAAGAGGTTGCATCCCTAATCATTACAATCTTAACATGTTCACGTCTAGGATTAACTATTACCTTACCCCCATTTTGTGTCTCATAATCATTTCATAAACCATTGTCCTGTGGAACTGAATCCCAAGAGGGTGTATCCCTAATCATTACAATCTTAACATGTTCACGTCTAGGATTAACTATTACCTTACCCCCATTTTGTTTCTCATAATCATTTCATAAACCACTGTCCTGTGGAACTGAATCCCAAGAGGTTGTATCCCTAATCATTACAATCTTAACATGTTCACGTCTAGGATTAACTATTACCTTACCGCCATTTTGTTTCTCATAATCATTTCATAAACCACTGTCCTGTGGAACTGAATCCCAAGAGATTGTATCCCTAATCATTACAATCTTAACATGTTCACGTCTAGGATTAACTATTACCTTACCCCCATTTTGTTTCTCATAATCATTTCATAAACCACTGTCCTGTGGAAGTGAATCCCAAGAGGTTGCATCCCTAATCATTACAATCTTAACATGTTCACATCTAGGATTAACTACTACCATACCGCCATTTTGTTTCTCATAATCATTTCATAAACCACTGTCCTGTGGAACTGAATCCCAAGAGGTTGTATCCCTAATCATTATAATCTTAACATGTTCACATCTAGGATTAACTATTACCTTACCGCCATTTTGTTTCTCATAATCATTTCATAAACCACTGTCCTGTGGAACTGAATCCCAAGAGGTTGTATCCCTAATCATTACAATCTTAACATGTTCACGTCTAGGATTAACTATTACCTTGCCCCATTTTGTTTCTCATAATCATTTCATAAACCACTGTCCTGTGGAACTGAATCCCAAGAGGTTGCATCCCTAATCATTACAATCTTAACATGTTCACGTCTAGGATTAACTATTACCTTACCGCCATTTTGTTTCTCATAATCATTTCATAAACCACTGTCCTGTGGAACTGAATCCCAAGAGGTTGTATCCCTAATCATTACAATCTTAACATGTTCACTTCTAGGATTAACTATTACTTACCGCCATTTTGTTTCTCATAATCATTTCATAAACCACTGTCCTGTAGAACTGAATCCCAAGAGGTTGTATCCCTAATCATTACAATCTTAACATGTTCAAGTGTAGGATGAACTATTACCTTACCGCCATTTTGTTTCTCATAATCATTTCATAAACCACTGTCCTGTGGAACTGAATCCCAAGAGGTTGTATCCCTAATCATTACAATCTTAACATGTTCAAGTCTAGGATTAACTATTACCTTACCCCCATTTTGTTTCTCATAATCATTTCATAAACCTCTCCTCCTGTGAACTGAATCCCAAGAGGTTGTATCCTAATCATTACAATCTTAACATGTTCATGCTAGGATTAACTATTACCTTACCCCATTTTGTTTCTCTTTGTAATCATTTCATAAACCACTGTTCTCAATCTGGAACTGAATCCCAAGAGGTTGTATCCCCTAATCCTAATTCAATCTTAACATGTTCACGTCTAGGATTAACTATTACCTTACCCCCATTTTGTTTCTCATAATCATTTCCACAAATCACTGTCCTGTGTAACTAAGGAATCCCAAGAAGTTGCATCCCTAATCATTATAATCTTAACATGTTCACGTCTAAGATTAACTATTACCTTACCCCTATTTTTTTTTTCTAAATCAGGTTTCTATAAACCACTGTCTGTAGAACTGAATCCCAAAGTTGTGGCCTCAATCATTACAATCTTAACATGTTCACGTCTAGGATTAATTCTACCTTACCCCCATTTTGTTTCTCAACATCATTTCATAAATCCAACTGTCCTGTGGAATTGAATCCCAAGAGGTTGTATCCCTAATCATTACAATCTTAACATGTTCAAACCTAGGATTAACTATTACCCCTTCCTCAGTTTTGTTTCTTTCATAATCATTTCATAAACCACTGTCTGTGGAACTGAATCCCAGAGGTTGTATCCTAATCATTACAATCTTAACTTGTTCACTCTAGGATTAACTATTACCTTCCCCCATTTTGTTTCTCATAATCATTTCATAAACATGTCCTGTGGAACTGAATCCCAAGAGGTTGCATCCCTAATCATTACAATCTTAACATGTTCCAACGTCTGAGATTAACCTATTACCTTACCCCCATTTGTTTCTCAAAATCATTTGAAACCACTGTCACTAAGACTCGAATCCAAGAAGGTTGTATCCTAATCATTACAATCTTAACATGTTCACGTCTAGGATTAATTCTATTACCTTACCCCATTTTGTTTCTCATAATCATTTCATAAACCACTCATCTGTGGAACTGAATCCAAGAGGTTGTATCCTAATCCATTACAATCTTAACATGTTCACGTCTAGGATTAACTGTTACCTTCCCCCATTTTGTTTCTCAAAAATCATTTCACAAACCATGTCCCTGTGGGCAACTGAATCCCAAGAGGTTGTATCCCTAATCATTACAATATTAACATGTTCACGTCTAGGATTAACTATTACCTTACCCCCATTTTGTTTCTCATAATCATTTCATAAACCACTGTCCTGTGGAACTGAATCCCAAGAGGTTGTATCCCTAATCATTACAATCTTAACATGTTCACGTCTAGGATTAACTATTACCTTGCCCCATTTTGTTTCTCATAATCATTTCATAAACCACTGTCCTGTGGAACTGAATCCCAAGAGGTTGCATCCCTAATCATTACAATCTTAACATGTTCACGTCTAGGATTAACTATTACCTTACCCCCATTTTGTTTCTCATAATCATTTCATAAACCACTGTCCTGTGGAACTGAATCCCAAGAGGTTGCATCCCTAATCATTACAATCTTAACATGTTCACGTCTAGGATTAACTATTACCTTACCCCCATTTTGTTTCTCAAAATCATTTCATAAACCACTGTCCTGTGGAACTGAATCCCAAGAGGTTGCATCCCTAATCATTACAATCTTAACATGTTCACGTCTAGGATTAACTATTACCTTACCCCCATTTTGTTTCTCATAATCATTTCATAAACCACTGTCCTGTGGAACTGAATCCCAAGAGGTTGCATCCCTAATCATTACAATCTTAACATGTTCAAGTCTAGGATTAACTATTACCTTACCCCCATTTTATTTCTCATAATCATTTCATAAACCACTGTCCTGTGGAACTGAATCCCAAGAGGTTGCATCCCTAATCATTACAATCTTAACATGTTCAAGTCTAGGATTAACTATTACCTTACCCCCATTTTATTTCTCATAATCATTTCATAAACCACTGTCCTGTGGAACTGAATCCCAAGAGGTTGTATCCCTAATCATTATAATCTTAACATGTTCAAGTCTAGGATTAACTATTACCTTACCCCCATTTTGTTTCTCATAATCATTTCATAAACCACTGTCCTGTGGAACTGAATCCCAAGCGGTTGCATCCCTAATCATTACAATCTTAACATGTTCACGTCTAGGATTAACTATTACCTTACCGCCATTTTGTTTCTCATAATCATTTCATAAACCACTGTCCCGTGGAACTGAATCCCAAGAGGTTGTATCCCTAATCATTATAATCTTAACATGTTCACGTCTAGGATTAACTATTACCTTACCGCCATTTTGTTTCTCATAATCATTTCATAAACCACTGTCCTGTGGAACTGAATCCCAAGAGGTTGTATCCCTAATCATTACAATCTTAACATGTTCACGTCTAGGATTAACTATTACCTTACCCCCCATTTTCTTTCTCATAATCATTTCATAAACCACTGTCCTGTGGAACTGAATCCCAAGAGGTTGTATCCCTAATCATTACAATCTTAACATGTTCACGTCTAGGATTAACTATTACCTTACCCCCATTTTGTTTCTCATAATCATTTCATAAACCATTGTCCTGTGGAACTGAATCCCAAGAGGTTGTATCCCTAATCATTACAATCTTAACATGTTCACGTTTAGGATTAACTATTACCTTACCGCCATTTTGTTTCTCTTAATCATTTCATAAACCACTGTCCTGTGGAACTGAATCCCAAGTGGTTGTATCCCTAATCATTACAATCTTAACATGTTCACGTCTAGGATTAACTATTACCTTGCCCCATTTTGTTTCTCATAATCATTTCATAAACCACTGTCCTGTAGAACTGAATCCCAAGAGGTTGTATCCCTAATCATTACAATCTTAACATGGTCACGTCTAGGATTAACTATTACCTTACCCACATTTTGTTTCTCATAATCATTTCATAAACCACTGTCCTGTGGAACTGAATCCCAAGAGGTTGTATCCCTAATAATTACAATCTTAACATGTTCAAATCTAGGATTAACTATTACCTTACCGCCATTTTGTTTCTCATAATCATTTCATAAACCACTGTCCTGTGGAACTGAATCCCAAGAGGTTGTATCCCTAATCATTACAATCTTAACATGTTCACGTCCAGGATTAACTATTACCTTACCCCCATTTTGTTTCTCATAATCATTTCATAAACCACTGTCCTGTGGAACTGAATCCCAAGAGGTTGTATCCCTAATCATTACAATCTTAACATGTTCACGTCCAGGATTAACTATTACCTTACCCCCATTTTGTTTCTCATAATCATTTCATAAACCAATGTCCTGTGGAACTGAATCCCAAGAGGTTGCATCCCTAATCATTACAATCTTAACATGTTCACATCTAAGATTAACTATTACCTTACACCCATTTTGTTTCTCATAATCATTTCATAAACCACTGTCCTGTGGAACTGAATCCCAAGAGGTTGCATCCCTAATCATTACAATCTTAACATGTTCACGTCTAGGATTAACTATTACCATACCGCCATTTTGTTTCTCATAATCATTTCATAAACCACTGTCCTGTAGAACTGAATCCCAAGAGGTTGTATCCCTAATCATTACAATCTTAACATGTTCACATCTAGGATTAACTATTACCTTACCCCCATTTTGTTTCTCATAATCATTTCATAAACCACTGTCCTGTGGAACTGAATCCCAAGAGGTTGCATCCCTAATCATTACAATCTTAACATGTTCACGTCTAGGATTAACTATTACCTTACCCCCATTTTGTTTCTCAAAATCATTTCATAAACCACTGTCCTGTGGAACTGAATCCCAAGAGGTTGCATCCCTAATCATTACAATCTTAACATGTTCACGTCTAGGATTAACTATTACCTTACCGCCATTTTGTTTCTCATAATCATTTCATAAACCACTGTCCTGTGGAACTGAATCCCAAGAGGTTGCATCCCTAATCATTACAATCTTAACATGTTCACGTCTAGGATTAACTATTACCTTACCCCCATTTTGTTTCTCATAATCATTTCATAAACCACTGTCCTGTAGAACTGAATCCCAAGAGGTTGTATCCCTAATCATTATAATCTTAACATGTTCACGTCTAGGATTAACTATTACCTTACCCCCATTTTGTTTCTCATAATCATTTCATAAACCACTGTCCTGTGGAACTGAATCCCAAGGGGTTGTATCCCTAATCATTATAATTTTAACATGTTCACGTCTAGGATTAACTATTACCTTACCGCCATTTTGTTTCTCATAATCATTTCATAAACCACTGTCCTGTGGAACTGAATCCCAAGAGGTTGTATCCCTAATCATTACAATCTTAACATGTTCAAGTCTAGGATTAACTATTACATTACCCCCATTTTGTTTCTCAAAATCATTTCATAAACCACTGTCCTGTGGAACTGAATCCCAAGAGGTTGTATCCCTAATCATTACAATCTTAACTTGTTCAAGTCTAGGATTAACTATTACCATACCGCCATTTTGTTTCTCATAATCATTTCATAAACCACTGACCTGTGGAACTGAATCCCAAGAGGTTGTATCCCTAATCATTACAATCTTAACATGTTCACGTCTAGGATTAACTATTACCTTACCGCCATTTTGTTTCTCATAATCATTTCATAAACCACTGTCCTGTGGAACTGAATCCCAAGAGGTTGTATCGCTAATCATTATAATCTTAACATGTTCACGTCTAGGATTAACTATTACCTTACCGCCATTTTGTTTCTCATAATCATTTCATAAACCACTGTCCGGTGGAACTGAATCCAAAGAGGTTGTATCCCTAATCATTACAATCTTAACATGTTCACGTCTAGGATTAACTATTACCTTACCCCCATTTTGTTTCTCAAAATAATTTCATAAACCACTGTCCTGTAGAACTGAATCCCAAGAGGTTGTATCCCTAATCATTACAATCTTAACATGTTCACGTCTAGGATTAACTATTACCTTACCGCCATTTTGTTTCTCATAATCATTTCATAAACCACTGTCCTGTAGAACTGAATCCCAAGAGGTTGTATCCCTAATCATTATAATCTTAACATGTTCACGTCTAGGATTAACTATTACCTTACCCCCATTTTGTTTCTCATAATCATTTCATAAACCACTGTCCTGTGGAACTGAATCCCAAGTGGTTGTATCCCTAATCATTACAATCTTAACATGTTCACGTCTAGGATTAACTATTACCTTGCCCCATTTTGTTTCTCATAATCATTTCATAAACCACTGTCCTGTGGAACTGAATCCCAAGAGGTTGCATCCCTAATCATTACAATCTTAACATGTTCACGTCTAGGATTAACTATTACCTTACCCCCATTTTGTTTCTCATAATCATTTCATAAACCACTGTCCTGTGGAACTGAATCCCAAGAGGTTGCATCCCTAATCATTACAATCTTAACATGTTCAAGTCTAGGATTAACTATTACCTTACCCCCCATTTTATTTCTCATAATCATTTCATAAACCACTGTCCTGTGGAACTGAATCCCAAGAGGTTGCATCCCTAATCATTACAATCTTAACATGTTCAAGTCTAGGATTAACTATTACCTTACCCCCATTTTATTTCTCATAATCATTTCATAAACCACTGTCCTGTGGAACTGAATCCCAAGAGGTTGTATCCCTAATCATTATAATCTTAACATGTTCAAGTCTAGGATTAACTATTACCTTACCCCCATTTTGTTTCTCATAATGATTTCATAAACCACTGTCCTGTGGAACTGAATCCCAAGCGGTTGCATCCCTAATCATTACAATCTTAACATGTTCACGTCTAGGATTAACTATTACCTTACCGCCATTTTGTTTCTCATAATCATTTCATAAACCACTGTCCCGTGGAACTGAATCCCAAGAGGTTGTATCCCTAATCATTATAATCTTAACATGTTCACGTCTAGGATTAACTATTACCTTACCGCCATTTTGTTTCTCATAATCATTTCATAAACCACTGTCCTGTGGAACTGAATCCCAAGAGGTTGTATCCCTAATCATTACAATCTTAACATGTTCACGTCTAGGATTAACTATTACCTTACCCCCATTTTCTTTCTCATAATCATTTCATAAACCACTGTCCTGTGGAACTGAATCCCAAGAGGTTGTATCCCTAATCATTACAATCTTAACATGTTCACGTCTAGGATTAACTATTACCTTACCCCCATTTTGTTTCTCATAATCATTTCATAAACCATTGTCCTGTGGAACTGAATCCCAAGAGGTTGTATCCCTAATCATTACAATCTTAACATGTTCACGTTTAGGATTAACTATTACCTTACCGCCATTTTGTTTCTCTTAATCATTTCATAAACCACTGTCCTGTGGAACTGAATCCCAAGTGGTTGTATCCCTAATCATTACAATCTTAACATGTTCACGTCTAGGATTAACTATTACCTTGCCCCATTTTGTTTCTCATAATCATTTCATAAACCACTGTCCTGTAGAACTGAATCCCAAGAGGTTGTATCCCTAATCATTACAATCTTAACATGGTCACGTCTAGGATTAACTATTACCTTACCCACATTTTGTTTCTCATAATCATTTCATAAACCACTGTCCTGTGGAACTGAATCCCAAGAGGTTGTATCCCTAATAATTACAATCTTAACATGTTCAAATCTAGGATTAACTATTACCTTACCGCCATTTTGTTTCTCATAATCATTTCATAAACCACTGTCCTGTGGAACTGAATCCCAAGAGGTTGTATCCCTAATCATTACAATCTTAACATGTTCACGTCCAGGATTAACTATTACCTTACCCCCATTTTGTTTCTCATAATCATTTCATAAACCACTGTCCTGTGGAACTGAATCCCAAGAGGTTGTATCCCTAATCATTACAATCTTAACATGTTCACGTCCAGGATTAACTATTACCTTACCCCCATTTTGTTTCTCATAATCATTTCATAAACCACTGTCCTGTGGAACTGAATCCCAAGAGGTTGCATCCCTAATCATTACAATCTTAACATGTTCACGTCTAAGATTAACTATTACCTTACACCCATTTTGTTTCTCATAATCATTTCATAAACCACTGTCCTGTGGAACTGAATCCCAAGAGGTTGCATCCCTAATCATTACAATCTTAACATGTTCACGTCTAGGATTAACTATTACCATACCGCCATTTTGTTTCTCATAATCATTTCATAAACCACTGTCCTGTAGAACTGAATCCCAAGAGGTTGTATCCCTAATCATTACAATCTTAACATGTTCACATCTAGGATTAACTATTACCTTACCCCCATTTTGTTTCTCATAATCATTTCATAAACCACTGTCCTGTGGAACTGAATCCCAAGAGGTTGCATCCCTAATCATTACAATCTTAACATGTTCACGTCTAGGATTAACTATTACCTTACCCCCATTTTGTTTCTCAAAATCATTTCATAAACCACTGTCCTGTGGAACTGAATCCCAAGAGGTTGCATCCCTAATCATTACAATCTTAACATGTTCACGTCTAGGATTAACTATTACCTTACCGCCATTTTGTTTCTCATAATCATTTCATAAACCACTGTCCTGTGGAACTGAATCCCAAGAGGTTGCATCCCTAATCATTACAATCTTAACATGTTCACGTCTAGGATTAACTATTACCTTACCCCCATTTTGTTTCTCATAATCATTTCATAAACCACTGTCCTGTAGAACTGAATCCCAAGAGGTTGTATCCCTAATCATTATAATCTTAACATGTTCACGTCTAGGATTAACTATTACCTTACCCCCATTTTGTTTCTCATAATCATTTCATAAACCACTGTCCTGTGGAACTGAATCCCAAGGGGTTGTATCCCTAATCATTATAATTTTAACATGTTCACGTCTAGGATTAACTATTACCTTACCGCCATTTTGTTTCTCATAATCATTTCATAAACCACTGTCCTGTGGAACTGAATCCCAAGAGGTTGTATCCCTAATCATTACAATCTTAACATGTTCAAGTCTAGGATTAACTATTACATTACCCCCATTTTGTTTCTCAAAATCATTTCATAAACCACTGTCCTGTGGAACTGAATCCCAAGAGGTTGTATCCCTAATCATTACAATCTTAACTTGTTCAAGTCTAGGATTAACTATTACCATACCGCCATTTTGTTTCTCATAATCATTTCATAAACCACTGACCTGTGGAACTGAATCCCAGAGGTTGTATCCCTAATCATTACAATCTTAACATGTTCACGTCTAGGATTAACTATTACCTTACCGCCATTTTGTTTCTCATAATCATTTCATAAACCACTGTCCTGTGGAACTGAATCCCAAAGAGGTTGTATAAGCTAATCATTATAAATCTTAACATGTTCACGTCTAGGATTAACTGTGCACTTACCGCCATTTTGTTTCTCATAATCATTTCATAAACCACTGTCCGGTGGAACTGAATCCAAAGAGGTTGTATCCCTAATCATTACAATCTTAACATGTTCACGTCTAGGATTAACTATTACCTTACCCCATTTTGTTTCTCAAAAATAATTTCATAAACCACTGTCCTGTAGAACTGAATCCCAAGAGGTTGTATCCCTAATCATTACAATCTTAACATGTTCACGTCTAGGATTAACTATTACCTTACCGCCATTTTGTTTCTCATAATCATTTCATAAACCACTGTCCTGTAGAACTGAATCCCAGAGGTTCTGTATCCTAATCATTATAATCTTAACATGTTCACGTCTAGGATTAGCAATACCTTACCGCCATTTTGTTTCTCATAATCATTTCATAAACCACTGTCCTGTGGAACTGAATCCCAAGAGGTTGCATCCTAATCATTACAATCTTAACATGTTCACGTCTAGGATTAACTATTACCTTACCCCCATTTTGTTTCTCATAATCATTTCATAAACCACTGTCCTGTGGAACTGAATCCCAAGAGGTTGTATCCCTAATCATTACAATCTTAACATGTTCTAAATCTAAGTTAACTATTACCTTACCCCCATTTTGTTTCTCATAATCATTTCATAAACCACTGTCCTGTGGGAACTGAATCCCAGAGGTTGTATCCCTAATCATTACAATCTTAACATGTTCACGTCTAGGATTAACTATTACCTTACCGCCATTTTGTTTCTCATAATCATTTTCATAAACCACTGTCCTGTGGAACTGAATCCCAAGAGGTTATCCTAATCATTATAATCTTAACATGTTCACGTCTAGGATTACCTATTTCCTTACCTCCATTTGTTTCTCATAATCATTTCATAAACCACTGTCCTGTGGAACTGAATCCCAAGAAGGGATTTGTATCCCTAATCATTACAATCTTAACATGTTCACGTCTAGGATTAACTATTACCTTACCCCCATTTTGTTTCTCAAAATCATTTCATAAACCACTGTCCTGTGGAACTGAATCCCAAGAGGGTTGTATCCCTAATCATTACAATCTTAACATGTTCACGTCTAGGATTAACTATTACCTTACCGCCATTTTGTTTCTCATAATCATTTCATAAACCACTGTCCTGTAGAACTGAATCCCAAGAGGTTGTATCCCTAATCGTTATAATCTTAACATGTTCACGTCTAGGATTAACTATTACCTTACCGCCATTTTGTTTCTCATAATCATTTCGCAAACCACTGTCCTGTGGAACTGAATCCCAAGAGGTTGTATCCTAATCATTGCAATCTTAACATGTTTTCGTCTAGGATTAACTATTACCTTACCCCCATTTTGTTTCTCATAATCATTTCATAAACCACTGTCCTGTAGAACTGAATCCCAAGAGGTTGTATCCCTAATCATTATAATCTTAACATGTTCACGTCTAAGTTAACTATTACCTTACCGCCATTTTGTTTCTCATAATCATTTCATAAACCACTGTCCTGTGGAACTGAATCCCAGAAGGTTGTATCCCTAATCATTATAATCTTAACATGTTCACGTCTAGGATTAACTATTACCTTACCGCCATTTTGTTTCTCATAATCATTTCATAAACCACTGTCCTGTGGAGCTACAGATCCCAAGAGGTTGTATCCCTAATCATTATAATCTTAACATGTTCACGTCTAGGATTAACTATTACCTTACCGCCATTTTGTTTCTCATAATCATTTCATAAACCACTGTCCTGTGGAACTGAATCCCAAGAGGTTGTATCCCTAATCATTATAATCTTAACATGTTCACGTCTAGGATTAACTATTACCTTACCGCCATTTTGTTTCTCATAATCATTTCATAAACCACTGTCCTGTGGAACTGAATCCCAAGAGGTTGTATCCCTAATCATTACAATCTTAACATGTTCACGTCTAGGATTAACTATTACCTTACCCCCATTTTGTTTCTCAAAATCATTTCATAAACCACTGCCCTGTGGAACTGAATCCCAAGAGGTTGTATCCCTAATCATTACAATCTTAACATGTTCACGTCTAGGATTAACTATTACCTTACCCCCATTTTGTTTCTCATAATCATTTCATAAACCACTGTCCTGTAGAACTGAATCCCAAGAGGTTGTATCCCTAATCATTATAATCTTAACATGTTCACGTCTAGGATTAACTATTACCTTACCGCCATTTTGTTTCTCATAATCATTTCATAAACCACTGTCCTGTAGAACTGAATCCCAAGAGGTTGTATCCCTAATCATTATAATCTTAACATGTTCACGTCTAGGGTTAACTATTACCTTACCGCCATTTTGTTTCTCATAATCATTTCATAAACCACTGTCCTGTGGAACTGAATCCCAAGAGGTTGTATCCCTAATCATTATAATCTTAACATGTTCACGTCTAGGATTAACTATTACCTTACCGCCATTTTGTTTCTCATAATCATTTCATAAACCACTGTCCTGTGGAACTGAATCCCAAGAGGTTGCATCCCTAATCATTACAATCTTAACATGTTCACGTCTAGGATTAACTATTACCTTACCCCCATTTTGTTTCTCAAAATCATTTCATAAACCACTGTCCTGTGGAACTGAATCCCAAGAGGTTGTATCCCTAATCATTACAATCTTAACATGTTCACGTCTAGGATTAACTATTACCTTACCCCCATTTTGTTTCTCATAATCATTTCATAAACCACTGTCCTGTAGAACTGAATCCCAAGAGGTTGTATCCCTAATCATTACAATCTTAACATGTTCACGTCTAGGATTAACTATTACCTTACCGCCATTTTGTTTCTCATAATCATTTCATAAACCACTCTCCTGTGGAACTGAATCCCAAGAGGTTGTATCCCTAATCATTACAATCTTAACATGTTCACGTCTAGGATTAACTATTACCTTACCCCCATTTTGTTTCTCATATTCATTTCATAAACCACTGTCCTGTAGAACTAAATCCCAAGAGGTTGTATCCCTAATCATTACAATCTTAACATGTTCACGTCTAGGATTAACTATTACTTTACCGCCATTTTGTTTCTCATAATCATTTCATAAACCACTGTCCTGTGGAACTGAATCCCAAGAGGTTGTATCCCTAATCATTACAATCTTAACATGTTCACGTCTAGGATTAACTATTACCTTACCCCCATTTTGTTTCTCAAAATCATTTCATAAACCACTGTCCTGTGGAACTGAATCCCAAGAGGTTGTATCCCTAATCATTACAATCTTAACATGTTCACGTCTAGGATTAACTATTACCTTACCCCCATTTTCTTTCTCATAATCATTTCATAAACCACTGTCCTGTAGAACTGAATCCCAAGAGGTTGTATCCCTAATCATTACAATCTTAACATGTTCACGTCTAGGATTAACTATTACCTTACCGCCATTTTGTTTCTCATAATCATTTCATAAACCACTGTCCTGTGGAACTGAATCCCAAGAGGTTGTATCCCTAATCATTACAATCTTAACATGTTCACGTCTAGGATTAACTATTACCTTACCCCCATTTTGTTTCTCAAAATCATTTCATAAACCACTGTCCTGTAGAACTGAATCCCAAGAGGTTGTATCCCTAATCATTACAATCTTAACATGTTCACGTCTAGGATTAACTATTACTTTACCGCCATTTTGTTTCTCATAATCATTTCATAAACCACTGTCCTGTGGAACTGAATCCCAAGAGGTTGTATCCCTAATCATTACAATCTTAACATGTTCAAGTCTAGGATTAACTATTACCTTACCGCCATTTTGTTTCTCATAATCATTTCATAAACCACTGTCCTGTGGAACTGAATCCCAAGAGGTTGCATCCCTAATCATTACAATCTTAACATGTTAAAATCTAGGATTAACTATTATCTTACCGCCATTTTGTTTCTCATAATCATTTCATAAACCACTGTCCTGTGGAACTGAATCCCAAGAGGTTGTATCCCTAATCATTACAATCTTAACATGTTCAAATCTAGGATTAACTATTACCTTACCGCCATTTTGTTTCTCATAATCATTTCATAAACCACTGTCCTGTGGAACTGAATCCCAAGAGGTTGTATCCCTAATCATTACAATCTTAACATGTTCAAATCTAGGATTAACTATTACCTTACCGCCATTTTGTTTCTCATAATCATTTCATAAACCACTGTCCTGTGGAACTGAATCCCAAGAGGTTGTATCCCTAATCATTACAATCTTAACATGTTCAAATCTAGGATTAACTATTACCTTACCCCCATTTTGTTTCTCATAATCATTTCATAAACCACTGTCCTGTGGAACTGAATCCCAAAATGTTGTATCCCTAATCATTACAATCTTAACATGTTCACGTCTAGGATTAACTATTACCTTACCCCCATTTTGTTTCTCATAATCATTTCATAAACCACTGTCCTGTAGAACTGAATCCCAAGAGGTTGTATCCCTAATCATTACAATCTTAACATGTTCACGTCTAGGATTAACTATTACCTTACCGCCATTTTGTTTCTCATAATCATTTCATAAACCACTGTCCTGTGGAACTGAATCCCAAGAGGTTGTATCCCTAATCATTACAATCTTAACATGTTCACGTCTAGGATTAACTATTACCTTACCCCCATTTTGTTTCTCAAAATCATTTCATAAACCACTGTCCTGTAGAACTGAATCCCAAGAGGTTGTATCCCTAATCATTACAATCTTAACATGTTCACGTCTAGGATAATCTATTACTTTACCGCCATTTTGTTTCTCATAATCATTTCATAAACCACTGTCCTGTGGAACTGAATCCCAAGAGGTTGTATCCCTAATCATTACAATCTTAACATGTTCACGTATAGGATTAACTATTACCTTACCCCCATTTTGTTTCTCAAAATCATTTCATAAACCACTGTCCTGTGGAACTGAATCCCAAGAGGTTGTATCCCTAATCATTACAATCTTAACATGTTCACGTCTAGGATTAACTATTACCTTACCCCCATTTTCTTTCTCATAATCATTTCATAAACCACTGTCCTGTAGAACTGAATCCCAAGAGGTTGTATCCCTAATCATTACAATCTTAACATGTTCACGTCTAGGATTAACTATTACCTTACCGCCATTTTGTTTCTCATAATCATTTCATAAACCACTGTCCTGTGGAACTGAATCCCAAGAGGTTGTATCCCTAATCATTACAATCTTAACATGTTCACGTCTAGGATTAACTATTACCTTACCCCCATTTTGTTTCTCAAAATCACTTCATAAACCACTGTCCTGTAGAACTGAATCCCAAGAGGTTGTATCCCTAATCATTACAATCTTAACATGTTCACGTCTAGGATTAACTATTACTTTACCGCCATTTTGTTTCTCATAATCATTTCATAAACCACTGTCCTGTGGAACTGAATCCCAAGAGGTTGTATCCCTAATCATTACAATCTTAACATGTTCAAGTCTAGGATTAACTATTACCTTACCGCCATTTTGTTTCTCATAATCATTTCATAAACCACTGTCCTGTGGAACTGAATCCCAAGAGGTTGCATCCCTAATCATTACAATCTTAACATGTTAAAATCTAGGATTAACTATTATCTTACCGCCATTTTGTTTCTCATAATCATTTCATAAACCACTGTCCTGTGGAACTGAATCCCAAGAGGTTGTATCCCTAATCATTACAATCTTAACATGTTCAAATCTAGGATTAACTATTACCTTACCGCCATTTTGTTTCTCATCATCATTTCATAAACCACTGTCCTGTGGAACTGAATCCCAAGAGGTTGTATCCCTAATCATTACAATCTTAACATGTTCAAATCTAGGATTAACTATTACCTTACCCCCATTTTGTTTCTCATAATCATTTCATAAACCACTGTCCTGTGGAACTGAATCCCAAAATGTTGTATCCCTAATCATTACAATCTTAACATGTTCACGTCTAGGATTAACTATTACCTTACCGCCATTTTGTTTCTTATAATCATTTCATAAACCACTGTCCTGTGGAACTGAATCCCAAGAGGTTGTATCCCTAATCATTACAATCTTAACATGTTCACGTCTAGGATTAACTATTACCTTACCCCCATTTTGTTTCTCATAATCATTTCATAAACCACTGTCCTGTGGAACTGAATCCCAAGAGGTTGTATCCCTAATCATTACAATCATAACATGTTCACGTCTAGGATTAACTATTACCTTACCGCCATTTTGTTTCTCATAATCATTTCATAAACCACTGTCCTGTGGAACTGAATCCCAAGAGGTTGTATCCCTAATCATTACAATCTTAACATGTTCACGTCTAGGATTAACTATTACCTTACCCCCATTTTGTTTCTCATAATCATTTCATAAACCACTGTCCTGTGGAACTGAATCCCTAGAGGTTGCATCCCTAATCATTACAATCTTAACATGTTCACGTCTAGGCTTAACTATTACCTTACCCCCATTTTGTTTCTCATAATCGTTTCACCCCAAGCAAGGCAGTAGTGCCACTGGTGCACAGTTGGAAGACAGAAAAGAAAAAAAAAGGGTATCAAAGAAAAAGAAGATGTTAATTGACGTTACATTTAAACATTTGGAAATTGTAACTACCAGGGAAGCAAAGATGGGAAAGGGAGTTCAACAGGTGGAAAGTGCGGAAATAGAAACTGAAGGAGAGGATGCAGTGGTTACATCTGCTTATTTTGACGGTAAATGGGTGGATCCTAGTTGCCAATATAGTTGGACGAGTAAATTCATTAGGGCGGGGCATCAGGGAATGAAGCTTGTTAAAACAGAAGCCGTGAAAATACTTGTAGAAATGACAGAGGGAAGCCACATTTCGTCGGTGAGAAATTGACTGATGGTGAGCTGCCAAATCTGGACCTATTACATTGTAGATCCTCCTTTGGATTTTGTCGAGAACCCCGAGATGAACAGCAGGAGCACTCGACCAGATATGACAATGGTATTCAACGCACGGACGAATGGTAGATTGATAAATGTGCAAAATGAATTCTGACGGAAAAAAATCTTCCTGGCTCAGTACAGTGATCTAACTTTCTTAGTCGTAGAAGAAGCTATTGATTTGATGTATTTATTTCACTTGAGATTGGCTGAGAGAGTGAGACCGAGGAGGTACTGCTTTCATGGAGACTAATGTGATCCATATTAATGAAAGGTAGAAAAGCTTCTCTATCGTGGTTAAAGGAAAGCAGCTTTGTTTTGGAATCATTCAAATTTACGAGCCATGTAATCCCAATCCATCACAGAATGGAGGTTCTTTCCAAGAGAGTAGAAATTAAGTTTACTTTGTCAGCCCTGGCAGATTTCATACTGAGACGGAATAGATGGTGGTGTCATCTGCACTGATACCTACTTGTGAACTGATTATATCAAGATCATCGATGAATGTCAGGAAGAACATAGGACCTAGGATAGAGCCTTGAGGGACACCCCTGTTTACAGAAAATGATTGGAATCATTCCCATTCAGAACGACCATTATTTTATGATTTGACAGGAACGACTGGATTGTCGAACTATCACCCAGTCATAGCCCTGTGGCTTGCGCGGAAAACCTGCACGCCAAACTTATCAAACGCTGTCGAGATATCCAGGGTAACAGCCCGATTTTCGTCATTCTTATCAAGAGCCTGGTGTATGTATTCAGTGATGGCTGTTAGCACATCACCAGTAGACCTGACAAAGTGGAAGCTACTTTGATTTTTCAAACACTTTTTTATTATACATTATTATATTTTATAGAAAAAATAAAGCTTTGTTGATTTAAATTTTTGTCTTAGAAAAAATTCGTATAACATATGCCCACTTCATGAGTGACTCACTATTGTGACCATGTGCCAGACAGGATACGCTTAGTAAATAATCTTACAATAGTAAAATGATTGATGTTTAATAATTTCTATTCTTTTAGTTTTTGTTTCGACTACATCCGCTGATCTCATTCAAGGGAAGATAATTTTTCACAAACGGAAGCAAAATTTCTTAATTTATTTCCGCTTTCCTCTTTTTTCTTTTTCTCTCTGTCCCTTGTCACTCTCTCAATGTGTTTCATTTAATCTTTCTTCTTTCGATCTTTAAACAATAAACTTGGTTTAATGTTGACGCTTTTGGTCGGTGAAGACGGGTAAAGCATTTGACCAGAAAAATCTTTTAAAACTTCCGGTTTTTGAAAAGAGAACATTACACGAATTAAAATGAAAACATATTTTTGTAATTAGGAAATAAACATTCTTCAATTCAACTTTCGAGTGTCGGTATCTTCATAAATAGGACTCATTTTCATTTATTTACAAGACATCTCCTGAATTTTAACATTGTTGTTTCATCATATTTTCTTCTTCTTCTTCTATGTGACCTATCCTTTCAGGACGTGGGCGATTATGGCTTTCCACGTCTCCCTATCACTAGTGGCTCTTAATATGTTTTCTCTTATACCATGCAACCCCCTTTGCGTTATCCACCTGCTAAGGCCATTCAATTATGTTCTCCGCTGCGTTCCTCCGTCTCTTTTTCCTTCTATTTGGCCTGTCAGTATCAGGTTCTCCAAGCCCTCTTTCCTCAATGCATGTCCCAGGAAGTTCAGTTGTCTCTTCTTGACGCTCACTATTAATTTTCTTTTCGTTGCCATTATTTCCAAAACCTCATCATTGCTCACATGCTCGGTCCAAGATATCCGAGGCATTTTTCTGTAGAACCACATTTCCGCTGCTTAAAGTTTTTCCTTCATCTTCGATGATATGTCCAACATCCACTGCCGTCTTGAAAAACTGACATCATATAGCAATCCAGCACTCTCTTCTTTGTTTCTAGTGAAAGTTTCCTGTGTCTTAGTACATGACTCAGCTTCTGGAACGCGTCCTTCGCCATGTCAATACGTCTTCGGATCTCTGTGTCGCACTTTCCATCTCCTGTTAGGATACTTCCTAGTTATTTAAATATTTGTGCCTGCTTGATTCTAGTATCCCCCACATGTATTTGGCATTCTGGGTTGTTCTTTTTGCTGCTGACAATGCATTCAGTTTTCTCATAGTTTATTTGTAGTCATTTTTTGTCACTCTCCACTGCTACCTTCTGTGGGAGGTCCTGTAGTTTTCTTTCCGTGTCTGTATCATCTGCATATCTTATGTTGTTCAAATTGTGGTCTCCCATAACAAATCCTGGTATAACATCTAGGATCTTCAAAATATTCTCGCTCTACAAATTGAACAGATCCGGCGAAAAGACGCATTCTTACGCACCTTTCTATCTTTGTAAATCTGCTGAAATCGTAACCTGTCCGCATGCAGGCAGTTTCCTGCAGGTCGAGATTCTTGATTACTCTGATGTCTTTCCCAAAAATGTCGAGGCTGCTGAGCATCTCCATCAATTCTTTGTAGCGTATTTTGTCCAATGCCTTTGCATAATCAATAAAACATAGGTACAAGTCCTTCTTCATTTGTATTGCCCTTTCAGAGAGCATCCTAAGTTTATAAGCCACACTTTTTTGTTTGTTTTATAATCATATCAATCCAAGCAAGGCATTTTACTGCCACGTTTTTGCAGGTTACATAGGAGGAAAGTTATGAGAAAGAGTGACAGGTTATAGGGAGTGTCAGGAAATGGGTAAGAGAAGGATGATAGTACTGATGAGAGTGGTGTGGACAGAAAAAGGAGCATGAAAGAGAGGATACAGGTTAGTGAGATAGGAGATGACTATTGACTTTAGATTTAAATTCTTGGAGATTGTAGCTGTCGGGGAAGCAAGTAAAGGGAAGGGAGTTCCACAGGCAGGAAGTGCGAGAAAATAAGCTGCTTTTACAATCAAAATAAAATCTAATAAAAAATTGTACATAATCTAGTAATTTTTTTTCTTGGAATTAAAATAATTGCTTGTTTTTTTTTGTTTTTTTTTTCTTCTGAGACAGTTATCACATACAGTCGGTCCAACAACTTAAAAGAAAACAACTTTAACAAAAAGCTTAACCAGCGTTGTTGTTGAAAAAATATGAAAGGCTTTCGGCGGCCCGGTTGGCAGGATCATAGTGTAGTATCTTATTTCCAGCTCGGCGGTCACCTGCAGCACTCGCCACCTGATGGAGAGTGTGTAGGTTTCGAAGCATCTTTGACAAACAATGACCAACTAAGACGAGCTTTGTATCCAGTTTCCGCTTAAACAGGCCTGGGTAATCTTTGATCAATGGCCTGATACTCATTTGAGTATTTTCAAAAAGTATCTGCTGCTATGAAAGTCGGCTCTCTGTGCAGGGCCCGGAAATTTTTCCCACCTGAAACTATTCTGCACATATACAAATCTACCATCCGCCCGTGTATTGAATATTGCTGCCATATCTGGTCGGGTGCCCCTGCTGCTCTCCTTGGGCTTCTTGACAAAATACAAATCTGTAACGTGGTTGATACTAACTTGGCAGACCGGCTGCAGCCGCTCTCACACCGGCGTGATGTAGCTTCCCTGTGCCTCTTCTACAAGTACTTTCATGGCTTCTGCTCCGATGAGCTTAGATCACTGGTGCCGCCCAAGCACGAATTTACACGAGATACTAGATTAGCAACTAGGTCCCACCCTTTTACAGTTAAACAAATAAGATGTAACCGTAAATTCTACTCCAACAGCTTCTTTTCTCGCGCTTCCCGCCTGTGGAACTCCCTTCCACAAGTCTGCTTTCCCGACAGTTACAATCTCCAGGTGTTTAAATGTAGGGTCAATAGACACCTCCTATCACAGTAACTCCCAACTATTCTCACAACACTCTCATCTACCCAACCCTCATTCTCGGTATCCTCACCCGCCTATCACCCACCCTCTGTTATGTCCTATATTTAACCAGCCTTTCTCCTCTCTACGTAGCCCCCTGCACAGTAGTGGCAGTGACATGCCTTGCTCGGGGTGAAACGCTTATAAAAAAAAAAAAAAAAAAATAGCACTAAACGTCCTAGAGTACTTAACGGTTTAAAGAAAGAGATACTAATCTTACCTTCCCCTTCCCTCCTCGTAACACTTGCCAGCAGTAAACGCTATGCTTCTTGTTTTGAATGCAACAAAAATTGTATATTTGTAAATCTTTTATTTGGTGTGTTTTGTAAATTAAATATTTGTCTGTGATTTATCTCTGAGTTTTGGTCAATCATTTTTCTTTTCCTTTTGTTACACCTAACACTTAGCACAACAGGACATGACAACGCTAAGCCACATGTTGCAAAACAGGTGAAAACCTACTGGGAAACGCTTAAATGGGAAGTTCTACCTCATCCAACATATTCACCACACACTTTCCGTCCGATTAGCACCTGTTCTACTCGATGTCACATGGTCTGTTTGAGCAACACTTTCATTTTTATGAAGATGAAAAACATGGGCTGACTCGTGGTTAGCCTCAAAAACCTGTCGTTTTTACGACGTGGAATTTGAAAGACTGCCAGAAAGATAGGAAAAAGTAGTGGCTAGTGATAGACAATAATTTCAGTGACACGTTGCTTATTAATTTTTTGTAAATCAAACATTATGTTTCATGCAAAATCAGTGAGAACGTCTTCAAAGTACTAATATAATAAAACCAAACATTCGTTTTATTTTTTTTTTAAATCACGTATAATTCATTAAATATAAATGACTTAGGGTGGCGGATGAGCGTTATCGGCTCGGAAAAAGAAATCAGAGAACCGAGTTCAAATTCCAGTTGATATTCGTTGCATTTACTTATGTGCAAACAACCTTGGGAAAGGTATTAATCCATCTCTTCTCTCTCCGGCTATGTGTTAAGCAATAGGACAGATTGGGTTCTATAGCCTTTGTTAGCAAACAGTTTACCTCGCCCAAAGAGTAAAAGGTTTTGCGTAGAATCAACACCTATAACTGTAAAAAAGACAAGTTACAGGGGACATCGATGGCCTACACTCCACTATGAGCGATGGCTTTGAGGGACTTATGGTGGCTTACTCTTTTTTTTTAACCCTCTAGGGCCATTCGTATCATATTTGATACAGTATGAAAACAAGCCTTGAAAGAAATATTTTCCTGAAAAATTTTTTAAGAGAAATATTTTATAAATTTCAAATGAAAGCAGTACTGACTGCTCAGTCAATGAATACCAAATGTTTCCTTATAGGGAAATACCAAATGTTTCCTTATAGGGAAATACTGTATCAAATATGATATGGCCCTAGAGGGTTAAAGAAAAATAAATGCTTGGTTTCAACCACTACTACACCCTTTTCCCCTAATTACCCTCACCGCGCAGCTTTTTCCTCATTACCCCCCGGAACTTTACTAGCCCTTAAAAAGACGGTACCACATTGGGAATCTTTTTCTATGTCTCGGGTCCCTTCATGTCAGAAGAAGTTTTAGATGACCATGATCACCCATCTCACGTGGCTGCTAGCAATTTTTTTTCTCTTTGCTAAGGCTCCGTCGTTCATTCACAAAAGCTCGTCTGGTAAGTGCCTGTTTTGCCATCAATATGTTTTTAAGTATTAAATTTTCCAAGCTCTCTTTCCTGATTGTGCGTGCCAGAAATTTCAATGTCTCACCCTGATTCTGAGTAGAAATATTCTTTCTTATAATAGATAATTTACATTCCCCAATGAGACTTGCGTTTAACTAATAAAACCAATTTTCCAAACAAAATTTAATTTCTTGAAATTTCATGAATTTATAATAGGTAACAGATGTAAACAAATTTTTTTAACAAGATTTTCTAATAAGAATTTCAAAAATAATTTCATTCATTGTCGAAATAAGTCCTGAAAATTTCATTAAATTTCGACAATTATTTGATTTTTGCAAGAGTTTCTAAATCAATGTTTTTCACTCAAAAAAAAAAAACGTAGTTAAATAATTTTACATTATCCATTTAAATGATTTGCTTACACGCTGACGAAAATCATAACAAAATTTTTACCAAAATTTTGAACGTGTTACAAAGGTTTATTTTTTTTAAAGAATTACAAAATATAGTGATCTTTCTCCTTAATAATAACTAGCAGTATAGCCCGGCGCTGCTCAGGTGTAATGAAAGCTTTTACATATATATATATATATATATATATATTATCGATTTTCTGCACTATTGTAAGAACTGCAACCTTGAAACTTCTGAATATTGTTTCTAATGTCTTTGTCTATGAGTGTATCAAATTTGATTAAAATCGGACCACTTCTTCTATAACCCGATTTTTTCGATTATCGATTTTCGATATTTATCGGGGGTACCTCGACACAAAACCTAGCTAAGAACACTTGCAGACGTTCATAGTACAACTGTGTAAATTTTCAAGAAAATCAGTTCAGCCTTTTCGGAGTCTATAGGTAACGGACACACACACACAGACACATACACACACACAGAGACAAAGTTCCATTTATAAATAAGTTTAGTTATAAATATATTGATGGAAAAATCGTTTTTATTAAGTTTGTGGCCTTGTTTCTCCATAATATGATTTTCTTTTTTTTTTTTTTTGGCGGATTAATGGAGGTTTGTAAATATTAAATTTTCCAACTACTCTTTCCGGATTTTGTGTCCCAGGAATTTCAATGCTTCACCTTGATTCTGAGTAGAACTGTTCTGTCTTATTCCATTTTCTTTTAGAATTCCTTGTTAGTTATTTGATCCGTTCAAAGAATCTTCAGTATTCTTCTGTAGAACAAGATTTCTGCTTTCCCCCTCATCTCTTGAAAGAATGGATATCACATAGCATTCCCACACACTTTTCTTTGTTTTTAACGAATTCTTTTCAGTTACTCAGCATTCTTAGATTTTGAAATGGTTCTTTCGAATGCGCGTTAGGACCTCGGCGTGGCATTTTCCATCTGATGTTAAAATTCTTCTCAGATATTTAAACTTCTGCGTGTGTTTGTTACATACATCTCCAATTGGTAAATCATATCTTGGACTTTTTCTATTTCTGATGACCATAATCTCTGTCTTCCTGCAGTTGATGGTTAGTCCTTCTTTCTCGCTTTCTTCTTATTTTCTGTACTACGTCTCTTCAGCTCGTAGGTGATCATGGCCCTCCACATCCCTCGATTCTTTGTAGATCTTAACACCTTTTCTCTTGGCATTTCTCCCAAAACCTTCTCTACAAATCACTTGCTCAAGCCCATCAAGTATATCACGCTTTCCCTGTCTCGATCTATCCGTTTTGTGAGCATTAGATTCTCCAAGTCTTCCTTCCTCATTACGAAGTCCCAGACACTTCAGTTGTCTCTTCTTGATGTTAAGTATAAGTTTTCTTTTTCGTTTCCACTCTCTCCAAAACTTTGTCATTGCTCACATGTTAGGACTATGGCATCCTCAGCATCCTTCTGCAGAACCATTATTTCTTTGATGTGACTCTCCAGGAGGATATATATCACATAGCAGTTCGGTATTCATTTCTTTATTTTCAACGAAATTTTCTTGTCTCTCAATAATCTGCTTAACTTTTAGAATGTGTCCTTGGCCATACCAGTACACTTTAGGATCTCAGTGTCGCACTTACCGTTCACTGTTAGAACACTTCCCAGCAGCCTTCAAAGATTTGACTCACTCGGTCGACTCAGTCGATTAAAACTCAATTGGGCGATTAAAGTTTATTGCTTTACTTGCCAGCGGTCGATTAAAAATCTTGCAATGAAACCTGTCCCTTCAAATATAAAAAACGGAAATCTGATTCCTTTTACTTCCCAAAAGTATGCCATTTAGGATCCACAAGTTAATTAGAATGACCTACAATGACATTATAGAAATCTTTGGTCGTATGTAAGGCGTCTGAGTTACGTCGAAATGTGTGATTAAACAAAAGACAGCGACATCCCGAAATCATCAAAGCAAGATCTGACAAATGGAATTTAAATTGACAAGCTCCTGTCTCTCCCGGTAAGTGTAAACATTCGTTTATTTAACGCTTCCAGAGTAGAGCCAAAACGTCTCTGTTGCCCAGATTAAAGACGCTCACATATTTTTAGAAACTCATTTGGAAAAATATTATTCTTGACTCAAGATCTATATTTACTCCCTGCTTACGAAAAGTAAAAACGGACATTTAAAAGAAAGTAAAAAAAGCATACTTCCTTTAACCACGCACCAAAAAACAAATTATACAAGTAATGTTTTATAGAAAATCTTCGAGAAAATCAGATTTGTTTTTTTTTATCGTCTATGAAATGGAGGTTGTAGTCAAACAGAAGAAAGAAACTATGAATTTAGGTACCTCCACTTAATTGCCAAAAAAAGCATATCATGATGTTAAAAAGGCTCAAACTTAATAAAAACTAAGTTTTATCATGAAAATGTTTATGCTATTAAGAGGAAAGATCAAATTTTGTTATTATTTTTTTTTAAATTTTGAATGCTTTCCCTCACTCTCGACTGCCGGTCGAGTGATTTATTTTTCAAATCTAAAAGGCTGCTTCCCAGTTATTTAAATTTCGGTAGATGCTTGATTTTAGTGTTACTGGTCTGTAGTTGACATTTTGGGTTTCTCGTTTTACTCATCACCATGCATTCAATTTACATGAATATGTTTAGTTCTTTCTTCCCGTTTTCTTTTGCTACCTTCTGTAAGAGGTCTAGTAGATTCTTTTCTGTGTCTGCTATCAGCACTGTGTCATCTTCTTCTTCTTCTATGTGCCCTGTCCCTTCAGGACGTAGGCGATCATGGTCCTCTACGTTTCCCTATCCCTTGTGGCTCTTAGTATGTTCGCTCCTGTTACTCCTGGCAACCCCCGTTCCGTCATCCACCTGATTCAGGCCCTGCAAATATGTTATCCGCTGCCTTCCTCTGTCTCTCTTTCCTTCTATCTGGCCAGTCAGTATCAGGTTCTCCAGGGAACAGTGCGGGCTCGTCAAAGACACTGCAACAAGGAACGCCATATTCATGATTAGGATGCTCTCCGAAAGGGCAATACAAATGAAGAAAGATTTGTACCTATGTTTCGTTGACTATGCGAAGGAATTCGACAAGATACAACACACAAAGAATTGATGGAGATGCTCGGGAAAGACATAAGAGTAATCAAGAATCTCTACTGGCAGCAAACGGCATGCATACGGACAGGTAACTGTAGATTTACAAAGATAGAAAGAGGCGTAAGACAAGGATGTGTCTTTTCACCGTATTTGTTCTACCTGTACAGCGAGAATATTTTGAGGACCCTAGATGACACGCCAGGATTTCTTATTGGAGGCCACAACTTGAACAACATAAGGTATGCAGATGATAGAATACTGATTGCAGATGCGGAAAGGAAACTACAAGACCTCCTACAGAAGGTAGCAGTGGAGAGTGACAAAAAAGGACTACAAATAAACTTTAAGAAAATTGAATGCATGGTCATCAGCAAAAGGTGCAACCCAAAATGCCAAATACAGGTGGGAGATACAAGAATCAAGCAACTACAAACATTTAAGTACCGAGGAAGTGTTCTAACAGGAGATGGAAAATGCGACACAGAGATCCAAAGGCGAATTGGCATGGCAAAGGACGCGTTCCAGAAGCTGAGTAAAGTACTAACACACAGGAAAATTTCACTAGAAACAAAGAAAAGAGTGTTGGATTGCTATGTGATGTCAGTTCTTCAATACGGCAGTGAATGCTGGACAATATCATCGAAAATGAGGACAAAACTGGAAGCAGCGGAAATGCGGTTCTACAGAAGGATGCTGTGGATATCGTGGACTGAGCATGCAAGCAACGATGAGGTGTTGGAAAGAATGGCAACGAAAAGGAAATTAATACTGAGCATCAGGAAGAGACAACTGAAGTTCCTGGGACACTGGGTCATCTACTTATCTTATATTGTTAAGATAGCAGCTGCCAATGACGAATCTTCTGATTGGCAGAGCCACTTATACAATAGGAGGCGAACCGTACATGAACTCGTCCGAAACTTGTCGAACGGCTAAAAAAAAACAAAACAAAAAAACTCTCAACTAAGAATTAATCCCGATTCGTTTTAAAAATAGTTAAATATCTACAAATATATCTAATTTTTAAGTCGTTTCTAAAAAGGATATGAAGATAAAAACGACCTAAGAATTTATCAAAAGAAAAAAAAACCGTTAAAAAAAAGAAAAAAAATTATCTACAGATATGTATAAATTTAAAATCGTTCCCAAAAATTAGGCAAAAAAAAAAATATATATATATATATATATATATATATATACAAAAGTACTTTAAAATCTTTTAAAACCACACATAAATATATGCGGAATTATGTACAAGTAAAAAAAACCTTAATTACAATTAAATACTTTAATTTAAAACTTGATTATGCATTTTATCTTATTTACAAAAAAAAAAAAATGAAGATAACTTAGAAATGCAGAATTTCGTGGAATTTTAGCTAACAATTTGTTTTGAAATCCAGCTACTCGCTCTTTTGTTCCATATATATATATATATATAAAAGGCAAGATGTTTGTCTGTGTCTGTTTATCTGCCTGTATGTCTGTATTTTTTTAGCCCTTTTATTTTAGTTTTTGCTTCGGGTTTGGCTCTAAGTAGGTATAATTGTAGTTCTTAGTCTCAGCCATGATACCATTGACTCAGAGGAATTATTTAGTCTTCAAAATTCAGTTTACGACGAAAAAAACTTATTTGATATTGATACCAGGAAATCAAAATTTGACTTACATCCACTCATTTTTCTTTCAGTCTATGGTTTCGCTTTAACTGGAAACAACTATTGCTTTTTAGTCTTTCGTGCCAACGTCCAAAGAGTCTGAGCTCGAGGACCAGGGATTAGTTTTAAAGCTTTCATTACACCCGAGCAACGCCGGGCTATACTGCTAGTTTTAACATAATGCCTTTGTACCAAGCTCAAAGGCCATTGTTATCGTGATGAGCATAAATGTCAACGTCATAATTATATTATTTAATTTAAATTGCTTTATTCTTCAAGTTGGAGTACAAATCTAGTTACAGTGTGTCTTTTTCTATGTTTTAGTAAACTGAAATCGGATCATTAACTTGTAGATACTAAATAGACCAAAAATTTTGTTCTCTGTTTTGTTACAGAATTTAAACGCAGTGTTAGATTGATGGCATGGTTTCAACATTTTACACTTGAAATAGCTAAAGGTGACCGTAAGTTCTAGGCTAACATTTCCTTCACTCACATTATTCGCTTGTGGAAGTCTCTCCCTCTTCCACTTTCTTGCTTTCCAGTGAAATTTGATCATCAAAAATTTTAAATGCAATTTTAATCCTTATCTTTTGTCTTCTTAATTCTTGTTTTTTTCTCGTTATCTCTCCTGTTTTTCCCTGATATTCTCCCAATCATAATAACCTCATGTGTCTTAATGGCTTTATTGCCTTCCTTGTGGTGAAAAGATTTTAAAAATAGCGTGATTACGTAAATTTGTTGAGGAACAGAGAGAAAGAGCAATAAGCGAGAGGAAGTTGGTGTGAGCTATAACCGTTCACAACACATAAAATAAAAAGATATGATTACTTTGATTAATCTGGTACAAACCTACAAGTGAGAAATTGAAGCTAGGTTATGTACGAATAGTCGGTGGAACAAATGATCGTTGCACTGCTCGTCACTTACTGTTAACAATGTGCATATTATACTTTTGCTCTTTTATATTCGTTGCTAGCCTCTGGTTGACCTTTGTTCGTGTCGGTCTAAGCATCTCTGAATTCCAGTGTATTAGGGCCTTCTCCCAACAAAGCCATTCTTAATAAGCGACATAGTGGGATAAAAAAGAAATATGATAAGGTGAAGAAACTGCCTAATGTCGTTTTGTTAAGTTAAGGAGCAAAAAGAAAATATGAAGATATTCTTCAAAGTGAAGAAAACTGTTCAAGAAATCTTTGAGTTTAGCGTGTCAATGCAGGTTACATGAGAAAGCAAACAATTATTAAATATTTCCTTTCTTAGTATGTTAGACCAAAATGTACTTCATAACAGCAATGTTAATCAAAGAAGAAGAAAAAGAAGAAAAGGAACAGAGAATAAACATGAAAGAAAGGGTATCGAGGTTAGGGAATACACAGAAGAAGAAGAAGAAGAAGAAGAAGAAGAAGAAGAAGAAGAAGAAAAGACATTGAAGTGAATGAATCAGTCGGTTAGTTAAGTGCCATACGTGATACACGCTTTGGGCGATCATGTCTCGAAAGAGGCATGACTGACTGGCATTAGGTTGCCATTGCTTTCTGCGGTAGACTAAAGAACTCAATCTGTCCTATTATTTAACCCATAACTAACTGGAGGAAAGAAACAGATTAATACCTTTCTCAAAGGTATTTGTGCGTAAATGAATGCAAGAACTCAACTGGAATTCGAACTCGGCACGCCGATCTCTCGTTCCGAGTCGATATTCCCTGCAACACAACGCACATCCTCAAAGTGAATGAATGCATATTAGAAGAAGAAAAGACATTTCGGTTGAAGACTACAAAAAAGATGCTAATGATGAAGAAGAAGAGGCAAAGATGCTGGAGTTGAGGAAGACGAGGATGCACAAAGAAAAAAGAAGAAAGGAGAAAAAAACGGAGAGTTACGATTGAGAAAATAGAAGATAATTGTCAATAAGGATGAAGGGTGAAAAAGAAGCAGAAAATAGAGACACTATTAAAAAGAAAAGTGAAGGAGAGATAGAAACGCATAGAAAGAAAGAAAGAAAGAAAGAAAGAAAGAAAGAAAGAAAAAGAAAATTCGAACAAAGAAAACGGAAAGTAAGTTTGAGTTTGAGTTTTGTTTAATGGCATATCAACCTCTGTGGGTTATTTAATGCCACAAAGGTGGTGTTTTAACGTATATTTTTTTTAATGTTTGGTTATAGTGAGAAGTTTGATTTAGTTAGATTTTGATGAAACATTTTATTTTGTTTTATTTTAGAAAACTGAAGATGTCTTCTAATTTTGTATTCAAAAATGTATTGCTGGTAATTTTTTCCTTCAAAAATGCATTATAACAATAATTTCCCCTTCGTTCGAAAAGGGCGTTATTTTCCTTCAAAAAAGGTGTTTTTTTTTCCTTCAAAAGTGTATATTGTTCTATAAAAGTTTATTTTTAAGTATATATATTTCTATAAAAGTCTATTTGTATACTTCCATAGTGTTTTGACTCCAATTTGGGAGTTAACTATTTGCCCATAGCTGGGGCCCTAACAGGTGCTACCAACCCAGGTCAGGGTGGACCTGGGAACAACAGCAATTAAGAGGTGGTTCCATGTTCCTCACAACCTCCCAATTAGAGACCTTGTCGCAGGATGCAGTTTACCGTCATACCCAGGACCAGAACGAGGAGTAAAGGACATTGTTTGGAAAGATGGTGTGAAAATGAAAGCGAAGAAAAGAATAAAAATTCGTAGTCAGTGATGTGGAAGAAGAAGGAAAGAAAGAAAATAACGAAAAAGAAAAAGTGATGAGATGAAGGTTAAAAATAAAAGCAATGAGCAAAAGATGATGAACAAGAGGGGGATGAAAAAGACGACAAGGTAAAGTTGCAAAATGTGGAACGAGGAAAGAACAGGGTGGAGAGAAGTGGGGGGTCTGTGAAGCAGAGGAAAAAAAGTAGGACAATAAATAAGTGTCGGGGGGACAGAAAGAAAGGAAAAAGAGAAAATGCTAAAGAAGGTGAAGCTATGAATAATGACGACGAAAAGGAGAAAGAAATTGAAAAAAGGAAATGAGACAAGGAAAGGTAGGAAGTGGGAAGCGTTATAACAGAAGACGGAAAGTGCGACACTGAGATCCGAAGGCGAATTGGCATGGCGAAAGAAGCATTCCAGAAGTTGAGTAAAGTATTAAGAAACAGGACAATTTCACTAGAAACAAAGAGGAGAGTACTGGATTGCTATGTGATGTCAGTTCTTCAAAATGGAAGTGAATGTTGGACAATACCATCAAAGATGAAGGAAAAACTTGAAACAACTGAAATGTGGTTCTACAGAAGGATACTGCGAATATCATGGATCGAGCATGTGAGCAATGATGAGGTCTTGGAAATGATGGAAACAAAAAGGAAATTAATACTGAGCATCAGGAAGAGACAGCTGAAGTTAACTATCGTTCATTGCCTTTTTTACTGATGCCAAATACAGGTGGGACATACTAAAATCAAGCAGGTACAAAAAATTAAATATCTGGGAAGCGTTATAACAGTAGACGGAAAATGCGACACAGAGATCCGAAGGCGATTTGGCATGGCGAAGGAAGCATTCGAGAAGTTGAGTACGGTATTAAGAAACAGGACAATTTCGCTAGAAACAAAGAAGAGAGTACTTGATTGCTACGTGCTGTCTGTCCTTCAATATGCCAGTGAATACTGGACAATATCATCAAAGATGAAGGAAAAACCTGAAGCAACTGAAATGTGGTTCTACCAATGGATGCTGCGGATTACATGGATCGAGCATGTGAGCAATGATGAGGTTTTGGAAAGGATGGAAACGAAAAGAAAATTAATACTCAGCATCAGGAAAAGACAGCTGAATTTCCTGGAACATGCAGTGAGGAAGGAGGGCTTGGAGAACCTGATACTAACAGGCCAGGTGGAGAGAAAAAGAGACAGGGGAAAGCAACGGCTAATATATCTGAAGGACCTAATCGGATGGATGACGGAACGAGGTGTTCACGGTGTAACAGGAGAAGGCGTGCTCAGAGCCACCAGGGATAGGGAAACGTGGAAAGCCATGATCGCCTACGTCCTGAAGGGACAGGGCACATAAAAGAAGAAGGAAGAAGTGAAAGAGAGCAGGAAGGTAGAAAGTAAGAATGAAGGGAAAAAATTGATGATGCCAAAATGAGGATCAAGAGAAGGAAAACTTTGTAAAAAGGAAAAACTGTGTAAAGAAGAGGATGATGAAAAAGATTGAAACGAAGATGAAAAGATGAAGAAGCAAAAAAAAAAAAAAGAAAAAGAAAAAGAAGTGATTGAAGAAAGGTTTGCAGGAAATAAATATGTTGGCGGTCATAGGAATGGCGAAAAATTCGACGGATACTAAAAAAAAAATCAAACGATTTTTGATTGCTAGGCTAATTCTTGACATTAAACAGCCCCCCTCATTCATAAAAAGAAAATTGACCAGAATTGAATATGACACACGGTTTCAGGTTCAGGTTGAAAGAAGACTATTCAGTATGTAAAAGAAGACACTATCCGTTTATAGAGCATCGCCACCCCGGTCTCGCAAATTGGCTGATAGCAGCTCTCCAGCCTTACAGTACGGACATGTAATATCCGTATTAACTGAGGCTTATTCTCTAGTTTCTTTGAAGGTTATTGTCAATTTAAAATGAAAAATGACAGAAAATATTCTGAATATGAACAAGGATCAGTCACCCTAAGGTGAAATTAGGAATGGATTACTAAAGCAATTATATATATATATATATATATATATATATATATATATATATATATACAAGTAAAGAAGACCCAGGAATTTATGATTTTGAGTTCCCTGGCATTTACTTTTTTATAAAAAGTGCACAATACAATAAATAATGTAGAGTATAAAGTTAAAAGGAACACACACATAAATTTTATATCTCCCCACATGCGTAAATAGCAAACCGATTGTTTTTTTGTATTTAAATGTAAATCATTTTTACAACCAACATTGCTAGATGTCAAGATTCTCGAAACATACAAATTTCAGTGTCGTAATGTACTTTTAATTCATAATTATATATATATATATATATATATATATATATATATATATATATGAAATTATTTGTTTGAACATTATTTTTCATCGATACTCGTATTTAAGTAGATATTCTGTTTTAATTAAATAGTATATACCAGCCCGATGATTTACGATAAATTTTTTATTACGAAAATGTGTGCCATTCGACAGGATTCGAACCTGCGACCCCTATCCACTTAGGGGATGCTACCATGTGATCTGGCACATCTTAGACCTCTCGACCACGAATGATCATCAGTCTAAACAAGGTTTTAATCAAGCCTATATAACACAATTTTCGATCAATCACAATAACGATATCTGCTCTGAAATGTATCGTAATGTCAACAAATGTAAACATGTTACGAAAATTAAGATTAAGATTAACTGGTTATAAACAACCGACAATTTGAAATGATTCGTTTGAACATTATTTTTGAGCGATATTTGTATTTAAATAGATATTCTGTTTTTAATTAAACAGTATATATATATATATATATATATATATATATATATATATATATATTAATGCAGGTTTCATTGAATAGTATAGACAAGTTTTGTCTATTAATTTTGTGTAGGATCCGTTCATACCGTCAAGATTTTCTTTCGCTATTTCAATTTGCCTTTTCACAAGGCTCCATATTTATTTACCAGCCTGATTATTTACAATAAATTCGAACCTGCGACCCCTATCCACATAGGGGAAGTTACCATGTGATCTGGCACAGTTTCGAATCCTGCCGAATGACACAGATTTTCGTAATAAAAATTTATCGTAAATAATCAGGCCGGTAGATATAAATATAAAAATACTGTTTAATTAAAAACAGAATATCTACTTAAATACGAATATCGATAAAAAATAATGTTCAAACAAATCATTTCAAATTGTCGGTTGTTTATAACCAACATTCGTTAATCTTCATTAATTTTCGTAACATATATATATATATATATATATATATATATATATATATATATACTGTTAAATATAAGAGACAATGAATGTCTATTACGTTTAATCAGGAGCCGTTCTAAACATTGTATTTTGGCTTTTATTTCAGTTGAAAATAAAGACATAAATTCTGCAACATTTGGATAATTTTTTATGAAGTTGGTTTTAAGCTTTCGGCTCACATGAGCCATCTTCAGAGAATTTTTGTCTTTATTTTCAACTGAAATTCAAGCTAAATTACGATGTTTAGAACGGCTCATGATTAAACATAATAGATATTCATTGTCTCTTATATTTAACAGTATATGTTTAGAATATTATCCGCTGCCCCAATACACTATATATATATATATATATATATATATATATAAATTGAAATCCGACAAGATGATAGAATAAAGAAAGAAAAACAAATAGGAAACTTATGTCAAAGTAACATGCATTAAACCTTCTTAAGGACAAGAGATAAATGGAAAATACAAAGAGACGATATACAGGTATGATGTGATTCGGTGTTTAATCTTCCTGGTCGGATATGGGTCATCTGTATTAAAGCAACAGACATTTTTAGTAGAATACTTTGGATGGTAAAGTGTATAATAATGTATGTGTATGTCTGTGCAGAAAAACTCGTCTGTTCAGGTCTGTGTTGGACGTTAACGTTAGTTAATATAAGTGTATATGTGTATGTGCATGTGGTAAAATCTTTAGATGTCATTTCTGATTAGATCGTTTAAATTTGAGTCACTGGTACCCCCTCCACAAGAATTTACTCGGGTAACCGGACTAACAACAAAGTCTCAGCCTTTTACAGTTAGATCAACCAAATACAGGCAATAATTCTATTCCATCAGCTTCTTTTCTCGCGCTTTCCGCCTCTGGAACTTCCTTCCCTATACTTATTTCCTTACGGCTATAACTTCCAGGAATTTAAATGCAAAGTCAATTCCCATCTCTTATCCACTTAACTCCAGCCCTTTCTACATCCCCTTTATATCTTGTTCTTTTATTTTCTGTATTTACTAGCCTTCCCACGCAAGGCCAGATGTGACACATGGTCATTTTATAGTGGGTATTCCTGGCCATATAGCCGGACCAAAAAATGTCTGTCTATTTTTCCCCAGTCGTGGCTCTACCCTTCGGCGGAACCACGACTGGGTTTGTGGGTTTGTGCTCTCTGCTCGGAAGCAGAGAGCGCCTTCTACCCGAAGGCAGAGAGCTGACAGTGTCATAGAGCAGTCAGGCGAATGCCCAAGACCTTTTCTCTCTACCTTTGCAACTGTCTTCATTCCTGTGTTCATATCTTCTCTTGCCCTTTCTCTTTCACCCTTTGTAGCTGATTCGTCTTTGTCTTCACTCTCCTCCTGCCTCTCTTACGTAATCCCCTGCACATCAGTGGCGTTAACGCCTTGCTTGGGATGAAATGATTTTAAAAAAATTAGCAGTGAAATATAGCGAGATGTTGCGATGATTTTATTTTCTTGGATATTTTTTATTTCGTATATATTTATATGTATGCAGAAATGACGTTGTCACTATGTTTCACTGAAACGCAGGCTGTGATAGATTTAAGTGGAATGTTTAGTAAAGATACAATTAGCAATTATTTTATTCATTTTTTATGTTTTGGTAGACATGAGTTAAATTCACGAAGAATGGGTCTATACAAAGATGGTAATGTTTTAAGTGAGTTTATAGTTGGTAGTAATGCCATTATGTTTTCAAAATGCGTTCTCCTTAAAGGGTTATGTTTTTTTTAAATTAAGCTGAAATCAAAACTATATCCCATGTCGTTTCGATGTAAAACGAGAGTTAAAACGTATTTCTAAACGCAAAATTCTCTTGTGTTCTTAGATGCCGGTTTTTTAGATTTCGTGAAAACAATCAAGCAGGTACAAACATTTAAATACCTGGGAAATGTTCTAATAGAAGACTGAAAGTGCAACACAGAGATCCGAAGGCGAATTGGCATGGCGAAAGACGCATTCCAGAAGCTGAGCATAGTATTAAGAGACAGGAGAATTTCGCTAGAAACAAAGAAAAGAGTACTAGATTGCTATGTGATGTCAGTTCTTCAATATGGCAGTGAATGCTAGATAATATCACCAAAGATGAAGGAAAAACTTGAAGCAACTGAAATGTGGTTCTACAGAAGGATGCTGCGGATTACATGATCGGGAATGTGAGCAATGACGAGATTTTGGAAAGGATGGAAACGAAAAGAAAATTAATACTCAGCATTAGGAAGAGAGCTAAAGTTCCTACAATGAGGAAGGAGGGCTTGAAGAACCTGATACTAACAGACTAGGTAGAGGGAGAAAGAGACAGGGGAAAGCAGAGGATGACATATTTGAAGGGCCTGATCAGGTGGATGAAAGAACGAGGGTTGTGTGGTGTAACAGGAGAAAGCGTGCTAAGAGCCACCAGGGATAAAGAGGCGTGGAAAGCCATGATCGCCTACGTCCTGAAAGGACAGAGCACCTAGAAAAAGAAGAAGATGCCTCCCCAATGGTGCCGTAGACATTTTATTTGATGAATGCCGGTATTTCAAATCGTGTTTGACTTATTTTTTCTTTCTGATTATATCACTAATAGTCTTGGTGGTGGTAGTAACCAACAACTTAGTGTTTGGGATGGCTAGTCAGTTAAGTGCCATACGTGATACACGCTTGGGCGATCATGTCTCGAAAGAGACATGACTGACTAGGCAGAAGATTATCCCGCGGTAGTTTGCCATTGCTTTCTGCGGTAGACTGGTTGCCGACCAAGGCTATAGAACCCAGTCTGTTCTATTATTTAACCCATAACTGGAAGGAAGTGACGGATTAATACCTTTCCCAAGGGTATTTGCGAAAAGGAAATTAATACTGAGCATCAGGAAGAGACAACTGAAGTTCCTGGGACACGCAATAAGGAAGGAAGGCCTGGAGAACCTGATACTGACTGATAGAGGGAAAGAGAGAGAGAGGAAGGCAGCGGATAACATATCTGCAGGGCCTGATCAGGTGAACGACGGAACGGTTGCCAGGAGTAACAGGAGCAAGCATACTGGGAGCCACAAGAGATAGTGAGACGTGGAGAACCATGATCGTCTACGTCCTGAAGGGACAGGGCACATAGAAAATGAAGAAGAAGAAGAAGAAAAAGAAGAAGAAGAAGAAGATTCTCTGTACTAAGTTACCAAAATGTTTGATATGTGTAGTGCTGATGGTGCTTAGGAATGGTGTTAGGATTTTAGCGATGACTCTAGCTAACTTGTGGGTTGCACTCTTCATTCCAGATACAATGGGTCTAATGTGTATGTCAAGTTTATCTGTTTTAGCTAAGTCATATAATGTGAGTACTTGCCTTGTAAAATTTTGCAAAGTGATAATAACAAAAGAAACATTCTATTTTCATTTGGCAATAAATACTAAAAATAGTATGAAATACATAATTTCTTCAGAAAAAAAAACTGGGGTGGCCTAATAAGTTTGGCCGGTCACTCTGGAAAAATAGTAGATTTTGATAAACAGTAGCTACTCTGGCATGTACACATTCAGCGAAATGAATTATAGCGCTCTAGCTATTGAGCGAGTATAATGATATGCGCTAAAATGTCTGCCTACTTCCACCGAACCCCCATAGCCCAGGGTTAGAGTCGCCGACTGACGCTATTTCGGTTGGGTTTCAATCCTGGGTAAAAAAGCAATCGGAGTCTAACCGTATTGATGAGCTGTGATATGGCAAAACAGATCTGTCTGCGGATGACTATATATATATATATTGTCATACGCAGACAGATGAGCTGTGATACGGCAAAACAGATCTGTCTGCGGATGACTATATATATATATATATATATATATTGTCATACGCAGGCAGATCTGTTTTGCCGTATCACAGCTCATCAGTACGGTTAGACTCCGATTTACCCAGGATTGAAACCCAACCGAAATGGCGTCAGTCGGTGATTCAACCTCTAAGCTGTTCGCGCTCGGTAGAAGGAGGCAGACTTTTTAGCGTGTATATTATCATTATACATGCCGCCCAACTGCCAATAAATACTAACAAATAGTATTAAAAAAAGAAACTGTGGTGGCCTTATAATTTTGGCCGGTAGTATATATATATATATATATATATATATATATATATACATGGAGGAAATCAGCTGCTCAAAGAAACAAGAGCCGGTGGTGTATATATATAAAGACAAAAGTAAAACTTACACCAGCCAATCACAGTAATGGTCTACGTCTATAGGTCTACCGCTAGAGGTCTACAGATCTGTGTCTATAGGTCTACAGCTAGTAGTCTACGTCCATAGGTCTACCGCTTGAGGTCTACAGATCTGCGACTATAGGTCTACAGCTAGTGGTCTACATCCATAGGTCTACCGCTTGAGGTCTACAGATCTGTGTCTATAGGTCTACAGCTAGTAGTCTACGTCCATAGGTCTACCGCTTGAGGTCTACAGAACTGCGACTATAGGTCTACAGCTAGTGGTCTACATCCATAGGTCTACCGCTTGTGGTCTACAGAACTGCGACTATAGGTCTACAGCTAGTGGTCTACGTCCATAGGTCTACCGCTTGAGGTCTACAGATCTGCAACTATCGGTCTACAGCTATTGGTCTACATCCATAGGTCTACCGCTTGAGGTCTACAGAACTGCGACAATAGGTCTACAGCTATTGGTCTACATCCATATGTTTACCGCTTGAGGTCTACAGATCTGTGACTATAGGTCTACAGCTAGTGGTCTACATCCGTAGGTCTACTGCTTGAAGTCTACAGATCTGCGACTATAGGTCTACAGCTATTGGTCTATGTTGCCATTGAGAGACTTTATCAAGGAAAATGCAAGGATTTTTATTTTGTATCAAGCATTTTTATACAACAGAAAAAATGATATTGTTTTTTCCAATTCCGATTTCGCGTTCGAGCCAATATACGTTGCACTCCAACGAACATATAATCCCCACTGCACCACAGCGCACATCTCCTATGTATAAGTGCATGTGTGTGATTCTATGGAAAATTTGTCCCTGTATATAGACTTCATTTTAAAAACGTTTCATTGGCAATGAAACTCGAGGGATAAAAAGAGGGATTGTTGGCCAAATACACAATTATACTTATAATATGAAGAAAACAAACAATAGGGTAATAATATAGTATTATTTTTTCACCACTGCTATAGTTAGGTATTGAACTCACAACTTTCTAGATCAAGTCACTGGATCTAACCAATGCGTTCATCCACTAGGGCATGTTCTAACTGCAGCAGAGTTGAACAGAAAAATAAAACTAAGACAGTTGAGTTCAAAGGAGATGACTAGGACATCCGGAAATAGCATAACTCATAGAACGAAAACAATCAACCCCAGTGACATAACTCATTGAATATATACACTCCCGGCCATAATTATTAGGTCACCCCAGTTTTTTCTTTTTAAGAAATGATGTATTTCATACAATGTTTAGTATTTATTACCAAGTGGATAATTCTAAATGAAAATAGAATGGTTCTTTTGTTATTATTAATTTGCAAAATTTTACAAGGCAGCCAAGAAGACTTTGCTTCGGCCAGCCAATAAGAAGAAGAGACTAGCATGGGGAAAAGAGCACGAAAACTGGACACCAGAACAGTTCATTTGATACACATATTATTATGCAATATTAACAAAAGAACAATTCTGTTTTCACTTAAAATTATCCACTTGGCAATAAATACTAAAAATAGTATGAAATACATCATTTTTTTTTTTTTTTAACTAGGGTGGCCTAATAACTATGTCCGGTAGTATATATACATATATATGTGATAACTACAGTTTATAGTTTCTTTGGAGTAAAAAAAAAATATGGCCCTTTATTTCTGTCCCCTTCTGCTTAATTATCTCGACTTACTTGAACTTTTGGCCGTTTTCTTCTCTTCAAGTTTCACGGTACCATTTTGTGGCTACACACGCGTACCCCAACCGCATACAGTGTGAAGATTTCCAAATAGGTTACTAATCCCTATTGCGGTAGACCGGTTACCTACCAAGCCTATTCTGTCTGTCTATCCTGCTATGTACCCCATAGCGAGTGGGAGAAGAAATGAATTTATAAATTTCCCAAGGGTAGTAGCATGTAAGGATTCGAACCTGGAATTCGAATTCGGCTCTCCAATTCCTCAATCCGCGCCGTTATTCGAGTCTCCTAACTCCATCCTACCTCCTTTCTGTATCTATTGATTAATCTACTGATAGGGCACATCCGGAACAACAAATCTGGGAGCCGAGTTCGAACTCCAGTTAAATTCCTTGCATTCACTTACGCACAGATACCTTGGGAAAGGTATTAATCCGTCTCTTCCTTCCAGTTACGGATTAAATAATAGGACATATTAGGTTTTATAGCTGATGTAATAAATATGTAATGAATATGCATACACCTTGGTTTCTCCTCACAGTAATGTGATTGGCTGGTGTCAGCCATAATTACAGACGAAGGTGAGGACGACTATATGTCTACAGCTATTGGTCTACGTCCATACGTCTACCGCTAGTGGTTTACAGATCTACGACTATTAGTCGACGTCTAATGACTACGCCTACATCTCAGGATACTGCATACGACGAGTACCGTTCATTACGTCAACTTGCTAGATTGTCCTACCCGATTACATTTAGCTACCACGAATCAGATATATATCCCTTTCCGGGACATATCAATAGCCTTGGTTGGCAACCAGTCTACTGCAGAAAGCAATGGCAACCTACTGCGGGATAATTTTCTGCCCAGTCAGTCATGTCTCTAAAGAGACATAATCCCCCAAAGCCTGCATCACGTATAACACTTAACTGACTGACTGAATATAATAGTTGGGATCATGATTAAGGCTTCTACTGGGCATAAAGTGGAGGATCAGTTCAATATTTTCATTAAGTAATAAACTGATCCCCCACTTATTCCTTAATAATATAATACATCTATTCCCCTTTTAGCTATGAGTCAAATAATAGGACAGATTGGTTTCTATAGCCTTGGGTGGCAGCCAGTCTACCGCAGAAATCAGCAGCAACTTACTGCGGGGAGATCATCTGCCCAGTCAGTCATATCATTAAAGAGACATGATCGCCCTAAGCGTATTTCACGTATGGCACTTAACTGACTGACTGAATATAATATTCAGAGACATGATTAAGGCTTCTACTGGGCATAAAGTGGAGAATCAGTTTTATATTGTTATAAAGTAATAAACTAATCCCCCACTAATTACTATTTAATAATATAATACAACTTTTCCCCCTCTAGCTATGGGTCAAATAATGGGACAGATTGGGTTCTGTCCCATTATTTGACCTTCGCTGGCAACCAGTCTACCGCAGAAAGCAATGGCAACCTACTGCGGGATAATTTTCTGCCCAGTCAGTCATGTCTCTTATGAGACATGATCGCCCAAGAGTTTATCACGTATGGAGACGGAGAGAAGCTGAACGAGTGAAACAGAAGGGGGATTTGCCTTATTTCTTTTATAAAACTCTTGCGATTTAAGTATTTTCAATTGGAGTAGATAGACTGAACTATCGCCCGGTTCACACTCCACCCATGTCTATTGAACAGGTGTAGAGGCTCATCCCTTGTTCCCTGTTTAGGATGTGGTTTCCGGCTTTTTCTTTTCCGATCTTTTCACTTTTCCTTATTTTTCTTTCAATTGGAGTAGATAGACTGAACTATCGCCCGGTTCACACTCCATCCACGTCTATTGAACAGGTGTAGAGGCTCATCCCTTGTTCCCTGTTTAGGATGTGGTTTCCGGCTTTCTCTTTTCAAATCTTCACGCTGTGTTTTTTTTTTTCAATTGGAGTAGATAGACTGAACTATCGCCCGGTTCACACTCCACCCACGTCTATTGAACAGGTGTAGAGGCTCATCCCTTGTTCCCTGTTTAGCATGTGATTTCTGGCTTTCTCTTTTCCAATATGTTTTCACTCTTAAGTAGCCCCCTGCACACCAGTGGCCTTACCGCCTTGCCCGGGGTGATATGATTAAAAAAAAAATACGAAGAATTATGTATTCATGCATTTAGAACGAAAGGTTAGATAAAGAGAAAAAATAACTCCAGTGTGGAAAGTAAAAAAAAAAAGTGAGAGAAAGAGAGAGAGAGAGAGAGAGTGAAAGAGAGAGAGAGAGGTGAAAGTGTAAAGAGGAGAGGATTTCGAGAACATTTCTTGCTCAATATGACAATCAAAAAATTATCTCGACATTTGTTAGGTGATTTTAGCAAAGTACTTGTTAAATAGATTAAACCAATAATTGTGTCTTTTCGTAATTGGATAAAATGGACCAGATCTTTGCTCACTAAAGACCAAAGCAAAAACTCAAATGTATCTTTTCATCACTATTCAATGAAAAGCACTTGTCTAGACAGTAAGAAATTAAAAATTTCGCTCACGTGTCTCAGAAATAACTCCATATTTCGACTGGGGCAGGTACTGCGATGAACTCGTCCAAAAAACCTCTAGAGTTTTCCTTATTATGTCAGTACTCATTGATATTAAGCACAGATATAGTTCTTCCAATAAAAGTCCCGATAGCCACTCAAGGTGAAGACTTACTGAACGAAGTGTCTGACATGAACGTTAAGAGGGGTCAGTATGAAGTGAAGTTTACGAGGATATGGGGATAGATAACTAATGACCCTAGAATTGATGGCTTGAAAAATTGAGATTGGAGTGTTTTGACGAGCATCAACACGGGATTCCATTCCACAACGTATCAGTTCTTAGAAAGAAGCTTTAGAAGTGTATCGCCCGTCTAACCAAAGACGGGCGATACACTTAGAAATACAAGGGAATGGGGGTGATTCAACTCTGTGGAAGTAGCAATACGAGTTTGAATGAAAAATACTGAAATGATAGAGTTAATGAATGGAGCGCTAATCTGGAAATTTGTCATGGAATTAAGCATAGTTTTTTCGACGTTGTGTTTTTTGGAAAGTGGAAAAATCCGCGTAAACATTTATGAAATTTGTCATGGGCTGAAAAATAATGATTAGACAGTTTAAGCCTACATATAGCAGTAAAACACCATGTTGCACCTATTCGACCTTTCTCTGAATGTTACTATTGCTTTTGCTTTATACTTAGAAATTCTTGATAAAAACCAAAGAATCTGCAATGTTATTGGTGCTGGCCTGGCATCTCGGCTTTAGCCTCTTTCCTATCCTTGTACCGTAGCATCTCTGTGCCATTTTTATAAATTCTTTCATGGTAATTGTTCTGATGAACCTCCAATTGAAACGTTATCCTTAATTTTACAATTACAGGGGAAATTTATATTTATTTGGTGATTATTATAAAAATTGTCAAGTATTTTATTATCATGAGAATTAATGATGCTGTGGATATTGCTTGTACAGGAATAACTTATTTTTATGTTTTTCTATTAAAGATCTTACTTAGTGGGTTGTTAATATTAGAATGCTTACGATCAATTTCAGAAAATATTTATAGATATTAATATTAGACAATTGGCAAAAATAATGGGCCAGTATATATTCAAAATAATAAAATGCAGGGAGAAGAAATCAAAGGGGCGTAAATCATGAAACTTAAGAATTTAAATATTCATATATTACATGTAGATAAAAATGTAGAGAAAATCAAAATTTTAAAATTTTAAATAAAAATAAAAGAAAAGGAGAATGAACAGAAAAATTAACAAGTAAAATTTAGAATTAAAAATGAGAAATTAAACAATGTAGGGAGCAAAAATAAAAATGGTTTAATTAATAATTGTTGAAAGTAATATTGCGGGAGAAAGAAAGAAAGAAAGAAAATTTAGAATTAAAAATTAGAAATTAAACAATGTAGGGAGCAAAAATAAAAATGGTTTAATTGATAATTGTTGAAAGTAATATTGCGGGAGAAAGAAAGAAAGAAAGAAAGAAAGAAAGAAAGAAAGAAAGAAAGAAAGAAAATTTAGAATTAAAAATTAGAAATTAAACAATGTAGGGAGCAAAAATAAAAATGGTTTAATTGATAATTCTTGACAGTAATATTGCGGGAGAAAGAAAGAAAGAAAGAAAGAAAGAAAGAAAGAAAGAAAGAAAGAAAGAAAGAAAGAAATTTAGAATTAAAAATTAGAAATTAAACAATGTAGGGAGCAAAAATAAAAATGGTTTAATTGATAATTGTTGAAAGTAATATTGCGGGAGAAAGAAAGAAAGAAAGAAAGAAAGAAAGAAAGAAAGAAAGAAAGAAGTAAAATTTAGAATTAAAAATTAGAAATTAAACAATGTAGGGAGCAAAAATAAAAATGGTTTAATTGATAATTGTTGAAAGTAATATTGCGGGAGAAAGAAAGAAAGAAAGAAAGAAAGAAATAAAGAAAGAAAGAAAGAAAGAATGAACGAAGTAAAATTTAGAATTAAAAATTTGAAATTAAACAATGTAGGGAGCAAAAATAAAAATGGTTTAATTGATAATTGTTGAAAGTAATATTGCGGGAGAAAGAAAGAAAGAAAGAAAGAAAGAAAGAAAGAAAGAAAGAAAGAAGTAAAATTTAGAATTAAAAATTTGAAATTAAACAATGTAGGGAGCAAAAATAAAAATGGTTTAATTGATAATTGTTGAAAGTAATATTGCGGAAGAAAGAAAGAAAGAAAGAAAGAAAGAAGTAAAATTTAGAATTAAAAATTAGAAATTAAACAATGTAGGGAGCAAAAATAAAAATGGTTTAATTGATAATTGTTGAAAGTAATATTGCGGGAGAAAGAAAGACAGAAAGAAAGAAAGAAAGAAAGAAAGAAAGAAAGAAAGAAAGAAAGAAAGAAAGAAGTAAAATTTAGAATTAAAAATTAGAAATTAAACAATGTAGGGAGCAAAAATAAAAATGGTTTAATTGATAATTGTTGAAAGTAATATTGCGGGAGAAAGAAAGAAAGAAAGAAAGAAAAAAAGAAAGAAAGAAAGAAAGAAAGAAGTAAAATTTAGAATTAAAAATTAGAAATTAAACAATGTAGGGAGCAAAAATAAAAATGGTTTAATTGATAATTGTTGAAAGTAATATTGCGGGAGAAAGAAAGAAAGAAAGAAAGAAAAAAGAAAGAAAGAAAGAAAGAAAGAAGTAAAATTTAGAATTATAAATTAGAAATTAAACAATGTAGGGAGCAAAAATAAAAATGGTTTAATTGATAATTGTTGAAAGTAATATTGCGGGAGAAAGAAAGAAAGAAAGAAAGAAAGAAAGAAAGAAAGAAAGAAAGAAAGAAGTAAATTTTAGAATTAAAAATTAGAAATTAAACAATGTAGGCAGCAAAAATAAAAATTTTAATTGATAATTGTTGAAAGTAATATTGCGGGAGAAAGAAAGAAAGAAAGAAAGAAAGAAAGAAAGAAGTAAAATTTAGAATTAAAAATTAGAAATTAAACAATGTAGGGAGCAAAAATAAAAATGGTTTAATTGATAATTGTTGAAAGTAATATTGCGGGAGAAAGAAAGAAAGAAAGAAAGAAAAAAAGAAAGAAAGAAAGAAAGAAAGAAGTAAAATTTAGAATTAAAAATTAGAAATTAAACAATGTAGGGAGCAAAAATAAAAATGGTTTAATTGATAATTGTTGAAAGTAATATTGCGGGAGAAAGAAAGAAAGAAAGAAAGAAAAAAGAAAGAAAGAAAGAAAGAAAGAAGTAAAATTTAGAATTATAAATTAGAAATTAAACAATTTAGGGAGCAAAAATAAAAATGGTTTAATTGATAATTGTTGAAAGTAATATTGCGGGAGAAAGAAAGAAAGAAAGAAAGAAAGAAAGAAAGAAAGAAAGAAAGAAGTAAATTTTAGAATTAAAAATTAGAAATTAAACAATGTAGGCAGCAAAAATAAAAATTTTAATTGATAATTGTTGAAAGTAATATTGCGGGAGAAAGAAAGAAAGAAAGAAAGAAAGAAAGAAAGAAGTAAAATTTAGAATTAAAAATTAGAAATTAAACAATGTAGGGAGCAAAAATAAAAATGGTTTAATTGATAATTGTTGAAAGTAATATTGCGGGAGAAAGAAAGAAAGAAAGAAAGAAATAAAGAAAGAAAGAAAGAAAGAAAGAAAGAAAGAAAGAAGTAAAATTTAGAATTAAAAATTAGAAATTAAACAATGTAGGGAGCAAAAATAAAAATGGTTTAATTGATAATTGTTGAAAGTAATATTGCGGGAGAAAGGAAGAAAGAAAGAAAGAAATAAAGAAAGAAAGAAAGAAAGAAAGAAAGAAAGAAAGAAAGAAGTAAAATTTAGAATTAAAAATTTGAAATTAAACAATGTAGGGAGCAAAAATAAAAATGGTTTAATTGATAATTGTTGAAAGTAATAGAGGGAGAAAGAAAGAAAGAAAGAAAGAAAGAAAGAAAGAAAGTAAAATTTAAAAGAATTAAAATTAAAAATTAGAAATTAAACAATGTAGGGAGCAAAAATAAAAATGGTTTAATTGATAATTGTTGAAAGTAATATTAGGGAGAAAGAAAGAAAGAAAGAAAGAAAGAAAGAAAGAAAGAAAGAAAGAAGTAAAATTTAGAATTAAAAATTAGAAATTAAACAATGTAGGGAGCAAAAATAAAAATGGTTTAATTGATAATTGTTGAAAGTAATATTGCGGGAGAAAGAAAGAAAGAAAGAAAGAAAGAAAGAAGTAAAATTTAGAATTAAAAATTAGAAATTAAACAATGTAGGGAGCAAAAATAAAAATGGTTTAATTGATAATTGTTGAAAGTAATATTGCGGGAGAAAGAAAGAAAGAAAGAAAGAAAAAAGAAAGAAAGAAAGAAAGAAAGAAGTAAAATTTAGAATTAAAAATTAGAAATTAAACAATGTAGGGAGCAAAAATAAAAATGGTTTAATTGATAATTGTTGAAAGTAATATTGCGGGAGAAAGAAAGAAAGAAAGAAAGAAAAAAGAAAGAAAGAAAGAAAGAAAGAAGTAAAATTTAGAATTAAAAATTAGAAATTAAACAATGTAGGGAGCAAAAATAAAAATGGTTTAATTGATAATTCTTGAAAGTAATATTGCGGGAGAAAGAAAGAAAGAAAGAAAGAAAGAAAGAAAGAAAGAAAGAAAGAAAGAAAGAAGTAAAATTTAGAATTAAAAATTAGAAATTAAACAATGTAGGGAGCAAAAATAAAAATGGTTTAATTGATAATTGTTGAAAGTAATATTGCGGGAGAAAGAAAGAAAGAAAGAAAGAATGAAAGAAAGAAAGAAGTAAAATTTAGAATTAAAAATTAGAAATTAAACAATGTAGGGAGCAAAAATAAAAATGGTTTAATTGATAATTGTTGAAAGTAATATTGCGGGAGAAAGAAAGAAAGAAAGAAAGAAAAAAAGAAAGAAAGAAAGAAAGAAAGAAGTAAAATTTAGAATTAAAAATTAGAAATTAAACAATGTAGGGAGCAAAAATAAAAATGGTTTAATTGATAATTGTTGAAAGTAATATTGCGGGAGAAAGAAAGAAAGAAAGAAAGAAAGAAAGAAAGAAAGAAAGAAAGAAAGAAAGAAGTAAAATTTAGAATTAAAAATTAGAAATTAAACAATGTGGGAGACAAAAATAAAAATGGTTTAATTGATAATTGTTGAAAGTAATATTGCGGGAGAAAGAAAGAAAGAAAGAAAGAAAGAAAGAAGTAAAATTTAGAATTAAAAATTAGAAATTAAACAATGTAGGGAGCAAAAATAAAAATGGTTTAATTGATAATTGTTGAAAGTAATATTGCGGGAGAAAGAAAGAAAGAAAGAAAGAAAAAAAGAAAGAAAGAAAGAAAGAAAGAAGTAAAATTTAGAATTAAAAATTAGAAATTAAACAATGTAGGGAGCAAAAATAAAAATGGTTTAATTGATAATTGTTGAAAGTAATATTGCGGGAGAAAGAAAGAAAGAAAGAAAGAAAGAAAGAAAGAAAGAAAGAAAGAAAGAAAGAAGTAAAATTTAGAATTAAAAATTAGAAATTAAACAATGTAGGGAGCAAAAATAAAAATGGTTTAATTGATAATTGTTGAAAGTAATATTGCGGGAGAAAGAAAGAAAGAAAGAAAGAAAGAAAGAAGTAAAATTTAGAATTAAAAATTAGAAATTAAACAATGTAGGGAGCAAAAATAAAAATGGTTTAATTGATAATTGTTGAAAGTAATATTGCGGGAGAAAGAAAGAAAGAAAGAAAGAAAAAAGAAAGAAAGAAAGAAAGAAGTAAAATTTAGAATTAAAAATTAGAAATTAAACAATGTAGGGAGCAAAAATAAAAATGGTTTAATTGATAATTGTTGAAAGTAATATTGCGGGAGAAAGAAAGAAAGAAAGAAAGAAAAAGAAAGAAAGAAAGAAAGAAAGAAAGAAGTAAAATTTAGAATTAAAAATTAGAAATTAAACAATGTAGGGAGCAAAAATAAAAATGGTTTAATTGATAATTCTTGAAAGTAATATTGCGGGAGAAAGAAAGAAAGAAAGAAAGAAAGAAAGAAAGAAAGAAAGAAAGAAAGAAAGAAAGAAGTAAAATTTAGAATTAAAAATTAGAAATTAAACAATGTAGGGAGCAAAAATAAAAATGGTTTAATTGATAATTGTTGAAAGTAATATTGCGGGAGAAAGAAAGAAAGAAAGAAAGAATGAAAGAAAGAAAGAAGTAAAATTTAGAATTAAAAATTAGAAATTAAACAATGTAGGGAGCAAAAATAAAAATGGTTTAATTGATAATTGTTGAAAGTAATATTGCGGGAGAAAGAAAGAAAGAAAGAAAGAAAAAAAGAAAGAAAGAAAGAAAGAAAGAAGTAAAATTTAGAATTAAAAATTAGAAATTAAACAATGTAGGGAGCAAAAATAAAAATGGTTTAATTGATAATTGTTGAAAGTAATATTGCGGGAGAAAGAAAGAAAGAAAGAAAGAAAAAAAGAAAGAAAGAAAGAAAGAAAGAAGTAAAATTTAGAATTAAAAAATTAGAAATTAAACAATGTAGGGAGCAAAAATAAAAATGGTTTAATTGATAATTGTTGAAAGTAATATTGCGGGAGAAAGAAAGAAAGAAAGAAAGAAAGAAAGAAGTAAAATTTAGAATTAAAAATTAGAAATTAAACAATGTAGGGAGCAAAAATAAAAATGGTTTAATTGATAATTGTTGAAAGTAATATTGCGGGAGAAAGAAAGAAAGAAAGAAAGAATGAAAGAAAGAAAGAAGTAAAATTTAGAATTAAAAATTAGAAATTAAACAATGTAGGGAGCAAAAATAAAAATGGTTTAATTGATAATTGTTGAAAGTAATATTGCGGGAGAAAGAAAGAAAGATAGAAAGAAAGAAAGAAAGAAAGAAAGAAAGAAAGAAAATAAGAAAGAAAGAAAATGTATAGTGGAATCTATATTAATTTGGGTCTAAGAATTAAAGTATTTTTCTACGATAGCATGTGGTCATTAGATCTCTTTTTATTAAGCAAATTAGGGTTATTGATATGGTTTACGATGACAAGTTTTTCTAAAAGCCATTGTTTTCGTTGAAGATTTCAAAGAAATATCTTCAACAAAAACAATGTTAAAATCAGTTATAGTTGTATTGAAAATATAGATAAGTATATTTCAAAACATAAGGATATGATATCAAATAAATATTTGGTTCACATAAACACCATCCGTCACCCAATTAATAGCAAAAGTGACCCTTATAAGTATAATTGCAACTGCCGAAAAAAAAAACTTGACCATAAAATGGCTAAAGTATGTCTAAAAGTATTGAAGATAGAGCCAGAATTCATTCGGATGATAATGATGTTGAATTTTTCTTTAGAAGCACTTCCAACAGGTGGAAAATAAGATTTAACAACCATACGTTGTCTCACAGTAAATACAGCAAAAGTACTGCTTTTCCATACATTATTGAAAATTAAAAAAACAACCACAAGAATCCAATTATTACCTAGAATATCGTAACTAAATAGAAAACTTACAATGCAAAAGGAGATAAATGTAATTATGCCTTTTAGAAAAACATATCATTTATATAAATTGAGTGTATATATATATATAATTCGGAAAAGTTGGATGATATATCCAGTCAATTTCATGCTGTTTAGAGTGATCACTAATGGTAGTGACGTAACGTCACTATTCGCAGGGCCTCAGACTCAAGTGCGTTAAAAATGTACTACTCCCCTTGATCATTAAGGTGGCTACTGGAAGACGCTATGTGTGGCAACAAGACTCTCCACTCAGCAACGCGGGCAGGTGAACTTTTTCATGACTGTCGGACAATTTCTGCGATCACATCATACCTTGCATCTGGCCAACTGACTCCCTAGACTGCAACCCCATGATTAATAATGTTTGGCGCAGTTGAGCGAGAGAACCAACAAAACGTCTTGTAACACCAAAAATGAACTGAACGAAACGATTATGGTACCATTCACCTACTTAAACAAGGAGACTGTCCGAAAAATTTCCGAAGATTCCGAAGTCGTCTGGAGAGTGTAGTTGAAGCCAATAGCGATTTTTTTGGAGTATTTGTAGATATTTTTTTGTTTATCTGATAAAATTTAATATTTTATCCATCATATATATATATATATATATATATATATATATATATATATATATATATGATGGATAAATTCTCGTCTAAATTACCAACAAATATAAAAAATAAAACACCGACTATTTGTAGATATTTTTCTTTATTTGATATATATATATATGTGTGTGTGTGTGTGTGTGTGTGTATAATTATAAATATCAATATATATATATATATGTGTGTGTGTGTGTGTATATAATTATAAATATCAATATATATATATATATGTGTGTGTGTGTGTGTGTATATATATAATTATAAATAATATATATATATGTGTGTGTGTGTGTGTGTATGTGTGTGTGTGTGAAAAGTGTATGTATATAATTATAAATATCAATATATATATATGTGTGTGTGTGTGTGTGTGTGTGTGTGTGTGTGTGTGTGTGTGAAAAGTGTATGTATATAATTATAAATATCAATATATATATATAAATATGCAATTTGTTATATATATTATTTTGTTTACATATTATATATGCGTGGTACTTATTTAAAAGCGCTCAATATCAGAGATAGAGCAGACATATTGATATAGATAGGTGTGAATCTATAAATGTCTATATATATATATATATATGTCTGCGTCTGTCGTGACGACAGATTTTCCCCCACTTCCACAAAAATACACGAATATAACCAATTTTTTAAAAAATTAATCAGTTTGTCTGATGATCGCAAAAGCATGAAACCCAGGATTACAAACTCACACCTATCTATCTATCTATCTATCTATATATATATATATATATATATATATATATATATAAAGAATTGAAAAAAATGTGAAAGTAATGTATTTTAATTTTTCGTCTGAAGAAAGAGGGCTTGAATAATTGATACTCACGGGTTACATGATTTGGGTGGAGCAGAGGAAAACAGCGATGAACCGGTTCAATAAATTTAGATGGTGAGGATAGAAAAAGAAACGTACCAAATATTGCTTAGGGAGAAAAATAAAAGCATAAAAAATTGGGGAGATATTGTCTATAAAAAAGAATATCCTTTTTTTTGTTTGTTTATTTTTCAGGTCAAGCATTTTTCATTCGGAAATTATTTTTGTTTTTTACTCGCTTATATCGAAAAAAAAAACGATTATATATGCATCGTATGATATAAATACAAGGTAACCAAAAAAGTTATGTCTGTGTTTTAATTAGTCATTGAATGAAGTTGAAATATATATTCGTGTAGAAATTGTTTTCAAATTCGGACAGCCGGAAGTAGGAACATCAGACGTTAGAAAAAACACGCGCACCGTGCCCGGCCACCAGTTGTAAGACGGACAGCTGTGAGAAGGATGGAAGTGTCTAGAGATCTTGTTCGGGGCTGTTTGCTTTGCGACTTCAAAGTGGGCTTATCAGCAGCTACATCAAGTCGCCGCATATGTCAATCGTTTGGGGATAGTGCTGTGGATGAACATACTGCAAGGTGTTGGTTTCGAAAATTCAAGTCGGGAAGATTTGTCTCTCCATGATGAGCCTCGCAATGGACGACCACAGGTCTTGACTGACGGAGTCCTGAAGGTGGCCATTGAAGAGAACAGTAGTCTAACGTGTGGTGAACTTGCAAGACAGTTCAACGTTTCCGATGAAACAGTTAAACTTCACCTGCAGGTAAGACGTACAAATTAGTCAAGTGGGTTCCGCAAACGCTGTTGGTGGTCCACAAGGGACAACTAGCGGCAACCTGCATATCGCTGCTTTCTCGCCACCGTACCGCATCCTTATTCAATCGACTGCTTACCAGAGATGAAAAGTGGGTTTTGTACGAAACTTCCAAGCGTTCCAGACATTGGTTGTCTCCTCAGGATGCTGTCCCTCACACCGCAAAACTGCCTATGCACCCATGCAAAATTATGCTTTGTGTCCGGTGGTCAGGTCGCAAGTGGTTCATTATGAACTGCTACCAACTGGCCAAACGGTTACTGGAGACCTATACTCGCAGCAATTGAAACGTGTGCAACAGGCATTGCGTCAGAAAGAGCCAACACTGGGGAATCGCAAAGGTGTGCTTTTCCTCCATGACAACGCCAGGCCGCATGTCGGTCAGGGTTACCATACAGCATCTTGGGTGGGAGACTTTGTGCCATCCACCTTATTCATCTGACCTTGCGCCATCCGATTACCACCTCTTTTACTCCCTGGATAATCATTTTCGTGGGAAATCCTTCACTAATGAAGCAGACTTGCGCAAAGCCCTCACGGACTTCTTTGCGTCAAAACCCCCTGAGTTCTACCGCAAGGGCATTGAACAGCTGGAGACACGCTGGTAGAAGGGGATGGATGGATGCCGATGGCGATTACTTCAAAGACGAAATATAAGTTACACATACCGTGAAGCGTTTTCTTTTTTCCTTTAAAAACGGACAGAACTCTTTTGGTTACCTTGTATATATATATATGTATATATATATATATATATATATATATAGTCATCCGCAGACAGATCTGTTTCGCTGTATCACAGCTCATCAGTACGGTTAGACTCCGATCATACCTCTGGGCCATGGGCGTTCGGTGGAAGAAGGCAGACATTTTAGCGTGTATAGTCATTATACCTGCCCAATAGCCAGAGTGCTCTAATCCATTACTGAATGTGCGAGATATAATTCCCTCTCTCGATCATAGATAGATAGATAGATAGAGAGAGAGAGAGAGAGAGAGAGAGGGGGGAGATAAATGGAGGGATAGGTGGGTAATATCCTTCCCAAAGAAAACTAGATTTCGGTTCGGGATGCTTGCAAAATTATATCACCACTACTTTTCCACTAAAATACAATACATAAAACGCACTGACACCTTTGGATATGGTGCACTGATCATTTAAATATGCCATACCACATTCCAAACTAATAGGAGACAACTTTCCTGCTTTACTCTTCAGAGGCCAATGTACAAATGAAGAGGTGTGGTGGGGAGACTATACTAATTACACATGTATTCATAGGTAGGCGTAAGAATAAGTTTAAAAAATACCTACATCTCCCGAAATAAAACTCACGATATTTCATTCTAAAATATCAATAAAAACTTTCACTTCGTAAACCATTAGAAACCATATCCAAGGCGCTAATTCTATTGAATATATTGATCTGAAAGAGGGACGTTATTGGTTCACAGAGTCGAACATGATTTGATGAAATCCCTAATATCGAATCGTTTCATGCCTCATCAGGATTACGACAAGGTTTCACTCTATTTTATTTCTTAGACTATGTCCTTCACATATACAAACGCAAATGTGAAATGATGAACACTAACCATTTAATCATTCCATACAATATCTAAATTTTTTTTTAAATTTTTAAATAGGAAATTTGTCTGTGTTTGTGGATGTGTGTGTGTGTCTGTGCGTGCGTGTGTCCGTTACCTATAGACTCCGAAACGGCTGAACCGATTTTTTTGAAAACTTACACAGTTGTATTATAAGCGTCTGCGGGTGTTCTTAGCTAGGTTTTGTGTCGAGGTACCCCCGGTAAATATGGAAAATCGATAATCGAAAAAATTGGGTTATAGAAGGAGTGGTCCGATTTTAATCAAATTTCATACACAAAGACATAATAAACGATATTCAGAAGTTTCAAGGTTGCAGTTTTTACAATAGTGCGGAAAATCGATAATATATATATATATATATATATATAAGGCAAGATGTTTGTGTGTGTGTGTGTGTTTATCTTTGTGTATGTCCTTTATACAAATCCACAATTTTTATCCGATTCTCACCAAACTTTACACAAATATTCTTTTGGCTGAGTCTGAGCTCCAGGACCATGGATCGGTTTTAAAGCTTTCATTACACCTGAGCAACGCCGGGATATACTGCTAGTCCCAAATTAATCTACCAATAGAAGACTACCATCTTGCTTTCCTCTAGCCCCGAGGCCATGTATTGATGTCATATACTTATGACATATGTATTTATACTTAGGATAAGGATGACTGTTGGACAAATAAATAAAAAAAATACATCTTTACCAAGTGTTCAAATTAGTAAGACCCAATATAAACCTTTCCAAAACAGAAACTATGATCTGGAATTGTAATCAAAGAGATGGTATATATCAGAATGGAAGAAACTAGTCTCCCAGAGAGCAATACGCTGCGTCTCTTTGGCCTCACTCTCTAAATCGACCTCAAATGGAACGACTACATCGAATTTATCGTTGCATTTGTTGCCAGAAAATTTGGGACACTGTGTCGCGCCTGAAAGTTTTTCTCTTTAGAATCCATTTTGCATATTTATAAATATACCATTCGTCTGTGCATTGAATGCTTTTATCATATCCAGTCGGGTGCTCCTGCTATTTATCTATGGGTCGTTGACAAAATCCAGAGGAGGATCTGCAATATAATCGATCCTGAATTTGCCGCTGCCTTCAGTCACCTTCTCACCGACGTGACGTGTCTTCCCTCTGTCTACAAGTATTTTCATGGCCGGCTTATTTCCCTAGTGTCCCGATCCCATCACTTTACAATAGCTACTAGATTGTCATCATGACTCCACTCGTTTACATTGTAAATAGTTAAATGTAACCTTCTCTTCTACTTCACAGTTTCTTTTCTCGTTCTTACCACTTGTGAAACTCCCTAACGTTTGCTTGTTTCTCTGATTAGCTACAAATCTATAAAAGGTTAAATGCAACTTCAAGTGCCATCCTCTATTTCTTTCATTCTCATCCTTCTCTTATCCTTTTTTTCGACATCCCCTGAACCTTATTTTTTCTCTGATTCTAAGCCCCTGCGAACCAGTGACGGTTCTGCAGTGATTGGGATGAAATTATTATAAAAAGTCAGAAAAAATAAAATTAATAATGTTTAATTACGAAATAAATAATAAACACATCAAATATTTTGGTGTATGATTCAGTTATAACAAATTTAGTTTAAAAGATGCGGAAATCGAACAGTGCTAGAAGTAGTTTCACACAATACTACTAGATGCTACAAAGTCAAAATATTGATATAAAAACTTAAAATATATACTTAAATAGCATCGTCAGATCGAGACTTTCATAGGGCTGTTATGTATGGCATCAAATACCTAAACGGTCAGCTGTATAAAACAGCCTTCCCAGATCAAAAATTAAAAATAGATTCGAACGAAAAATCGTCGCAGATTTTAGTGAAAACCAGTTTTGAACATTGTTGATTGGCGCTCAGTCAATTAAGTGCCATACGGGATACACGCTTGGGCAATCATGTCTCGAAAGGCTGACTGGTAGAATATTTTTTCGCGGTAGACTGGTCGCCATCCAAAACTATAGAACCCAATCTGTCCTGTTATTTAACTCATGGCTGAAGGGAAGAGACGGATTAATACCTTCCCCAAGAATATTTGTGCATAAGTGAATGCAACGAATTCAACACGAATGTCGATCTTATCTGAATCGTTCCATTTTATTATATGTACTACTGAAACAGAACCAAGACTGGAAAGAGAGATAACCGCCAATAGACTTGCGTTACGTTTTTTTTCTGAATAACTATTTTCATAGAAACGTTTGATAAATTTTCAACCAACTGTAAAACTGACTGCTCGGTCAATGAATGCCGAACGTTTACTGGTAAGGAAACTGATATCAATATCATTACTATTATAATTTTAGATTCAACCCACTGTTTTCCCGCCACAACATCATTAGCCATATATTTTCGCCAGCGATAAAAATTACACACCTTGGGCTTGAAAATTGCCATGTCACGCACATAGCTGTCGCCATTAATGTAATGCATTATGCACAGTCTAAGTGCGAAATCAACTGTTTACAATCTAAAAATGTCCAGCAAGCGTTGATTAATAACAATGAGAGGAATCTTTGACATCTTGACATCGTACGTGCGGGACACTCAGAGGGGGTCGAAGGATTTCATGTCGTATGAAATTGAATATGGAGCATTTTGCTGTAATCAAACAATAACTATATATGGAAGAGAATGGGCGTTAGGGTAATGTAGAAATCTATACTAAAGTCGATTTAATGCAACGTTGTGGAAAAACTTTTTATAGAAAACACATTTCGTCTCCGTATAGTAGACGTCTTCCGGTGGATTAATAGACAAACCTATGTGTTGTGGATCTTCATCACAAATTTGTTGTGGGGTGGTTACGGCGAAACTTAGCCTCAAAGTTTTAGTGACCAGTTTGGCTGGAAATAAGACACGGAACACAGAAGGTAGGTTCAAAACTGTGTGTTAGCATAACAAGAACATATGTACAACGTAGTGTTAGTAATTTAGTAAATAGAAATAAGTAAGTCCGAACGGTACAGTTACGCTGCTTATTGCCTGGCATTAACTGCGTACTTAACTGCCATAGCTCTTTTTTGGAAGTCACACAGGTACTTATATATAACAAGAGGACGAGTCCATTCCTCGTAACACTATGTTTAAGGTAAGTTCTGATTCAACTACCAGAAAAAACAACTAACTAAAAAACAGATCCATCTAACAAAAAAAGTTCGCTAGGTTTTAAATTAGTCCACTTCGAGTTATTTTTCTATTAATTCGTAATGCGCATTGGCTTGCTATATATTTTTGCTATATTGTTTATGAGCCCGGTCTAACTGGAGAATTGTGCAATCAGTGCACTTTCAATATAATTTCTTCTTAGTGAATTTTTATAACTCGAAATTTTGTTTAATTCTGTTACGGGGAACCATGAGAGTTATTAAATGGGCTTTATGTTTTAGGGGGGACGTGGGAGCAATGGAACTACGGGTCTAATTGAGGAATCAGAGAGTCATGTTCGAATTCTAGTTGAGTTCATTGCATTTACTTAGAAAATGTATGAATCTACCACTTCTCTCCTCGCACCAGCTACGGGTTAAATAGCAGTACAGATTAGGTCCTGTAGACTTGAGTTCTACTGCTTACCTGCCTAGCAGAAGAATTACTCTGAATTCAAAAGTATATGTATTGCTTTCGAAGGATCGTTCGTATGAATTCGACTCCTATTGTATGAATCCCTACGATGCACATATAATCTTTTTTAAATATAAGCAAATAAAAAAACAAAAATAATTTCCGAATGTAAAATGCTTAACCTGAAAAATAAACAAACAACAAAAAGATTTTCTTTTTTACATACAATATCTCTCCAATTTTCTAACTTTTTATTTTCTCTCTAAGCAATATTTAATCCCTTTTTTTCAATCCTCGTCACCTAAATTCATTGAATCGGTTCATCGCTATTTTTCTCCACCCAAATCATGTGTCCCGTGAGTATTAATTTTTCAAGCCCTCTTTCTTCAGACGAAAAATTAAAATACATTACTTTCACATTTTTTTAAATTCTTTATAAAAGCATGACACAAAAAAATTTAATTTATTTTTTTTATTTTATAGAATATGTTCCGTGAGTATTAATTTTTCAAGCCCTCTTTCTTCAGACGAAAAATTTAATTTATTTTTTTATTTTATCGAATATCCGTGGAATATTTAGCAGCATTTAATTATCATCAGCTGCGTATTATTGGTAATGATTTTTTAAAATAGTTAATGAAAAAGAAAAGAACATAATTTAAATATATTTACGATCCACAAATTTGTTTACGCGGCTTCCGCAAGGTTTTTCGCACTTTGAGAAATTCTAAATAAAATAACATTTATCGGCAGAATAACTGACAAATATTTGAAAACTCAAACCAAAAAGGTTTTACTGAAAACTATAATTTTGCTGGAAGCTTCAGAAAATAGTTTAAAACGCCGCATTTTACTTTGTTTTGATGTCAGAAACTCGCCCCCAAAGTTTGTAAAAGTATTTTTGATAAACCTTCTCCCGGCCAGAAACAAGTGGATGTGTCTAGCCACACTGATGAGCTGTGATACAGCGAAATAGGCTTGTACGTGAATGGCTAATATATATATATATGTGTGTGTGTGTATGTGTGTGTGTGTGTGTGTGTGTGTGTGTGTGTGTGTGTGTGTGTGTGATCATATCGCCACAAGCAAGGCATTTTACTGGCGGAAAGTTATGAGGAGTGACAGGTTATAGGGGGTGTCAGGAAGTGGGTAAGAGAAGGATGGGAGAATACTGATGAGACTGGAGTGGGAGAAGAAAGTAGCATGAGAGAGAGAGGATGCAGGTTAGTGAGATAGGAGATGACTACTGACTTCACATTTAAATTCTTGGAGATTGTAGCTGTCGGGGAAGCAAGTAAACGGAAGGGAATTTTACAGGCAGAAAATGAGAGAAAAGAAGTAGATGGAGTAGAATTTGCGTTTACAATTTATTGGTTTCACAGTAAAAGTGTGGAACGTAGTTGCTAATCTTGTGGCTCGAGTAAATTTATATACAGAAGGCACCAGTGAGCTAAGTTCATCGGAGCAGAAGCCGTGAAAGTAGAAGAGACATGGGGAAGCCACATTGATCCGGTGAGAAATTGACTGTATCCGAGCTGTTAAGTCGAGATCTATTACATTACAGATTCTCCGTTGGATTTTGTCAAGGACACCTAGGTGGATAGCAGGAGCACCCGACCAGATATAGCAGCAGTATTCAATGCACGGGCAGATGGTAGATTCATATACGTGCAGGATTGTTTCAGGCGAAAAATAACTTGCTGGTCCGACAGAGAGAACCGACTTTCTTAGCAGCAGATTTAGCTATGGATTCTATATAGTCATTCCACTTGAGGTCTGTTGTGAGAGTTAAGCCGAGGAGGCGCAGTGTTTTGCTTTCGGGGACACTAGCCTGATCCATGCTAATGGTAGGGTAGGGGCGATTGTCTGTAATGGTTAATATATATTTGTGTGTGTGTGTGTGTGTGTGTGTGTGTGTGTGTGTGTGTGTGTTCGTGTGCGTGTGCGTTTAGGCAGACTATCTTTATTTAAGTATTTTTCATTTAATGATATATCAAATTGTTTATTTTCTTACGGATCCTTTCCAATTGTCTTATCAGTTTTTTGATGTTGATGTTGCGATGAAATTCACAAAAGAGGCGCTGTATTTATTTTTAACCCAAGTACTTTCGACTTTTTCTAAGATCATCTTCAGTGGTAAATTGCAAAGACAAGCATGCCATTAAAATCTGTATTCCGTTGTGATGCTTGGTTTTAACAACACGCGCGCACGCGCTTCTTATAGTTATTTCATGATTTTCCGTTTATCCGTTCTTGTTATGAAATATTTTACAAAATACTTTTTTCAATATAATGGAGCAATCCGAAAATTGGCAGAAATATAAAATAGCATTAGTATAAGCGTTACATGCACTTTGCTAAGACCCTTATAATTTACTCGTACCTCTTCTATAAATACTTTCATGGCTTCTGCTCTGACGAACCTAAATCACTGGTGCCACCTAGATGTGAATTTGCACGAGATACTAGATTGGCAACTAGGTCCCACCCTTTTACAGTGAAACCGATGAAATGTAACCGCAATTTCTACTCCTACAGCTTCTTTTCTCTCACTTCTCGCCTGTGGAATTCCCTACCGCATGCTTGCTTCCCCGACGGCTACAACCTCCAGGAGTTTAAATGTAAGGTCAATAGACAACCTCCTAACACACTAACTCACACCCACTCTCTCCAACTCTCTCCCTATGTACATCCTAAGTCGTGTATCACCCTCCTTCTGACATTTCACATACCCAATCCCTCTATGTAACCCCCTGCGCTATCGTGGCAGTGGAATGCCTTGCTTGGGGTGACACGATTTTTAAAAAAGCATTTCTGTACCATTAACTTTAGGAAGTGGTTGTATACAGTTAATAATTTAGACAATTCTGCACGGGTTTGGCACAATGCATGGCATCCATATGAAATTCTCGATCTGACAAGGCTATTTAAGTACATGACACCAGATCTATCTTTTGGTGTTGTAGCTATTTGCGGTATTGGGGAAAACTACCTATGCTGCAGCCAATTCTAGTTCGATTTGTTACAATGGTGGTATACCATAAGCAAAAACTTTATACAAATCGTAACACTTCGATTATAAATCGCACAAGACCTGAGATTGGAAAAATCAGTCAAAATATACTCGAAAGATTGAATAAGCAAATTATGGAGTACCTTGGATTAAAACTATGGATCAAAACTACCAATGTAACAAATTGTAATAAAAAAAGAAAAAAACTGTTCTTTAATTCAATATTGAGGACTACTACGCATCGATATCAAGGGAACTATTTGTTACTGCGTTAAAATTTTCCACTGTTTATTTGGATCTATTGGAGGAGTAGAGTAACATCATAATGAATGTATAAAATCTGTCAGTCAGTTAAGTACCGTACGTGATACACGCTTTGGGCGATCATGTCTCGAAAGAGACATGACTGACTGGGCAGAAGATTATCACGCAGTAGGTTGCCATTACTTTCTGCGGTAGACTGGTTGCCAACCAAGGCTATAAAACCCAATCTGTCATTATATTTAACCCATAACTGGAGGGAAGAGACAGATTAACACCTTTCATAAGGGTACTTGTGCGTATGTGAATGCAAAAAAATTCAAATGAAATTCGAACTCGGCACCCCGATTTCTCGTCCCGAGTCGATAACCACTGCTCCACAACGCAAGTGGACAAAAATAATTCCAAAGGAAAATTTTGATTAAACAACGGGATCATTAAACTCTGCCGAGTCTTCAAATCTGGTTAGCTTATTTGAGCTATACAATCTTACGGCCCATAATGACATAAATACAGAAGATATTGGATTATACAGGGATGATGGCCTTAAGGTAGTGGAGAATTCCGCAAATTTTAAAATAGATAAAATTAGAAAGTTAATATTCAGAGAATTTAAAAACCTTAATTTAAAATGACAATTAATGCAAATATAAAAAAGTAGATTTCCTCGATGTGACTTTAGATTTAGAAAAATGTATATACCAACCATATAAAAAAAAAAACAAATACAAATCCTTTATATATCCACCCAAAATCTAACCTTCGTATATCTATGATTAAGCATTTTCCGCTCACCCACAGAATATAGAATTAGTAGATATTCCACAAATGAAGAAATATTTATTAAGCAAAGTAATTTTTATAATACTCCTTAAAAAATAGTACATATAGAAGTATTAAATATGTAAAAGAGAAGATCTACCCTTGAAGTAAAAATAGAAAAGAAAAAAAACTATTTGGTATACACCCACTTTCAACCAAATTGTGAGCAGTATATTATGCAAAAAATTCCTCGCATTTTTAAGAAATATATATATATTTTTTTAATCGTGTCACCCCAAGCAAGGCATTCCACTGCCACTATAGCTCAGGGGGTTACATAGAGGGATTGGGTATGGGAAATGTCAGAAGGTGGGTGATACACGACTTAGGATGTACATAGGGAGAAGAGTTGGAGAGAGTGGGTGTGAGTTAGTGTGTTAGGAGGTGTCTATTGACCCTTACATTTAAACTTCCTGGAGGTTGTAGCCGTCGGGGAAGCAAGCATGCGGTAGGGAATTCCACAGGCGGGAAGTGCGAGGAAAGAAGCTGTTGGAGTAGAAATTGCGGTTACATTTCATCGGTTTCACTGTAAAATTGTTGGGACCTAGTTGCCAATCTAGAATCTCGTGCAAATTCACATCTAGGGGGCACCAGTGATTTAAGTTCGTCAGAGCAGAAGCCATGAAAGTATTTATAGAAGAGGCACAGGGAAGCCACGTCACGCCGATGAGAGAGATACTGCAGGCGGTCAGCCAAGTCGGTATCAATCACATTACAGATTCTTCGCTGTATTTTGTCAAGAACACCGAGGAGAATAGAAGGGGCACCCGACCAGATGTGGCAGCAGTACTCAATACACGGGCGGATGGTAGATTTATATAATTGCAGGATAGATTCAGGCGGATTTAGCAATGGATTCGACGTAGTCATTCCACTTGAGGTCCGCTGAGAGTGTCAGGCCAAGCAAGCGTAATCCATTTAACCAGATTTTCAATGAAAATACTTTAAAATTAAGTTATAGTTGTACGGAAAATCTGGTAGAAAATTATAAAAAAAATCATAATAATAATATTTTAAATACAAATTTAAACCTAATATAAAAGAGCATCACCTAAAAACTGAAATCAATAATTTAGACAGTAATAAATGTAATTGCAGAAACCCTATATATTGTCCTTTGGAAAACAGGTGTCTTACAGAATCCATTGCTTATCAATGTAAAATTTCTTCTACAGAAAACCCTAGTAATATAAAGATTTATATTGGTCGTACTAAGAATTCGCTGAAAAAAAGATTTTATCAACACACTTCTTCATTTGATAACACATACAGAAATAGAACATCTCTATCGAAATATTTTTGATAACTAAAAGAAACTAATAAAGCTCCCACAATAAAATGGAAAATTTTATAAAAGCTAGAATATGTAAATCTTTAAATGACCCATATCTTTTGTGTTTATATGAAAATATATATTATTAAATGTTATGGTGATATCACCCATTCGACGGATTGAACTCTTTCTTCTACTACTTATACTTCCCCTTATAAGAGACTGTAGCACAAGAGCAGCGATAGGCAGAGATAAAGCAGCGATAGGCAGAGACAGAGTGAGATAGCCAACACTGCTACCGTACGACTTTTGCGAGTTCCAGTTCGGGAATTGAATTCTAGGATTACTTCTAATCCGTATTTATTGTTCTACTAAGTTCCAAGAATTTGTATTTTGTATTTTACTGTGTCAATATATATTCGTTATTTCCTATTTTGGTTATTGTTGCATTATTATTTTTTGCTGAACTCTTAACCGGGTCCATGTCATTAAATTTCTTAAGAATAAAAATCTATTAAATAAACGTAACGAAATAAATGTCATATATATACATTGCAAAATGTTCACCTTAGAATACGGTTAAAAATTCTTCATAAACGAATACCGATTAACTTACATATATCCGATAATTTGTTTTATATTATCATATAATTAATATGAATTAAATTTTAATTAAATTTTAATTAAATATATTCATTAGATAGATATTAAATATTTTTACAAATTAAGTGTTTATGAAAAATTGAGAAAGATTCACCGAAATACAAATAGTATAATCATAGTCAAATTTCCTTTTAAGTTAGATCAAAAATAAAAAAATATTTTCTTACTTTATTTTTTGTTTTTAAAAAATGCTGGGATACAGAGAAAGCTAAGACAATAATCTTGTAACAATAATGATTACATCACACCGGAAAAGAGAAGTCTAGACTATAGCTCATTGGACTGACACTTCCCCGTTGAGATTGAAACTCTGTATTCCTCAAACGTATATCCTATATTTTCAAATTTAAAAATTGAACTTCATTCTGATTAGTTAAATTAAAAACACACATAATTTTTTTCTGTCTTTCCTCATTCATATTAACTCTTTGAATGACAAGCTTATTGTTTTCTACATTTAAATGGACATCATTTTTACAACAATAAATCAACATTGTTTAATGACGAGAAAAGTCTCGAAATATAGAAATTTCCGTGTCGCAATGAGAATTAAATTAACTTTAAACAAAAAAAAAATTATATATTTATATTCACCCGCAGACAGACCTGTTTCGCTGTATCACAGCTCATCAGTACGGTTAGACAGCCGATTGCCTTTTACCCAGGATTGAAATCCGACCGAATTAGCGTCAGTCGGCGATTATATCTCTGAGCAAAGGAGACAGACCTTTTAGCGTGTATATTATCATTATACACGCCCAATAGCTGAGAGTGTTCTAATTCATTGCTGAATGAACGATGCGTAGATGCCAGAGTAGCTACTATTTTTCAAAGTCTACCGTTCTACCAGAGTGCTCAATCAGGGTTCAGGGTGTGAGAGCGTAAATAGTCATCCTCATATATATATATATATATATATATATATATATATATATATACCCAACCCCCAGCTTCGGTATCCTTACCCATCTATCGCCCTCCTTGTGATATTTCCTAACCACTCTTTCTCTTCACCTTCCCCTATGTAACCCCATGCGCAATAGTGTCAGTGGAATGCCTTGCTTGGGGTGAAATGATTATATATATATATATATATTAGTCATCCACATACAAGCCCGTTTCGCTGTATCACGGCTTATCAGTGTGGCTAGACATATCCACTTGCTTCTGGCCGGGATCGAAACTCGACTGTGTCAGTTGGAGTCACTATTCCCTAAGCCATCAGCGCATGGCATCAGAGAAGGGAAATTTTAACATCTTGTATATAAGCAGTGTATACAGACGCCAGTCACCGAGAGAACTCAATTCATTTCTGAAGAGTCACGCATTATAGTCGAAGTGGGAATTGTTTTTAAAATGTTCTTCTCCAAAGAGCTCAATCGTAATGAGAGCATATTATATTATTATTAATAATAATAATAATAATAATAATATATATATATATATATATATATATATATATATATATATATATCAAGGAAAGTATTGCGAAACAATTACTTGTGACGCATTTCGTTTTTTAGGAATTTATCGGCATAAAATTCTTATGTTGGTACGACTACACAAGCGCGCGACACAGAGGTGTTGGAAATATTAATTTTTCTTTCTTTACATCGTTTTTGTAAGTAGGTTTTACAAACTACCATATTAAAAGATCTGCCAGGAATAGTGAAATACTGTAAAAGCCAGGGCGAAAATTTTTATGTGGATGCCTTTGCGATTAAACCACTCTCTAGAAATATATCCCGTAGTAGCAGGTATTATTAAATGTGAAGTAGCATTGATTGGTAAAGCCAAATTTTAGTACTCTATCTGTTGGTAGAGAAGGTGAACTTTATCTTTGACTGTATGAGAACAAGGAATTGGATTTAAATTCGTTACGTTCACTTACGTACAAATAACATTGGCAAATGTATTAATCCGTCGCTTCTCCCTCTTGCTATGGGTTAAATACTAGGACAGATTTGGTTCTACAGCTTTGGTCGGCAATCAGTAAAGTAATGACGACCTACTGCAGAAAAATCTTCTGCCAAGTCAGTCATGATCACCCAAGTGTGAACTGACTAATCATATATAATTACCTATATATATATATATATATATACTATAGTCATCCGCAGAGAGATCTGTTTCGCTGTATCACGACTCATCAGTGCGGCTTAGACTCCTTTCGCTTCCTTTTTTTTAAATCATGTCACCCCAAGCAAGGCATTCCACTGCCACTATAGCGCAGGGGGTTATACAGGTCGATAGACGAGTTAGGATACACATAGGGGGAGAGTTGGAGAGAATGGGAGGGTTAGTGTGTTGGGAAGCGTCTATTGACCTTACATTTAAACTCCTGGAGGTTATATCCGTCGGGGAAGCAAGCAGACGGAAGGGAATTCCACAGGGGGAAAGTGAGAGAAAAGAAGCTGTTGGAGTAGAAATTGCGGTTACATTTCATCGGTTTCACTGTAAAATGGTGGGACCTAGTTGCCAATCTAGTGTCTCGTACAAACTCACACCTAGAGGGCACCAGTGATTTAAGTTCGTCAGAGCAGAAGCCATGAAAGTATTTATAGAAGAGGCACAGGGAAGCCACGTCACGCCGGTGGGAGAGTGACTGCAGGCGGTCAGCTAAGTCGGTATCAATCACGTTACAGATTCTTCGCTGTATTTTGTCAAGAGGCCCGAGGAGAATAGTAGGGGCACCCGACCAGATGTGGCACAGTATTCAAAACACGGGCGGATGGTAGATTTGTATTAGTTCAGGATAGATTCAGGCGGAAAGAATTTCCGGGCCCTGCACAGAAAGCCAACTTTCATAGCAGCGGATTTAGCAATGGATTCGACGTAGTCATTCCACTTGAGGTCCGCTGAGAGTGTCAGGCCAAGCAGGCGTAGTGTTGTACTCTCTGGGAGGCATGTATGTTCCATGCTAATGGGAGGGAGGTGCGGTCGTCTGTAGTGGTTAATTGACAGCAGCTTCGTTTTGGAAGAATTGAATTTTACGAACCATTTTCTACCCCAATCCACCACGGATTGGAGGTCCTTTTCAAGCTCAGCCGCGAGGCTCGCCTTATCATCAACACCAGATTTTTGATCGAGGCGAGCGTATACTGTGGTATCATTGGCATACATGCCTACTTGTGATCTTATGGCATCGGGGAGATCACTGATGTAGATTAGAAAGAGCGTAGGACCTAGGATAGAGCCTTGGGGAACACCCGCGTTTGTAGGGTAGTTCTGGGAGGCATGTCCGTTTAAAACCACATTCAGTGTGCGGTTAGAGAGGAATGACTGGATTAAGTCCAACAAAAGTCCAGTCATGCCGTAGCTTTGCAGTTTCCGTAGAAGGCCGGCATGCCATACTCTGTCGAATGCTTTAGAGATATCCAGGGCGACAGTTCGGACCTCACCATTCTTGTCGAGAGCCAGGTATATATACTCGGTGATGGTCGTTATCATATCAGCAGTAGACCTGGTGAAGCGGAAGCCATACTGTTTGTCCGATAGGAGCCCGTGGGCCGTGAGATGCTGAACGACCTCGACATTGATAATGGCTTCGAACACTGTGCTGAAGATCGGAAGAAGGCTGACAGGGCGGTAATTTGCGGGGTCCGAGGGTACACCAGTGTCTTGAATATTGGAACCACAGAAGAAGACTTCCAACAGGCAGGGAAGCAGGAGAAAGATAGGCAGAGGTTGTAGAGCTTAGAAAGGACAGAGGAGAGTTCAGGGCACATTTCTTCAAGACTATGATTGGGTCAAGTTTTGATATTATGCTAGAAACCCAGGATTGAAACCTGACCGAATCGGCGTCAGTCGGCGATGCTACCTCTAGGCCACGAGCGTCCGGTAGAAGAAGGCAGTCTTTTTAGCGCGTATAAACACGCCCAATAGCTAGAGTGCTCCAATTCATTATTGAATGAGCTATGCGTATATGCCGGAGTAGCTACTGTAATCAAATTAATAAAAAATAATCCAAATATTGGAGAATTTTTTCTTTATTTTCAACTGAAATTAAAGCCAAAATTCGACGTTTGGAACGGCTCATGATTAAACATAATAGACATTCATTGTTTATTATATTTAACAGTATATGTTTAGAAAAAAATATATATATATAGAGAGAGAGAGAGAATAAATAGTAAATGAGAATTTTGGTTTAACTTTATCTTTCTCCTTCCTAATTTTTTCTCTCTCTCTCTCTCCCTCTCTCTCTCTCTCTCTCTCTCTGTGTCTCACTCTCGCCGACTGACGCCAATTCGGTCGGGTTTCAATCCTGGCTTAAAAGCAATCGGATTCTAACTGTACTGATGAGCTGTGATACAGCGAAACAGATCTGTCTGCGGATGACTATATATATATATATATATATATATATATATCACCTGACTTAGTGCTGACAATGTCTCTTTCTTCAAATTACTATCTGACAGATGGGGTTCTGCCTTTTGTGCATCTGTCCACTTCGTTCTCTGCAATTTTATAACGCTTTTTCTCCGCGAACTTCCACCGCATCGATCTGGAGAGATCAGAGGTCCACTGTCGGTCAAAACATTCGCTTCTCATCTATTATAATGACAGCTCGCCACTGTAAGCCAAACCTCGCTGACCATGAAAGCTAATCTGAAACTTACGAGTAGATGACCACCCGACCGGTTAGGCGTCGTACGATTCCGCGCGTTCGGCTTAATCCCAGGGAGATTTTGCCTTCATCTAACAGTATCTGCAAACAGAAACTAAAGGTAGACATAAAACACAACATTAATTAACCCGTTGCAGATACAATTCCTCCCGTTTATATATATATATATATATATATATATATATATATATAGGTAAAGAGGACCCAAGGTTTTACAATTTTTATTTCTCTGGCATTTATTTTTTAAAAGTGCTTAATGCAATAAATATTTTAGAGCCTAATATAATTATACTAGCAGTATAGCACGGCGTTGCTCAGGTGTAATGATAGCTTCAAAACTAATTCATGGTCCTGGAGCTCAGACTCTTTGGACGTTGGCACGAAAGACTAAAATGCAATAGTTGTTTCCAGTTAAAGCGAAACCGTAGACTGAAAGAAAAATGGATGAATGTAAGTCAAATTTTGATTTCCTTGCATCGATATCAAATTTTCTGCACTATTGTAAGAACTACAACCTTGAAACTTCTGAATATGGTTTTTCTATGTTTTTGCCTATTAGTGTATCAAATTTGTTTAAAATCGGACCACTCTTTCTATAACCCGATTTTTTCGATTATCGATTTTCGATATTTTTGGGGGGTACCTCGACACAAAACCTTGCTAAGAACACTCGCAGACGCTTATAGTACAACTGGGTAAATTTTCAAGAAAATCGGTTCAGCCGTTTCGGAGTCTATAGGTAACGGACACACACACACACAGAGACAAAGTTCCATTTATAAATAAGTTTAGATAATTAAAGTTTTTATCCAATTAAAAATTAAAAATACATTGCGACAATGAAATTTCTATGTTTCGAGATTTCTATCTCATCATCAGGTAATGTTGGATCTTAGTTGTGAAAATCATTTTCACATTTCATTTTATGTTAATGAAAATCATTTTCACAGCTAATATCTGATGACAAGATAGAAATTTCAAAACAGAAATTTCAGTGTCGCAATGTATTTTTAATTTTTAATTGTATAACCAATTTAATTAAATATATATATATAAATGCAAACTTATCACTATACTTGTTTCGAAAAAACCCTCGCGGAAGGAATAATGGTTGTAAAAAAAGAAAGAGCCAAGCACATGAACATCATCCAAAGCGATTTGAACCGAGCCAGTACGTAGCCCAAAGAAAAAAACCCGAGACGAGTAATCGATAACAAAAAAGCGCTCAATACTTAAGCAGAGTAGAATAAGTAAATTAACCTAGTGAGCCAACAAACCTACCAAGGTTTCACCTAAATGGATCTTCAAGAGAACGTTGGCTAAAGAGGAAAATAACAACGACAATATAAAGGGAACTGAATAACCCACGTGATCAAAAAAGAAGGAAGACATCAAACACGAAAAGAGGGGGGAAAACTTTTATTAAGAAACGTAAATATTAAAAATAAAAATAAAAAATAAAAAGCGGCAACTAGCGAAGACGGAAACCTAAACCTACTAACGACAAGAAAACAAAATAAGCATTCGAAAACTACTGTCTCTTTGTTTTATGGAATAACCTAAAGATCGCTTGTACTATACTGATTTTCTTTATAAAATATTCAAAATGTTTTACATTTGAATACTTTAAATCAATGCAGTTAACAATCTATTCGATTTTTCTATTTACTTCCAGACAGTAAATTTCTATAGGTTGTCAGTCAGTTAGTTAAGTGTCATACATGATACACGCTTTTAGCAATCATGTCTCTTTCGAGACATGACTGACTCGGCAGAAGATTTTCCCGCAGTAGGTTGCCATTGCTTTCTGCGGTAGACTGGTTTCCAGCCAAGGCTATAGAACCAAATCTGTCCTATTATTCTAACCCATAACTGCAGAGAGAAGAGTTGTATTATATTATTAAGTAGTAATTAGTGGGGGATCAGTTTATTACTTCATAACAATAGAAAAGTGATCCTCCACTTTATAACCAGTAGAAGCCTTAATCATGATTCCAACTATTATATTCAGTCAGTCAGTTAAGTGCAGTACGTGATACACGCTTTGGGCGATCATGTCTCAAAACAGACATGACTGACTGGGCAGATGATTATCCCGCAGTAGGTTGCCATTGCTTTCTGTCGTAGAATGGTTGCCAGCCAAGGCTATAGAAGCCAGTCTGTCCTATTATATTATATTATAACTGGAGGGAAGAGACGGATTAATACTTTTCCCAATGGTATTTTCACATAATTGAATGCAAGGATTTTAACTGAAATTCGAACTACGTTTTAAAAGAAAATTGATTTCTATCGGGGTTGGGATAAATCCATTTCTTTTTGTCCAGCAAGACAAAATCTGGTTCACTGTGCTCTATAGTATTGAAATATCCGACAGGATTTTTATTTGCTTATTCTCCAGTACTTCCTTTTCTTCACATTTTTCACAACCCTTTTCACTACAGCCAAACCTGTATTTTTACACAACTTTTAGTGTATAATAGCAGTAATTTTATCCCGCCATCATTCCTTTATACACATTCTGGGTCATAATGATGCACTGGGATACAATAAGACTGCCAGGCTTATCTCTCTTTCCACACATTCTACATAACAGCTGAAGTGGTTACCTTATCAACAATCACCTTTACTGTATTTGTCATCAATGACTGATCATGTGCTGCCATTATTACTCCCTCTGTTTCCATATTCAGATAATCTTTTTTTATTCATATCCACGTTGCTCTCCCGTCTCTTATTTCTTTAACCCTCTAGGGCCATTCGTATCATATTAGTGGGGGATCTGTTTATTACTTCATAACAATATAGAACTGATCCCCCACTTTATGACAAGTAGAAGCCTTAATCATATTATATTATTAACCCTCTAGGGCCATTCGTATCATATTTGATACAGTATGAATACAAGCCTTGAAAGAAATATTTTCCTGAAAATCTTTTTAAGAGAAATATTTTATAAATTTCAAATGAAAGCAGTACTGACTGCTCAGTCAATGAATACCAAATGTTTCCTTATAGGGAAATACCAAATGTTTCCTTATAGGGAAATACTGTATCAAATATGATACAAATGGCCCTAGAGGGTTAAAAACTCTAATGCTTCTATGTTTTTCTTTGAGCGTTTCTTTTAATGTTTCAGAACTTTAATGAAATTTCTTATCCATCAATTTGTTTTTCCATTACATAGCAACTTTAGTATTCGTTAGTTTAAAGGTCAAGTTTTCCACTAATTATGACTATTATTAAAAATAATTGACGTAATTCTTCCAATATTATTCAACAACTAATAGAAAAGCACAATTTATGAAAAAAAAATAGTTTTCGGTAACGTTCAACAGAATATCGGTCTTCAAGTTATGGAAATTTCCGAAGTGTAACCGAAAGCAAGAGACATCCAGTGAGGATCGAACTCACTACTCACCTGTAACAAGCCAAGTTTGCTAACCATTTCACCACCTCGAAATGCCCGGCCGTGAAGTCATGTATAAAAATATATAAATTTACAAAAGACTATCAGCCTTTGTACAAACGTTGCTTGTCTTGTAATGAAAAGCTGTCCTGGTATTGATCGCGTCAAAACTAATGAAACGCCATCAGTGAAACGTGTTTAATATCACGGTGATGTTGTTCATCTTAGAATTTTCTATTAGTTGATGATTTATTAAGAGGAATTAATCAAACAGCTTTGTATAAATCTTATGGAAATCTCTTTGTATTGTTTACCATTGTCAAGTACATCTTTTTGCTTTATCTGTTCGTAAATCTTGCTCTGTTATCTATTTGATTATTATTATTTTCTGCTATATAGGATGTGCATTGTGGTGCAGTGTATATCGCCTCAGAATGAGAAATCGGGGAGCCGAGTTCAAATTCCAGTCAAATTTCCTTGCATTCATATAAACGCAAATACTTTTGGGAAAAATATTAATCCATCTCTTCTCTTCAGTTATGGGTTAAATAACAGATCAAAATTGATTCTATAGCCTTGGCTGGCAACCAGTCTACCGCAGAGAGGAATGCCAACCTACTGCGGAATAATCTCCTGCCCAGTCAGTCATGTCTCGTTCGAGGCATGATCGCCCAAGCGTTTATCACGTATGGCACTTAACTGACTGACTGAATATAATAGTTGGAATAATGATTAAGGCTTACATTGGTCATAAAGTGGGGGATCAGTCTATTACTTCATATCAATAGGAAACCGATCCCCCACTAATTACTACGTAATAATATAATAGATTTCTTTTCCCTTTACCTATGAGTCAAATAACAGGACAGATTGGGTTTTATAGCCTTGGTCGGCAACCAGTCTACCGCAGAAAGCAATGGCAACCTACTGCGGAATAATCTGCCCAGTCAGTCATGTCTCTTTCGAGACATGATCGCCCAATCGTGTTTCACGTATGGCACTTAACTGGCTGACTGTATACTTATTTCTTTCCAGGTCCCAATCAGAGACTTGGGGTGAGAAATAGTTTCATGAAAACCAAGAACACATATATTTTACAGAGATAAAACGTTTTGTGTGGGTTGTATATGTAAGTAATTTTTTTTTCTTTTTGATATTTATTAATCCCTTTAATGAGTCTACAGGTATAACTGGGTTACGTCGTTTCGAGTTAAGTCGTTCTCGATTATGCATCGTTTGTCAATATATATATATATATATATATATATATATATATATTGACAAACGATGTATAATCGAGAACGACAACTCGACTATTTACGCTCTCACACCCTGATTAGGCACTCCGGAAAAATGGTAGACTTTGAAAAACAGTAGCTAGTCTGGCATGTACGCATCACTCATTCAGTAATGAATTGGAGCACTCTGGCTATTGGGCGTGTATAATGATAATATACGCACTAAAAAGTCTGTCTTCTACTACCGAGCGCCCATAGCCCAAAGGTAGAATCGCCGACTGACGCCCATTCGGTTGGATTTTAATCTTGGGTTAAAAGCAATCGTAGTCTAACCGTACTGATGAGCTGTGATATAGCGAAACAGATCTGTCTGCGGATGACTATATATATATATATATATATATGGAAAGTTATTTTATCCGACTTTACATCTGTTCGGCACAAATAACGAAACGTTTGATCCTTATGTAATCCTTAAGAAAACAATTAGAATGCAGTTCAAGAAACTTTCGACCAGTTTTTTATTAAAACGCGTATCGAACAACAACAGCCAGTGTCAGCTGTTGATGCTGACGATCGAGAGCCACCTACGTCCGTGATGTAAAGAAACAAATTGAATGGTAAATTTAACATACATTAATTTATTTTCTAATATGGCAAAATAATTATAATATCTGTATCTGTTATTTAACCTAACAAAGTCATTTTATTTTATGTTATAGTGCAAACCACATTACAAAAGATCCACTGCTAAGAAGGTCGGTTCTTTGTACAGGGTCAGGGAGTTTTTCCCGTCTGAAACAATCCTGCACATATACAAATCTACCATCCGCCCGTGCATTGAATACTGCTGCCACATCTGATCGAGTGCTCCTGCTATCCACCTAGAGGTCCTTGACAAAATTCAACGGAGAATCTGCAATGTGATCGATCCCGACTTGGCATCTCGGATACAGTCACTTTCTCACCGGCGCAATGTGGTTTCCCTGTGTCTCTTCTACAAGTACTTTCACGGCTTCTGCTTCGATGAACTTAGCTCACTGGTACCCCTATGTACGAATTTACTCGAGTCACAAGATTGGCAACTAGGTCCCACCTTTTTAGTGTGAAACCAATAAAACGTAAACGCAAATTCTGCTCCATCAGCTTCTTTTCTCACACTTCCTGCCTATGGAATTCCCTTGTTTACTTGCTTCCCCGACAGCTACAATCTCCAAAAATTTAAATATAAAGTCAATAGTCTTATCCCACTCACTATCTTGCATCCTCTCTCGTGCTCTCATCTCATTTTTTCAGTATTCTCATCTCTTACCCGCTTTCTGACACCCCCTATAACCTGTCACTCCTTCTCATAACTTTCCTCCTATGTAACACTTGCACAACAGTGACAGTATAATGCCTTGCTTGGGGCGATATGATTATAAAAAAAAAACAGTCTGCGATGTACTGTAAAGATCGCCAAATTTTAAATGTCAACATTTAAAAATATATACGTAATTTATTCGTAAATTTAGATTACCTTTTTCTGTATTATATTAAAAACTAACATTTATTTGTTTGTAAGCCTAAAATTAATTCTTATTGACTATATATTGTTAAAAATGCATTTATAAATAAAATACAAAACTGCGAATAGTTATTTTTGGTTTAACTTAGTAAATACAGAGACTAATAAATTCGACTTCAGTTTTTATTCGACTTAATTCGCATCTTCTAGAACAAATTACTGATGTATGATGTGGTATATCTGCATATGAATCTTTTCCAATCAATCCAAGGGCTCCAACTACAACCGGAATTGTTGATGTCGTCACGTCCCACATTTTTCAGATCTTGATTTCAAGTTTCTTTGAGTTTCGATAGTTTTTGAAAATCTTCAAAGGTACACTACCGACCATAATTATTAGACTGCCCCACTTTTCTTTTTAAGAAATGGTGTATTTCAGACTCTGCTTAGTATATGAACATTATGGCTTTTCGCTTCAGTGATTTCACCTCTGTTGTTTTCACGGAATTATGATCTAATGTCGTTTGACACATCTTCAGGGACATAATCTGAATAACTGCAATTGTTTATGCCATTGGTAGATTCTTCAGTTTTATTTCCTGAGAGAATATTATTTCGTATCTTATTTGTTTTCGTTTTTACCTCATTCTCTGTGATATTATTTATTTCTACTCTCACGTCATTATTGTTTGAGTGATTGGTGATTTTATTCTGTCTTTAGTTTTGTCTATTTTTCTGCATTTTGGAGTTTTATGTCCCTGCGGATATTAACAAGCGTGTTTTGGTTTAGACAGTCTTATTCCAGTTCCTACCATTGTTCCATTGTTCTTACAAATTTGGTATGTCTGATCCTTGATGTTATTTTGTGGATTTTCGAGTGCGGTAAAAAAAGATGTCATGGTTTGTTGACATTCTTCGTAAATCCATTTCGTTCGATTTCTTTTTATTTCTTGGTTTCGTGTTGAGCCACTACGTCCAAGGTTAGAGTTATTCCGTGTTTCGTGCCAAGTGTCTCCTTCTTGCTGGAAGAGTTTATTTCAGTGACAGATGTTTCGACCCTAAACTGGTACCTCTCTGAGGGACGCGGCATTTTTTTTATTAGAGTGTCATGGTGGCATCAACCCTTTCAACGGATTGAACTCTTCCATCTACGACATATACTTTCCCTCACAAGAGGTAGTAGCAGAAGAGAGATAAGCAGAGATAAAAAGAGTCAGAGTGAGATAGCCAACACTGCTACCGTACGATCATTGCGAGTCCCAATTCGAGGATTGAATTATAGCATTACTACCTAACCCGTATTTAGTGTTCTACTAACAGAGTTCTAAGTATTGTATTTTGCTGTGTTTAATATCAGTCAGTTAATTGCCATACGTGAAACACACTTTGGGCGATCATGTCTCGAAAGAGACATGACTGACTGGGTAGAAGATTATCCAGCAGTAGGTTGCCATTGCTTTCTGCGCTAGACTGGTCGCCAGCCAAGGCTACAGAACCCAATCTGTCCTGTTATTTAACCCATAACTGGAAGGAAGAGACGGGTTAATACCTTTTCCAAAGGTATTTGCGCGTAAGTGAATGCAATGAATTCAACTGGAATTTGAACTCGGCTCCCCGATTTCTCGTTCCAAGCCTATATCCACTGCACCACAACGCGCATCCTATTATTTCCTATTTTGGTTGTTGTTGCATTATTTTCTCGCTGGACACTTAACCGGGTCCACGACACAGAGTGACAACTGATCCGATGTGAGCACTTGTTTGTAAGCAATGAGATTGTTGATTTTTTCTTTGTTTTTTGTTTTTTGTTTTTTGTTTTGTTTTGTTTTGTTTGTTTTGTTTTCTTTTGTTTTTGTTTTTGTTTTTTGTTTTTTAGTTTTATTCTTGACCGCCAAGGGGTAATTTTGTTTAAGATATCAACTTTCGGATGAGTGTCGACCAAGACTAAAGAACTCGTTCTGCACATGAAGTAGAAAAGTTATATTCAGAGATGTGCAGGGTTCAAACTTCATCTAGTAGCTTTACTCATAGAGGTAATATAGGGATATGGAAATGGTATTGATTATAATCAATTTTAACTTAGAATGCAATGGCAATTACCAGATGAAATGCCTGGCGGATATACATTGACAGTTTTTTTTTATAATCATATCGCCCCAAATAAAGCATTTTACTGCCACTGTTTTGCAAGGGGTTACATAGGAGGAAAGCTATGAGAAAGAGTGACAGGTTATAGGGGGTGTCAGAGAATGATGAGAATACTGATGAGAGTGGAGTAGACGGAGAAAGGAGCAGGAGAGAGAGGATGCAGGTTAGTGAGATAGGAGATGACTATTGACTTTACATTTAAATTCTTGGAGATTGTAGCTATCAGGGAAGCTAGTAAATGGAAGATAATTCCACAGGCGGAAAATGCGAGAAAAAAAACTGGTATAATAGAATTTGAGTTTACATTTTATTGTTTTCACAGTAAAAGGATGGGACCTAGTTGCTAATCTTGTGGCTCAAGTAAATTCATATATAGGGGGCACTAGTGAGCTAAGTCTATCGGAGCAGAAGCCGTGAAAATATCTGTACAAGTGACACACAGAAGCCACATTGTGCCGGTGAGAAAGTGACTGTATCTGAGCTGCCAAGTCATGATCGATCACATTCTATTAAACACTGGACCCTAGCTCTCTCCCCACCCCCGTATATCCTTCCCTTTCTCTCCACCTATGTATCTGTCATAGCACCTGCATTCTCAGCTTTCTATTGCTCCTTTCTAACTAGTTTGTACTCTTCAGTCTTTTACAGTTATGTAGCCCCCCGCTCATCAGTGGCATTTCTGCCTTGCTCTGGGTGAAATGATTAAAAAAAGAAAAATTATCACGAAAAAATAATTTTAGAAATTAAAGTAAAATAAATTCAAATTGGCACAAATAAAATTAAATTAAAAAGATAAAATTAATTTAAATTTGGTTTTATAAAAGTTTACACAACCTACCTATTAAAAACAAATGAATCCAGACTGATATCAACCAAAAATTAAAAATGTTTAAATTGCTAACAGCAATAAGATCGATAATAATCAAACTTTATAAGGTAGATCACTCTCCGCAAGACAGGTTAACAGAAACGTTATTAAGGAATTCATTAAACAAAAAATAAATAAATAAAAAAGAATTATTTTTAGATTTGGGGCAATTTAAGTGCCATACATGATATACGCTTCGGCGATTATGCCTCGAAAGAGACATAACTGACTGGACAGAAGATTTTACCGCAGTAGGTTGCCATTACTTTCTGTGGTAGACTGGTTGCCAACCAATGCTATAGAACACAATCTGTCTTGCTATTTAATCCATAGATGGAGGGAGAAGTGATGGATTATTACCTTTCCAAAGGGTAAGTGAATGCAACGAATATCAACTGGAATTCGAACTCGGCTCTTCAATTTCTCCTTCCGAGTCGACATCCACTGCACCACAAAACACATTACAGGATCCGAAGAAGTAAAATTCTCACTCAAAAAATTAGCCAAAAAGTATATGGTCGGTTTAGCGCACTAAGATTCCAAATATATATATATCCATCTGTGAACAGAGAAAAATAGAAAAAACAACTAATATGATCGTTAACCATGCGCATAAATACACACTTACATACATACACTTACACACACACACATACATACATACATACATACATACATACATACATATTTCGGTCGGGTTTCAATCCTGGGTAAAAAAGCAATCGGAGTCTAACCGTACTGATGAGCTGCGATACGGCGAAACAGATCTGTCTGCGGATGACAATATATATATATATATATATATATATATATATATATATATATATATATATATCATTAAATATAAGAGACGATGAATGTCTATTATGCTTAATCATGAGCCGTTCTGAACATCGTATTTTAACTTTAATTTCAGGTGAAAATAAAGACAAAAATTCTCCAACATTTGGATACTTTTTTATTGTAAACAAATACACAGTTCTCGAAGAAATAAAAAAACTTAAACAATTTTGCCCGGGAAGGGTCCCTGTTTTGGCCACCCATGCCTTTATAGTACCATTCCTGGGACACTGGCGGTCTCTAGGTGATTTGCAGGCTGTCCTCTCTAGTCTGGTTAGCTCTGTGTAGACATGTGCTGTGAATGGCATGAGTACTGAGAACAACGTCCATTTGGTAGTTTTGATCATCGAGCAAGTCGACAGTGAACCCCACTGATAAATTTAACTCAGTTCAAGTCATTCGTTGACTATCGACGTCTGGAGGCTGTTCTGGTGGTACCCGGTTTTGGGCGTATTTACGCAGCTGGATAAGACTTTGGTATGCGTTCTCACAGAAAGCAATGGCAACCTACTGCGGGATAATATTCTGCCCAGTCAGTCATGTCTCTTTCGAGACATGATCGCCCAAGCGTATATCACGTATGGCACTTCACTGATGGCCATCAGCAAAAAGAGGACCTCAAAATTCCAACTAATAATCGAGGATACGAAAATCAAACAGGTGCAGAAATTTAAATACCTGGGAAGTGTTCAAACAATGGACGAACGGTGCAATACAGAGATCTGAAGGCGTATTGGCATGGACAAGGATGCTTTTCAGAAGCTGAGTAGAGTATTAAGATAGATGAAAATATCGCTGTAAACAAACAAAAAAGAGAGTTCTGTATTGGTATGTGATGTCTGTCTTTCAATATAGCAGCAAGTGCTAGACAATCCCACCAAAGATGAAAGAAAGACTTTAAACAACTGAAATGTGATTCTACAGAAGGATGCTGAGGATCATCATCATTTATCCATCACACCCAATGATGCATAGGGCAGCAACTTTTTGTTGCTGTAACAAACTGTTTTTCACGGAACAGGATTGTTAGCCCTGCACCCAACCCTCAAACATGGAGGACCGGTGGGTCATTCTTAGTCCTTACGTTTACAGCACCTGGTATTCCCAAATGGTCACTACTAACCAGGCTCGATGTTGCTTAGTTTCGGTGATCGGACAGGAACCAGTGCATTCAACACGGTATAGCCGTAGACATATAGCTAAGTATACCAAGGACACAATCTGTGAGCAACGACGAGGTTTGGGAGAGGATGGGCACAATAAGGAAACTAATACTTAACATTAGAAAAAGACAGCTGAAATGTTTGGGACATGTAATGAGGAAGGAAGGCTTGAAAAATTTGATGCTCACTAGACGGATAGAAGGGAAGAGAGACAAAGGGAATGCAATGCATGACATACTTAATGAATGGATGGAATGTGTGAGCAACGACGAGATTTTGGAGAGGATGGGCACAATAAGGAAACTAATACTTAACATTAGGAAAAGACAGCTGAAATGTTTGGGACATGTAATGAGGGAGGATTACAAGTTGGTGATACTAAAATCAAACAGATGCAGAAATTTAAATACCTGGGAAGTGTTCTAACAGAGGACGGAAAGTGCAATACGGAGATCTGAAGACTCACTGGCATGGTCAAGGATGCATTCCAGAAGCTGAGTAGAGTATTGAGTGACAGGAAGATTTCATTGAAAACAAAGAAAAGAGTACTGGACTATTATGTAATATCTGTTCTCCTATATGGCAGGGGATGCTGGAAAGATGAAAGAGATACTCGAAGCAACGGAAATGTGGTTCTACAGAAGGATGCTGAAGATACCAGGGGCTGAACATGTGAATACAATTTAGAGGATGCAAACAAAAAGGAAACTTATACTAGGGATCAGGAAGAAACAGCTGAGGTTTCTGGGACAAGTAATGAGGAAGGAGGGCTTGTAGAATCTGACACTCACAAGACGGACAAAGGGGAAAAGGGGACACGAGGAAGCAGTGCGAGGCATATTTGATGGGCTTGAGCAAGTGTCTGGTGTAGCGGAGTTTGTAAGAGAGACCAAGAGAAAAGAATTGAAAGCGACAAGAAATAGGGACAAGTGGAATTCCATGATCGCCTACGTCCTGAAAGGACACGGCAAAAGAAGATTCTTTTTCTTTTTTTTTCCGTTAAAGACTAAGTGGGTGTTTGTGTATTATATATATATATATATATATATATATATATATATATATATCAGGCTGGATCCTGAAATTATATATATATATATCATATATATATATATTTATATATATATCAGGCTGGATCCTGAAATTAGCTGGAAACTGATAGGTTCAGCCCGTATTCCGAGGAATTTTCGTGATAGGTGCTGTCTATGTTTACTGGAAAAAAAATTCAATATTAAAATACCCCCACCAACACCGGCTACTGAATCTTAGGGTGGAATTCATCAGTAAGTGCCGCCACAAGACAAATTATTCGAATACTTAAATTTAGAATTTAAATCCCCGTTAATTAGATGTTAGAATATAAATTAAAAGGATTCAATTTAAGATTTAATCTTAATTTTACCCTAACGTTAACCTTAAAAAGTATTTTAACCCCCCTACCTTCCTATCCCAAGCTCCTTTAATTGCCTATCTTTAGAAAATATGGATTCTTTTACTAAACTCCTTTTTCCTTGGTTAACACATATATGTATATATATATTATTTCTCTAATATTTTTTTCTCTAATATTTTTTCTCTAATAATTTTTAAACTGATAACTTCTGTAATTGGCATTTAACTCGCTTCTACCTAAAAGGTTTAAACAAATAAACTTCAATTTTTTTTTTTAATCTTATATTGAAACCCATTCCTTCTCGCCTAAATACACCTCTTCAAACAGCCCAAAATCTTAACTTTAAAAAGTAATTTAACTCATTTAGTTGTCTGTCTTTATAAAATATGAACTCCTATTCCTCCCCTTCCTAAATATACCATTTCAACACCCTGTAACCTCGCGACTACCAGCTCTGTCCTTTTCCACTTTGTGACCGTTGTTAACCAAAAACCCCTCTACACTCTAACTCAGGGCCTTCGCCATTTGGAAAAACAATGTCGCTGACGTGATGTAGAATCTCTATTAGAGATCCTATGTCGAAATGTACATCCGACACCTTTGAATTTTGAAAATTTTCTCTAATTTATATTGGCTCTGTATTCTTAATACATTGAGCTCTCTGCCTGCATCACTTTTTAATATTAATAATTTTTAATATTGATTAGGATCAGGTTCTTGGAATTTACCTTCCTACTCTTCCACTTCGGATTAAAGAAAAACAAAAAAAACTATATATATATATATATATATATATATATATATATATATTAAATTAAGTTTGAAACTTAATATACGGAAATTAAATTATTCTATGAAAAGATAAAAATGACAATTTAACTATACAAAAATTATACAATTAACACATCAAAGAAAGTGAAGAAAGAAAAACACCCTACACGGTTTTTAACAGCTAAAAATTATTTTTCTTCTATGTGTCTTGTCCTTTCAGGACGTGGGCGATTATAGCTTTCCACATTTACCTATCCCTGGTGGCTCCAAGCATGCTTTCTCCTGTTACATCACGCAACCCCCGTTCTGTCATCCAACTGCACAGGCTAGTCAAGTACGTTACTCGCTGTTTTACTCTGTTTTTTCTCTCTATCTTGCATTTTAATATCAGGTTCTCCAAGCCCTCCTTCCTCATTGCATGTCACAGGAATTTTAGCTGTCTCTTCCTGATGCTCAGTATTAATTTCCTTTTCGTTTCCATCCTTTCCAAAACCTCATCATTGCTCATGCTCGATCCATGATATTCGCAGCATCCTTCTGTAGAACCACATTTCAGTTGCCTCAAGGTTTTCCGTCATCCACCTGCTCAGGCCGTTCAAATATGTTACCCGCTGCTTTCCTGGTCTCTTTTTCCTTCTATCTGGCCTGTTAGTATCAGGTTCTCCAAGCCCTCCTTCCTCATTTCATGTCCCAGGAATTTTAGCTGTTTCTTCCTGGTGCTCAGTATTAATTTCCTTTTTATTTTCATTCTTTCCAAAACCTCATCAGCTAAAAATACTACAAATACTACGAGTAAGGAACGGTTATAACACAAAAATAAAATGAGAGAGAAACATAGACAACAGAAAACATGTGATAGGAAAATAAAATTTCTCCGAAATCAAAGATAGAAATAAATATAACCAGTAAAAAATTAAATTAAATTAAACAGACAAAGTTTGTCAAGAAACAGATAAATAAAAAAAAAGAAATTAATTATATGTACCTCCACTCATTCGCCCAAAAAACAGCATAGCATGATGTTAAAAGGGCTCAAACCTAACAAAAACAAAGTTTTATTATTAAAATATTTATGCTGTTATTAAGACGAAAGATCAAATTTTGTTGTCATTAATCTTTAAAAATGTTTAAATCCTTCCTAAAACATTCGAAATTTCAGTTAAAATTTCATTTTTTTATTTTCCGTCAGCGAATCACGCTATGTTTCGGTAATTAAAGAAAACATATTACGCAAGTTTTTTGGCGTTGAAAGACACATTAATTTGAAAATTCTTGTAAAAATCAACTAAATGCCTGATTTTAATTAAACTTTTAGGACTTATTCACAAATAAATCAAATTATTTATGTAATTTTATTTTTTAGAAAATTATGATAAAATATTTTTTTTACATCTGTTAGCTTCCGCTCCAATTAATTGCATAAAACTTCTAGAAATACATTATCTATAATAATTTATTATTTATTATTTAAATGCAGAACACATTGGGGAATGTAAATCATGTAATTTTTTTTTTAATTAGGAGACCATTTCTCCGAAAATCTGCTCCGAATCTTAAAAGCAAAAATGCATCAAAGCTACGTTATTTTTCATGTAGAAAAACTTTTAATTTATTTCATAAATAGTATAATTTTATTTTTCTATATTTCTGAGACGAGGTAGTATTTACAGTATTTACATTATTCAGACTATTGTCCTCATCTTTGTTGCCATTTGTACGACGTTTCAGCCGTTGTACGGTCCGGCCTACTTCAGGTGCTAGGAATTTCGAACCGAACCCAGTGGATATAGACGTTGGTTAGTTCCTGTGGCTTGACCAAAGAGTTGTGAGTTCAATACCAGGCTACTGCAGTAGTGAACAAGTAACTTACAGGATTACAGGGAGATAACTGATGACTTCCAATAAAGGCACTACGACTCAAGTGATGAAAATGACGTACCCTAGTGATTGTAATGAAGGGTTCAGTTCGAAATTGCTAGCACTTGAAGAAGGCCGGAGAGTACAACGGCTGAAACGTCGTACAGATGAGGACAATAGTCCGAATAATGTAAATGCATTTTTAGGATATCATATTCAGAAAAAGAAAAAAAGATTTGATGAATAATGAATTTTTATAAGAATTGCTTTTTTTTCTAATTAATATTTCAAAAATCTTTTAAATTTACTACCAGTTACTGAGTGTCTTCGATTATTAATTTATTAAAAATATAAAATTCAAAAGTTTAATGCAAATCATTGAGAATTAAAATTTTTAAAATGATTTCTAAATTTATTGTATTATGTTAAACTGTATATTTTCATTTACTATGGAAACCTATAAGAGACTTATTATTAAAATGTCACATGTTTCAAGGTTTGTTTCTCTTATGAAATGTTAAACTGGGTTATGTCAAATCTTGGTCACCATACATCCAGTCCTATTGATAACAAGTGCTGCAATCGCCTACTTTAAATATCAACGAGCAAGACCTTTGTGATTAAGAAATATTTTATTCTAAATATCATGCCATAAAGAAGTAATATTTGTTTTAAATCAGATTAATTTAACTTTAAATTTGGTAATTTTCCACAAATAGCGAGTGAGATATGTATATTTTATTTTTGCAAGAATCTTAAAACCGCGAATTAACTTTTGGTTACAAATGTGTTGATCGCTCAAAACATCTTTTTAAAAAATCTCAAAATTTCAAATTCTAATGAATGTAATTTCTGTTTGGAATACACCAGAGTATTTTGCTTATTGGAAATAGTAAATTTAATCATTTAGATTTTAAATAAGCTAAAATTACTGTTTCAAGAAAAAGTTGGGTTTTTTTTGTTTTTGTTTTTGTTTTTGTTTTTGTTTTTTTGTTTTTAATTTAGGTAACGAAAATGGAGTGGAGTGACCTAATTTAATTAATGGAAACAATGAAGACTCTCCGACACAAACGACGAAAAAATAATGGAAAGAGAAACACTAAAACACATTAAAATAAATATCCGTAAAAAATGAACAATGACGAGGAAAAATATAATATAAACAGTTAACCCTGAAAAATAAGTTTCGACGAAAGAAAAAGAAAATGTTGGAAATATATACAATAAAAAATGAGATAATGCATGAGAAAAACTAAAAGTTCACTTAAGAAAAAATAGAAAAACAAAACAACGAAAACGTTAAGTGAAAGACAAGAAAAAATTAAAACAATTGTTTGTGTAACTCAGACCCTTAGACAAAATGAAATAAAAAAAAACAGATTACTATCGCAGGGTAGAGAAATTAAAGAAAAGAAAATAAGCTGAAAAAGAAAATTGAAAAAATATAAAATTCAAACAAAAAAATTATTAAAAATAAAGTCAAACTTAAGATGTGAAGTCCAAAGTTCCAATAAAAATATATGAAAAAAAAAATCCCAAAACACAGTAGCAGGTCAAAAGAACGTCACCTTAGAAACGAGACTTCAACCGGTCAGATGTTAAAATTGCTCACGCTAATAAGACTGATAACAATCAAACGTTATAGGGTAGATCACACTCCGCACTACAGGTTAGCGGAAAGGTCACTTCTTCTTCTTCTTCTTCTTCTTCTTCTTCTTCTTCTTCTTCTTCTTCTTCTTCTTTGTCGCTTCATGACATAGGCAATCATGGCCTCCTTGGTGGCTCTTAGCACGCTTTCTCCTATTACGCGACTCAAACCCCGCTTTGCCATCCACCTGCTCAGGTCCGTCAAAGATGTTATCTGCTGCATTCCCCCGTCTCTCTTTCCCTCTAGCTGACCTGTCAGTATAAGATTCTTCAAACCTTCCTTCCTCATCACATGTCCAAAGAACTTTAACTGTCTTCTCTTGATGCTCAGTATTAATTTATTTTTCGCTTTGATTCTTTCCAAAACCTCATCATTGCTCACGTGCTAGTCCATGATATCCGCAGTATCCTTCTGTAGAACCACATTTCAGTTGCTTCCAGTTTTTCCTTCATCTTTGATGATGTTGTCCAGAATTCTATGCTATATTGAAGATCAGACATCACAAAGCAACATAGTACTCTCTTCTTTGGTCCTAACGAAATTTCTCTGTCTTTTAATACTCTGCTCAGCTTCTGGTATGCGTCCTTCGCGATACCAAATCCCCTTCCGATCTCAGTATCGCACTTTCCGACTTCTGTTAGAACACTTCCAAAGTACTTAAATTTTTGTACCTGCCTGATTTTAGTATCCCCAACCTGTAATTGGCATTTTGGGCTCCTCTGTTTGCTGTTGACCAAACATTCGGTTTTCTTGTAGTTTATTTGTAGTCCTTTCTTTCGACTTTCTTCATCTACCTTTTTTAGGAGGTCTTGTAGTTTTCTTTCCATGTCGGCTATCAGCACTGTACCATTTGCGTATCTTATGTTGTTCAGATTGTGACCGCCAATGATGAATCCTGGCATAACTTCTAGAGTCTTCAAAATAGTCTCGCTGTACAAGATGAATAGATCCGGTGAAAAGACACATCCTTGTCTTACGCCCCTTTCTATCTTTGTATATCTGCTGAATTCGTTACCTGTCCGCATGCAGGCGGTTTGCTGACAGTAGAAGTTCTTGATTTTTCTAAAGTCTTTCCCAAATATCACGAGTTTGTGGGGCATTTCTATTAATTCTTTGTGGTGTATTTTGTCGAACGCCTTAACATCTTCTGCAAAGCATACGTAATTGCCTTTTTTTCATTTGTATCGCCTTTTCTGATAGCTTCCTTAAAATAGATGTCGCATTTATTTTCGGGTGTCCTTGATGAAACCGCACTATTCTTGTCCTATCTCCTGATACTGCTTCGCGCTCTATTCATCAGGATTTGGACAATGAGTTTCGTTATGTGGCTCATCAAACTCATTGTTCTGTGGAGTTCGCATTCATTTGTGTCTGGCTTCTTATGCAGAGCTATGAAAATTGATCTGCTTCGGTCATCTGGTATTACACCACTATTGCAAATTTCATTTAATATTTCCGTAATTTTCTCTATGCCAAAATCTTCTAAGGTTGTCAGCATCTCTATTACAATGCTATCTGGTTCAGCTGCTTTGTCCCTATTCAGTTTGGCCATTGCAGCTTTCACTTTGGATTTTAGCATTTATGATCCGTCAGCATCTTTGTTTACTATTGTTTACTCTCTTTTGTCGTGGAAGAGATCTTTTGTCTATTCTTCCCATCGCTGAAGTATTTCCTCATTCTCTAATATGATCGTTGAATCCTTTGACTTTATACATCCTGTTGAAGAGTATGTTCTTTTATCCTATCTGTTTTCTTATTTCTTTATGCATTTCTCCTTTATTAATCTTGCTCAATCTCTCTACTTCGGCACATTTGTTTTTGAGCCAATCTTCTTTAGACTGTCTGCACTTGATCTTTATTTCCTTTTGTAGTTTCCTGTATTAAGTTCCATGTCTTAGCATAGTTTACTGTCTCCTATGCATCATGTCATGAATCTCTTCGATCATCCACTGGTTTTTCTTCTGCGCCTGATTTCTTCTGAGACACTGTTGATTGCTGATGTCACTAGCGCTTCTTTAAGTGTGTCCCATTTCGAATTTCCATTTCCCATTTGCTTTACGTATTTGTTTCTCACACTGTCAGTGTATTTTTTTCTGCAAGTTGAGGTCATGCTCGAGTGTGTTGTATAGCAGTCTGGGTGCTGCACTTCGGCTTCTACAGTCTCCAGAGTTTCACCCTTACTTTGCAGATGACTAGCAAGTGATCGCTTCTACAGTCGGCACTTGGATAGGTTTCGCATTGAACTGCAACCTACCTGAATCATTTGTTTATGGTTATACTAGCAGTATAGCCCGGCGTTGCTCGGGTGTAATGAAAGCCTTAGAACTAATCCATGATCGTGGAGCTCAGACTCTTTGGACGTTAGCACGAAAGACTAAAAAGCAATAGTTGTTGCCAGTTAAAACGAAACCGTAGACTGAAAGAAAAATGAATGGATGTAAGTCAACTTCTGATTTCCTGGTATAAATATCAAATAAGATTTTTTGTCGTAAACTGAATTTTGAAGGCTAAATAAGTCCTCTGAGTAAATGGTATCATGGATGAGACTAAGAACTACCATTATACCTACTTAGAGCCAAACCCGAAGCAAAAATTAAATAAAAGGGCTGAAAAAAATACAGACATACAGACAGATAAACAGACACACACACAAACATCTTGCCTTATATATATATATATATATATTATCGATTTTCTGCACTATTGTAAGAAGTGCAACCTTGAAACTTCTGAACATCGTTTCTTATGTCTTTGTCTATGAGTGCATCAAATTTGATTAAAATGGGACCACTCCTTCTATAACCCGCTTTTTTCGATTACCGATTTTCGATACCTCGACACAAAACCTAGGTAAGAACTCTCGCAGACGCTTATAGTACAACTGTGTAAATTTTCAAAAAAAATCGGTTCAGCCGTTTCGGAGTCTATAGGTAACGGACACGCACACACACGCACAAACACACACACACATACACACACACAGACAAAGTTCCATTCATAAATAAGTTTAGATAATCCATTTTCTTTTTCGTGTCTTACCCTGGGCTTCGCAATGTCCATTGGCGTTTTGGGTGTTCTGGAAATCAGGTGCTGGTTATTACCTGGGCATTTGCCTTACACCACTGGACCCATATTTCACACCGGTCGTTGCTGGTTTCTAATCCTTCCCTCTCCTTGCCTACTTGGCATTCATGTCTCCCATGATAATTCTAATTTCTTGGGTTTTACACTCAGATTTGAAGAAGTACATTAAACAAAAATAAATAAAAAAAGAATAATAAATTTTACATGTGGGGTAATTTCTTTCATCATTAATATTATTATTATTATTGAAATACCATTCAAAATCTATGCTAACAAAGTGAGGCCGCAACACAAATCTGCGAAGCCCAATATACCTTTTATAGCATCCAGTTTCATAAAGATAAACCTATTATAGGCAGATGGGTGTGTTACGGCGAGAAGTTAATGCTATACATGACCTTCCAGGTGGAGCCCAGTTAGAAACAACTTCAAGTCTTGTAAACGCACAAATTTGCATATTATGACGCTGGATCCAAACAAACGACGATCGTTCTGACAAACAACGAGGAACAAGAACCTTATATATAAAAATGTAATCATATATTTTTATTCTTTCTCGGCGACGTTTAAGCTAGTTATGAAGGTAGCTGGAGAGAGATCGCACACATACGAAGGAGCCGTCAAGGCGTCTCTGTCTCTTCAGAAAGCAGGGATCTCTCTTTTCTCTCTCTTCTCTGTTCTTCTGACTAACCCCAAAATTCCTACGCATTTTTTCTTATTCGTCTTGTCGGTTAATTGATGTCATCTACGGCCAGATACCTATCTTCGCCGGCTATCGACTGTCAAGCTGGTTCGAGTCTGTGTTTTCCGCCTTTAATGTTGCACCCCACCTCCACCATCCCCCGGCCGGATATTTTTGTCAGTCATATTTTTGCCGGGCAAGGTAATATATTGCAAAAGAATTTCCAATTCAGGGTGTTGTCAACTATTAGGAGAAGACACCGAAGTCTGCCTCATTCTTCAATGTTAAAGAAAACCCTTTCGACAATCGGACATGCGGCAGCCATACTCCTCTCTCTCATGATAAAACAGTAGGACATTAAAAAGGGGAGACGCCGAACGGGCTTTGTTTAGATAAGTTGGTAATCTGTGATACTGAATAAAATGTTTACTGTAGATAATCTTAATTCTTTAAGAGAAAACGGGTACATATTAAGACCTCCAATCATTTAAGATCAAAAGCCATCACAGCCGTTTCTGGTATTGTATCAAGGGTATTACTAATATTAACATATTAAAATTGTGCTTGTCCTTCCTTAGTTTCTTAGTTCGTCCGTCCGTTACGCAACTTACTCTATACGAGCTTTTCCTTCCCCTCTATCTTTTTAAACGCTACTCTCCCCAGACTTTCTCTCTCCTTTGCCAAACGGAAGGGTAGTAAAGAGTGAGAGAGTAGGAAGAGAAAGTCTTTACCGTAGCAGCAGCAGTTTAAGCTATGTGTATATGTGTGTGTACTGTACAATATACTAAAAATAGGTAGGTTTGTTGTCGTATCCCGCGACCTAATAACGAAATTTCTGGCCTCTTTCACACACTTGGCCATTACTCAGTTGGTCTTTTCTGTTTACAATGGACACAGGGGCTTTTAAAGTAAATCTAATTATTTTTTAAATTTTTTTAATCCATTTCCGAAATTTTGTCAGAAAGTCTTGTTTTGAGTTGAGTTAGTGGCTAAAGAAACGTTACGATTGTTTTACAATGGAAACGTAATGATTGCATCCCCCACTTTTTTCGGTAACAAACACATTAATTTTGAAATTCTCGCAACAATCAAATAATTGTCGGATTTTAATGAAACTATCAGTACTCATTCACAAATGAATGAAATTATTTTAAAATTATTATTTTTTTAAAATCTTGATAATTTTTTTTACCTCTGTTACCCCACCTCCACGTAAATCTATGAAATCTTAATAAATTTTATATTGATGGCTAACTTTTGTTTTATTTGTTCAACGCAGGACTCATTGGGGATTTTTTTATTTTATTTTAAGTTTGCAATCATTAGCCGAAAATCTTCTCCGAAGAATAAAATAAAAAATGCAATAAAACTTTGATATAATTTAATTTGATAAGCTTTTTGTTGCTGGAATAAATAATAATTATTAAGGACATTATACGCTGACAAAAATTCAATTAATAATAAAACGATTTTTATTAAACTTTTCAATTTTAAACTATTCGCAAGCAATTATTTGAAGATTTTAAAAATATTTTTAAAATTTTATTTATTATTAAATTATTTAATAATAATAATAATAATAATAATAATAATAATAATAAATGAAAGAAATGACATGATACCGCTTGAACAAAAAGGGTGCAAACGTGGCTGTTATGGATGTAAAGACCAATTGCTAATTAACAAAATGATCCTGGAAAACTGCTACAGTACAAAGAAAAATCTTAGTACTACCTGGATAGACTACCGAAAGGCATTCGATAGTGTGCCACATTACTGGATTTTAAAGACTTTAAATATATACAAGATATCGCTCGTCATCATCAATTTCATCAAACAGTGCATGTCTATATGGAAAACAACCCTTTACCTCAATCATATAAATGGAACCTATAAGTCTGATGAAATAAACATCAAAAGAGGTATATTTCAAGGTGATTCTTTATCTCCCTTACTAGTCTGCATATCATTAATAGCACTAACCAGTCAACTTAATAAGACAGAATGTGGTTATAAAATAGGCCAAAAGAAAATAAGCCATCTATTTTACATGGATGACTTAAAGTTATATGCTAAGAATGATAATGAGCTGGAAGGTCTTCTGCAAACTGTAAAATGCTTCAGCGAAGACATTGGAATGAAATTTAATTTGAATAAATGTGCTAAAGCTACAGTTTTACGTGGATCAATACAAGAAACATCCTCAATTAGCCTAGACCCTGCTGTAACAATAAAAGAATTGAAACCAGAAGAAGCTTATAAATACCTAGGTGTAAATGAGAGCGAAAACATTCACCATAAGAAGATGAAAGAAATAGTGCGCAAAGAGTACTATAGAAGGCTACGAATGATATTAAAAACTGAATTAAATTCACAGAACAGAGTTATGGCCATTAATAGCCTTGCAATCCCAGTTGTCCAATATAGCTTCAACATCTTAAACTGGACTCTAAACGACATCAGGCGAATGGATGCTAAAACAAGAAAGCTTCTTTCCAAGCATAAGATGCATCATCCAAAGGCTGATGTAGACCGTCTATACATACCCCGTAAAGAAGGTGGAAGAGGTCTTATTCAGCTGGAATTGTCATACAAGACAACAACTATTAGCTTACTAACATACATAGAAACAACAAAGGATTGGATGATACAATTAGTAAGGCAACATGAAGAAAGAAAGAAAAAATATTCAATAATAAAAAAAGGCAGTAAATACAAACAAGATTTACAGTTAGTAGATTCTGTAGAAAAGCAAAACAGAAGCCAAGAACCAACTATTGCGGCAAAAAATATGAAAATGAAAGCCAAAGATAATGTTCTTGAAAAGATGAAACGGCGCTGGCAAGACAAACCTCTGCATAAATCCAATGTTGACAAAGTTAATACTCATCGATGGTTACGTGCATCTGGATTAAAGTCTGAAACTGAAGGATTTATACTTGCAGCACAAGACCAAAGTCTTTTCACGAGAAACTTTCAGGCAAATATTATGCATAATAATATGGATCCAAAATGCAGGTTTTGTGATAAACACCAAGAAACAATAGACCACCTAATCTCAGGCTGTTCTGTGCTTGCCCCAAACGAATATAAAAATCGCCACGATAGAGTTGGGCAATATTTACATTGGACAATGTGCAAACATTATGGAAAAGCTGTAAACAAACACTGGTATGAACATCATCCAGCACCGGTTACAGAAATAGAAGATGTAACCATTCTATGGGATTACACCATCTACACAGACAGAAAAATTGAAGCAAACAGGCCAGACATTATTGTTAAAAACCAGAAGGAGAAAACTTGTCTATTAATTGATATGGCTTGTCCAGCGGATTGTAACATAGCAATCAAGGAATTTGCAAAACTGTCAAAATATAAAGACCTGGAAATTGAAATAGAAAAAATGTGGAAATTGAAAACAAGAGTTGTGCCAGTGATAGTAGGTGCACTTGGAATTATAAAAAATGGAACAAAACAACACATTGAAAGAATCCCTGGAAACCCCAGCTTAAGAGATATACAAAAAATTGTCTTATTAAGTACAGCCCACACACTAAGGAAAACTTTATCTATGTAATGCTGGGGATGATATGGAAGATAGAAAAACATGAAATGGAGCCATAACAACACGCCACTACCTGCCTTAGGTCTCCCCGCAGACTTGGTTGGTAGTGAGACCAAAGCAGAAATCGAAATATGATGAAAAATGACATAATAATAATAATGAAAAACAATTCTTTTAAAATTTTATTATTTTTATTAATTTATTTTATTTATTAAGACGTTCCTATCGTTTGTAGTATGACATGTAAAAATTTCCCAGGATATCATAATTATCCTTCCGTGGAAATTCCACGGGTTCCGCTAGTCATTAATATTTGCTCACTAAGATTATTTACGGGCTGTAATTGGTAGATTTTTCGGTTTTGGAAATGATGGAAACGAAAAGGAAATTAATACTGAGCATCAGTAAGAAACAGCTGAAATTCCTGGGTCATACAATGAGGAAGGATGACTTGGAGAACCTGATACTGTGGTGATTACGACCGAGCAAAAGCGATGGACCGGATGTTTGCATCCTCACAACAAAAAAGCAAATGACCAAAACTCGACGGTGAGCAGCTGGATTCGCTCAGATGTTCCGGTTGAAAACCAAAAATTAATTAAATATTAAATTTCCAGTTCGCGAGCAGATGCGAATTTTATTTATCGGCCAGTGGGAAGTCCAGAATCAAATACGGATATGAATTCCCAAACGATCTGCTGCGATCCAAAAAGTAGAAATAAAAAGCCGATACAGAAAGCATCGCCAGACAGAAAGACAGACCGACCCACACGAACTAACTCGAGAGAGAGGAGTGTAATCAGTATCCCCCTTGACCTACTTACTATGCTAGCCTCCCTTCCCTCTCATCTTATCTTTCGCTGTCTCAGAACTACCGACTGACCTAAGGAGCAGATACATCAAAGGCATTCCTTACTTGCAACGCTCCCACATTCCTAAGCGTTAATTCATTTTTCAACATTTTATTGCCGTGAACATCTTAATATCCGTTGGACCTATACTTCAAGTATTACTTCAATTGTAAAAACCTTAATTGATATGTGTATATATAAAATGTTATTTTTCAACTCAATTTGCTTTTCTTGATTTATAATCATTTTATGACTTATAGTGGGCGATCTACAACGAGGCCAAATTCCGTTAATCTGCAACAGTATACGACTACCCTCCTAAAGAACGCCGTCCTCACGATAATACTAACAGGCCAGATAGAGGGAAAAAGAGACAGTTGAAAGCAATGGATAACATATCTGAAGAACCTGATCAGGTGGATGACGGAACGAAGGTTGCATGGTGCAACAGGAGAAGGCGTACTAAGAGCCACCAAGGATAGGGAGACGTGGAAAGCCGTGATTGCCTACGTTCTGAAGGGACAGGGCACATAGAAGAAGAACAAAACAAGTCTCCTCATTATGCCAGCACTCTTCTCGGTATCTCGGCTGTATTTGGTATTGACGTATTATTAGTAATAGTAGTAGTTACTAGTAGTAGTAGTAATAGTATTTGAAGTGGGTTGTTTGTTTGGAAAATTGGCTACAAGTTTCAACAAGAAACCTCAGGAGACCCCTAGTCAATAGACCATGATTGTTGGTACAGTTGGTTGGATATGTAACTGACATTCCCAGAAGAAATTTTCTTAATTATATGATTTCATTGAAATATGTTTCGGTTGTTTAAAGATTCTTTAAAACAGGTGTGTGTGTGTGTGTGTGTGTGTGTGTGTGTGTGTGTGTGTGTGTGTGTGTGTGTGTACAAATAAATGCTAAAATGTGTAAACAGATTAAATTGTTAGACTGAAAAACTAAAATTATTACAATTATGAGGGTGTCAAATTCAGTAGAATTAGTGAAGAAATTTCAAGATGTGACAGAGAAGTCACAGGTCTGTAACTATATCAGAATGTGCACACGAATCCCAGTCATGTACGTCAGGAGACTATTATTATTATTATGTCATTTTTCATCATATTTCGATTTCTGCTTTGGTCTTACTACCAACCAAGTCTGCGGGGAGACCTAAGGCAGGTCGTGGCGTGTTGTTATGGCCCCATTTCATGTTTTTCTATCTTCCCTATCATCCCTAACGTTACATAGATAAAGTTTTCCTTAGTGTGTAGGCTGTACTTAATAAGACAATTTGTTGTATATCTCTTAAGCTGGAGTTTCCTGGGATTCTTCCAATGTGTTGTTTTGTTCCATTTTTTATCATTCCAAGTGCACCTACTATCGCTGGTACAACTCTTGTTTTCAATTTCCACATTTTTTCTATTTCAATTTCCAGGTCTTTATATTTTGACAGTTTTTCAAATTCCTTGGTTGCTATGTTACAATCCGCTGGACAATTATTATTATTATTATTATTATTATTATTATTCATACCAGTTGTAATTGATCGATCAAGTGACAAGCAGTATATTCAATACGCCAGCACTTTCCTCAGTATTCCAGATGATTTTAATATTTGTCATGATAGAAAGAAAATGTAAATAAGAGTAAAATAAAGAAGTATGAAAGAAAAAAGGAAAGAAAGAAAGAAAAGAAAGAAAGAAAAAGTCAATGGACTTAAAAATTAAGTATGAAGGAAAAAAAAAGAAAGAAAGAAGGTCAATGGAGCCAAACATAAAATATGAAGAAAAAGAAAAAGAAAGAAAAAAAGAAAGAAGGTTAATGGAGCCAAACATAAAGTATGAAGCAAAATGAAAGAAAGAAGAAAGAAGGTTAATGGAGCCAAACATAAAGCATGAAGGAAAAGAAAGAAAGGAAGAAGGTCAATAGAGCCAAACAGAAAGAAAGAAAGAAAGAAAGAAGGTCAATGGAGCCAAACATAAAGTATGAAGGAAAAGAAAGAAAGAAGAAAGAAGGTTAATGGAGCCAAACATGCATGAAGGAAAAGAAAGAAAGGAAGAAGGTCAATAGAGCCAAACAGAAAGAAAGAAAGAAAGAAAGAAGGTCAATGGAGCCAAACATAAAGTATGAAGGAAAAGAAAGAAAGAAGAAAGAAGGTCAATGGAGCCAAACATAAAGCATGAAGGAAAAGAAAGAAAGGAAGAAGGTCAATAGAGCCAAACAGAAAGAAAGAAAGAAGGTCAATGGAGCCAAACATAAAGTATGAAGAAAAAGAAAGAAAGAAGAAAGAAGGTTAATGGAGCCAAACATAAGGCATGAAGGAAAAGAAAGAAAGGAAGAAGGTCAATAGAGCCAAACAGAAAGAAAGATAGAAAGAAGAAAGAAGGTTAATGGAGCCAAACATAAAGCATGAAGGAAAAGAAAGAAAGGAAGAAGGTCAATAGAGCCAAACAGAAAGAAAGAAAGAAAGAAAGAAGGTCAATGGAGCCAAACATAAAGTATGAAGAAAAAGAAAGAAAGAAGAAAGAAGGTTAATGGAGCCAAACATAAGGCATGAAGGAAAAGAAAGAAAGGAAGAAGGTCAATAGAGCCAAACAGAAAGAAAGAAAGAAGAAAGAAGGTCAATGGAGCTAAACATAAAGTATGAAGAAAAAGAAAGAAAGAAGAAAGAAGGTTAATGGAGCCAAACATAAAGCATGAAGGAAAAGAAAGAAAGGAAGAAGGTCAATAGAGCCAAACAGAAAGAAAGAAAGAAAGAAAGAAAGAAGGTCAATGGAGCCAAACATAAAGTATGAAGGAAAAGAAAGAAAGAAAGAAAGAAAGAAAGAAAGAAAGAAAGAAAGAAAGAGTATGAAGGAGCCAAAAATAAAGCAATAAGAAGCAGAAAGAAATTAAGAACGAAAGAAAATGCCGTTCGGATAAAAAAAAGATTGAATGTGTAGTAAGAATGAAAAAATAAAGAACAATTTATCAAAAGGAAATAAAAGCAAGAAAAATGAAAACATTTCTTTTTATGCAAGAAAATTTCGTGGAGAAGGAATGGAATAAAAGCGACGACAAAATAATGAAAAAGTTTCAAAACATAAAGAATGGAGAGAGAGAGAGAGAGAGAGAGAGAGAGAGAGAGAGAGATCGGCTTCATAGAAAAAGACCGTCAAAACAAAGCAAAAAACAATCACTTTCCACTCCACAATTTTGCAATGTGCTTTCGCAAGGCAAATGTCATCGGCGGGGGGGGGGTTACCAGGATGCAAATCTGAAAATAAACAAATTATTCGCTAAAGCGAAACTCGACTTAAAGAGCAAGTGAAATTAATATCAGTCAGTTAAGTGACATACGTGATACACTCTTGGGCGATCATGTCTCTTTCGATCCATGACTGACGAGGCAGAAAATTTACACTAATTTGTCATTTTTTCTGCTATGAGAACTCAGCCTGTCCTGACATTCAACCCATGGCCAGATGGGTATTTGCGCATAAGTAAATGCAACGAATATCAACAAGAATTCGAACTCGGCTCTCCGATTTCTCATTCTGAGCCGATATCCATTGCACAACTAATGTCAACACATCTCTCCACGAAATGGGAATGTTTCTTTGTTTCTTTGTTGTTTTTCCTCCCCTAATTAGTAACTTGTTCCAGTTCAAAAAGTCCGGACATGGGACAGAAATTACATTTTCATCCGACATAAAAAAAACAACAATCAATAAAACAGTTCTACATATAAGCAAGCAAAATAATAGTAAAAGCCAGTCAGTTAAGTGATACACGCTTGGATGATCATGTCTCGAAAGAGACATGGCAATGAGTAGGAGATTTTCCTGCAGTCAGTTGCCATATTTTTCTGTTGTAGAATGGTTGCCAAAGAAAGCTATAGAACCAAATCTCGCCTACTAATTAACCCATACCTGGAGTGAGAAGAGATTATATTATTATATTAATAAGTAGTAATTAGTGGGGGATCAGCTTATTACTTCATGTAAATAGAAAATAGACTGACCACTTCCGACAGCCCCTTCGTGTGTGCATGAACTCTTTATGACGAAGAATAAAAATATAAGATTACATTTTTATACATATGTGTTCCTCGTTGTTTTTCCAGATCCAGTGGCAGTATATAACAAGTGCATCCTAATTATAAGTGGAATGTAAAAGCAATGAAAATCTTAATTCACATGCCTGCCTGTTCCACACAAGCGTCACCGACGAATAATAGAAAAATATAAGATTATATTTATATATATATACGTGTTCTTCGTTCCTTGTCCAGATCCAGCAGTCGATTATAACAAGTGGTTTGATGGAGAAAGTTTACTCAGGTCAAATCTAGAGTTCATCGGAAATCTTTTCAGGTCAAAACATGTGGAATTCCGCATCAAAATCGGAAGAATTTTGAATGATGAATATATAACTGAATAAAATGAAAAATGGCTTCCACGTCTCCCTAACCCTGGTGGCTCTTAGCACGCTTTTTCCTGCAACGTCTCTCAGCCCCCGTTCTGTCATCCACCTGCCCAGGCACTTAAAATATGTTATACGCTGCTTTCTTCTGTCTCTTTCTCCCACTATCTGGCCTGTTATTATCAGGTTCCCCAAGCCCTCTTTCCTCATTGCATGTCCCAGAAACTTTAGCTGTCTTTTCTTGATGCTCAGTATTAATTTCCTTTTCGATTCCATTCTTTCCAACACCTCATCATTGCTCACATGCTCGATCCATGATATACGCAGCATCCTTCTGTAGAACAACATTTCAGTTGCTTCAAGTTCTTCCTTCATCTTCGATGATATTGTCCAGCATTCACTGCCATATTGAAGAACTGACATCAAATAGCAATCCAGTACTCTCTTCTTTGATTCTAGCAAAATTTTCCTGTTTTTTAATACTTTACTCAACTTCTGGATTGCTTCCTTCGCCATGCCTAGTCGCCTTCGCACTTTCCGTCTTCTGTTAGAACACTTCCAAGGTATTTAAATTTTTGTAGTTACTTGATTTTAGTATCCACCACCTGTATTTGGCATTTTCGGCTTCTCTTTTTGCTGATGACCATGTATATTGGGTTTTCTTGCAGTTTATTTCTAATCCCTCCTTGTCACTCTCTTCAGCTATCATCTGCAGGAGGTCCTGCAGTTTCCTTTCCGTTTCTGCAATCAACACTGTGTCGTCTGCGTATCCTATATTCTTCAGATTGTGGCCTCCGATGACAAATCCTGGCATAACATCTAGGGTCCTCAAAATATTCTCACTGTACAAGTTAAATAAATCCGGTGAAAATACACATCCTTGTCTTACGCCTCTTTCTATCTTTGTATAACTGCTGAATTCATTACCTGTCCGTATGCAGGCAGTTTGCTGCCAGTAGAGGTTTTTAATTACCCTAATGTCTTTCCAAATATATCGAACCTGTTGAACATCTCCATCAATTCTTTGTAGCCTATTTTGTCGAACGCTTTTGCATGATCAATAAAGCACTGGTATAAGTCCTTCTTCATTTGTATTGCCTTTTCAGAGAGCATCCTAATCATAAATATGGTGTTCCTTGTCCCATTGTTTTGACGAAGCCGCACTGTTCTTGACCTCTCTCTGACCTGATTCTACTTCTTAGTCTATTCATCAGTATTCGGACGATCAGTTTTGTAATATGACTTATTAAACATAATTCGGTGTTAGTTGACACTCGTTTGCACCTGGCTTTTTAGGTAGTGCTATGAAAATGGATTTGCATAGGTCGTCTGGTATTATACCGTTATTATAATTTCATTTATTATTTCCGTAATTTTTCTCTATGCCGAATTCTTCAAGAGCTAACAGCAGCTCTATTACAATGTCGTCTGAACCAGCTGTTTTGTTTCATTTTGGCCATTGCAGCTTCCCCTTTGGACTTTAATATTTCCTGTCCGTCCTCATGTTTGTGTATTATCGGTTGTTCTCTCTTGTCGTGGAAAAGATCTTCTATATATTCTTCCCATCGCTTGAGTATTTCTCTTTTCTCCAGTATTATCGTTCCATCCTTGGCTTTTATACATCCTGTTGAGGAGCAGGTTTTTTGTCCTGTCAGTTCTCTTAGCTCTTTATGCATGTCTGCTTTATTAGTCCTGCTCAGTCTCTCTACCTCTGCGCATTTGTCGTTGAGCCATTCCTCTTTTGCCTGTCTGCATTTGTTCCTTATTTCCTTGTGCAGTTTCCTGTATTCTCTTCCATGTCTTGGCATCAATTTCTGTCTCCTTTGCATCATGTCAAGGATCTCTTCAGTCATCCATTCGTTTTTTCTTCTGCGCCTGATTTTCTTTGGGACAATGTTGTTCGCTGATGTCACCATCGCTTCCTTTAATGAGTTCCATTTTGAATGTCCTTCATATTTGTTTTTCACGCTGTTAGTGTATTCTTTCTGCAGTTTGAGGTGTTGTATTTCTGTTTCGGTGCCGTGCTAGGCTTTTTCATTCTCCGAAGTTTTACCCTTAGTTTGCGGATGACTGGGACGTGATCGCTCCCGCAGTCGGCGCCTGGGTAGGTTTTGCATTGCACCACTGCATTTCTGAACTTCCTGTTTATGGTTATGTAGTCTATTTGGTTCTTCGTCTCACCTTCTGGGCTCCTTCATGTCCATAGACGTCGTGGGTGTTATTGAAACCAGGTATTAGTTATTAACCCAATACTATTGTTAAATTAAGTTCTACACAAAATAATGATAAAAGTTTATGTAAAAACAATCTTGGAAGAAATACGTTGGAATAGCTGTAGACAAAATTGACATCGCCTTTGTAGAGCCTCTTTACAGAAGAAGTCGCTCAGTTCTCTCATAGTGGTTGAGCTGACGTGTGGTTGATTAGACCCCAATGGAAATGGTACACAAGTAGGACATGCATCATCTGTAGAAACAATACTTACAACTTCAACTAAAAACAGAATCTTATATAGTTTAGACAGTAATCTAAGTTTATAATAACTGGGATACACCTTCAAATATACGACTTTAACTGCTTGTTGTTCTCTTGTTAACAAGGCAAGAATTCGTGATAAATTGAATTCTTTTATTACTCTGTTAGTTTCGTGAGAAAAGATGTTTAAGTTCAATTTTTTGCTTGCAGGAAACAACAATTATATTTAACACAAACTATTTTTTAAAGGAACGAGATTAATTGCCATTTAATGCAGAAAATAATTTGCATCCGTCACAAGAGGTGGGTCATACAAAATTAGTTACCAAAGATTTTTCAAAGGAACTTTTTTTTCCAGAGACCTGTCTGTTTAACCGTCTACGATAAGGGATTCCTTGAACAAGTTTCATCATCAAAATAACAAATGAGTCAAATTACTAGTCAAATTTGACCTCAATCAAGCTATTACAAATTGAGATTTTCTCAAAGAAACGCCATATTGTACACTCAATTTTATATTTTCCTTTTTCCTCAATTTTAGATTTTTCCTTTTTCATTCTATTTTTAACAACAATACTTTTACTGCGTTAAAAGAAAATATATTAAAGAGATTTGATCTCTCATCAGAGGCATGAGTATACAGTTCCCTCACCTCCATTGCTGTTTTGTAGATTCCGGTTAAACGGGACACCGGTTTCAAGAAACGACATCTTAACAGGACAAGCTGGACTAATGCAGCATTAAATGTAATATTTTATATTAATTATAAAAAAACTTTTAAAAAGAGGCAACCGCTTAATGGAGCCAAAATTTACGGTCTTGGTAAGTGCCGTTGAATCGCAATCCACTGAATATATTTTCTCTCCCTTACAAGAATATTTCTTGGAGATTAGTCACCATAAGTCTGCTAAAATCTGCAGCACGTTATTAAATATTCCTGCGGTCTGAATAACTTCTTCTGTCTCATCAGAACGTAGGCGATTATGACCCTCCACATTTCTCTCTCCTTAGTAGCTCTTATCAGGCTTTCTCCTGTTACCCATCTCAAACCCGCCTCTGCTATTCCTTTCCTCAAGCCCATCAAGTATGTTACGTGTTACCTCCAACTCTCTCTCTTTACCTTTATTTGCCCTGTGAGTATCAGATTATTTAAGTCCTCCTTACATGTTCTAGAAATTCAGCTGCCTTTTTTTCTGATGTTAAGTATTAGTTTCCTTTTCGTTTCAGTCCCCTCCAAAACCTCGTAGTTGCTCACATGTTTGTTCCATGGAATCCTCAGCATCCGTCTGTATAACCACATTTCGGTTGCTTCAAGTCTCTCCTTCATATATATTGTGGATTCTAGTTGAGAAACCACACAAAATAATAAATAACAAAAGCAGAGATGGAAATAAAAAATGTAAGTTATATTGAACAAAAATATACAACTGGAACACGAGTTAGTCAATTCAGGAATACTGTTAGTAGGAATCAATATATACAATCTTGTAGTAAAGAAGTATGTCAGGGTAATGAGTCTATATACTGACTGACCAACTAAGCGGCTGTACAACTAATCAACTCTACCACTTTGTGACAATCACTATATTTAGCCGGCCAAAAAATACCTGTCTATTTTTCCCCAGTCGTGCTTCTACCCTACGACTGGGTTAGTGCTCTCTGCTCGGAAGCAGAGAGCGCCCTCTGCCCGAAGGCAGAGTGCTGACAGTGAGAAACACCGTCGCAGCGAGAAAACTCTCTGTGAGGACCACTATATTTAGTTGTCTCTCCAAGTAAGGGCAACATGTGACACATGGTCAATTTATGACTGGGATTTCCGGGCTATATGGCCCGACCAAAAAATGGCAGAAAGCTGACAGTGAGAAATGCCGTCGCAGCGAGAAAACTCTCTGTGACGACCACTCCTGTTCTCCGTATATGCAGGGTTATATATACACATCAAGCGAATCCATACTTATGTGCGAACAGGGGTGCTCCCCATCAATATATATTTGAGGAGATTGTCTAGCATTCATCGCGATATTGAAGAACAGACATCACATAACAATCCAGTACAATATTCCTGTATCTAAATATTCTACTCAGCTTCTGGAATGCAACCCTGGCCATACTAATTCACCTTTTCCGTCCTCTGTTAAAACACTTTACAGATATTTTAATTTATGTTCCTGCTTGGTTTTAATGAAGTGTAAATTAGCTCAATTCTTCTCTAGGTTTGTTATGTCGATTTTTGTTCAATAAAACAGAATTGTATTTTTTTGTAAATGACTTCTTTCTCGTTAAACGCTTACCTTCCTGCATTTTGTTTTAAAACCAATACTTTTATACGGCATATGTTTTTTACAGCCAAGGCATTGAATAACTTCGACGGACACATTTGTTCTGTCTAGTATATTCTCTGACTTCTGATTGGGAATTGCTGTATTTACCTGTTGCTTCCATTCGTATTGAACAAAAGAGAAGAAATATAGAATCACAGAATTTTATATACGTTGTTCTCACGAGATACATTTATTATTTGACGACATCTGACTCGCTTGTTTTTATAAACTTTTAATCGTAAACAAATAACAGTTTATATGCTTCAAATAACATTTTATTATTACGAAAATAATAATGAACGAAAATCTCCAGTATTTACATTATTCGGACTATTGTCCTCACCTTTGTAGCCATTTGTGCGACGTTTCGGTCGTTGCATTGCTCCGACCTTCTTCAGGTGCTAAGAATTTCGAACCTAACCCTTTATTACAACCACAGGGGTATATGAACTCCATTCCTTGCTAGAAGACTCATTTGAAAGTCATGAGTTATCTCCCTCTAACTTTGCAAGTTACTTGTTCACCACTGCTTATGGAAAAATGGCCCAGTGGATACAGACGTTGGTTAGTTTCTGACTTGACTCTTAGAATTGCGAGTTCAATACCAAGCTACAGCTGTTGTGAACAAATAACTGATTCCAGGAATCAGAAGATGGCAATTGAAGTTGCATTAAAGCTTTCTGAAGGTAAGTGGAAGGGAAACAATAAATTAGAAGAGATGTCCTAGAAAAGAAAGTGTAATATGTTACCTTAAACGTAAGAGGTAATTGACAGGTGCATCCAGTTGTGGGTGAGACCAACAAACGACAAGGATGGTGACAGATATATCCGGCCGTATATGGTCAATAAGACGACAGCCCGAATAGACAAAATTGTATGAGAGTTTTAAGACTATGTAATGTCTAGAATGTTTGGCTGAAAGAAGAGAACTTTTGCTGGCTTCTGACTCCGACGGCTCCTTCGTATGTGCGATCTTTCTCCGATGGCCTTCTGCTCTACACAAGCGTCACTGGCGAAAAATAAAATTATGAGATTATATTTATATATATATATATACATAGTCTTCGTTGTCCAGATCTAGTGGCGTAATATACTACAAAAGTATTAGAATCGAACTTATGATTACATCCATTTCAATAGTAAAACAGTTATAATTTTTTCCAATCTAATCTTCTTCTATGTGCCTTTGCCTTTCAGGACGTAGGCGATCATGGACTTCCACGTCTTCCTATCCCTGGTGGCTCTTAGCACGGTTTTTTCTGTAACATCTCGCAACCCCCGTTCTGTCATCCACCTGCTCAGGCCCTTCAAATATGTTATCCGCTGCTTTCCTCTGTCTCTATTCCCCTCTATCTGGCCTGTTAGTATCAGGTTCTGCAAGCTCTCTTTCCTCATTGCATGTCCCAGGAACTTCATTTGTCCCTTCCTGATGCTCAACATTAATTTCCTTTTCATTTCCATCATTTCCATAACCTCGTTATTGCTCAATCAATTGTCCAATCTAATAGTACAGTTAAATTCCTGTAGTCGATCTACTAGAGAAAGAAGCTCATTTGAACATCTGCTATGAACATATTTATGGAAAATTCAGAGAGAAGCCATTTAACAGTGGTGTGAGAGTGTTATGGTGAAACACACCTATTCCTCAGATAATGGACTCTCCCTCCTATATTGATAAGAGTTAACAGGAAGTTAACTCGAGAAGTTCTTGGGAAGTTCATAGGAGTTCTTAGAAGTTCTAGAGAGTTCTTTAGAGTTCTACTGGAATTCAGTAGAATTACTAGACAGTTGATATTAGTCGGCAGTTAGCCGAATACTAAGGAGTCAGCTTACAGTGGAAGATTACCAAGTTCCTAACATTTTGGGTGCGTTAAGTCGATTGGCAACCGACATATCACGATTGTAACTTTCAGTGCGAAAACTACTCCACAACGGAAAGTAACTGGAGTGGAGATGCTAGGTGAGGACCGATTTCATTTCGAACCCTCATTCGATTTTATCGTGAACTTCCAGATATATAGACGTGCACTAAACGAAGTATGGCATCAATATTCAATGCCCAAAAAGATGGATTCTGACGAGAAAATTAGTCTAGCACTACGCAGTAAACCAATTTTGTCTGCAGCGGATCTATCAACTAATTCAATCCCAAGAAGACGCCATATGTTGCTCTCCTGGGAGTCAGCACCAGCCCTTCTGATGAAGTTCAAAAATAGTTCCCTATAATAATTAAAGGATAGCAGTCTCTTTGATATAAAAATAGAATATACGTCTCTCTCCCACCGGCGCGATGTGGCTTCCCTGTGTCTCTTCTATAAATACTTTCACGGCTTCTGCTCCGATGAACTTAGATCACTGGTGCCCCATAAATACGAATTTGCACGAGATACTAGATTAGCAACTAGATCCCACCCTTTTACAGTGAAACCGATAAAATGCAGCCGTAACTTCTACTCCAACAGTTTCTTTCCTCGCACTTCCCGACTGTGGAATTCTCTTCCAAACGATTGCTTCCCCGACGGCTACAATCTCCAGGAGTTTAAATGTAAGGTCAATAGACACCTCCTAACACACTAACCTGCTCCCATTCTATCAAGCACTCTTCCCATCTGCCTAACCCTTATCCTTACTCATCTGTCACCTTCCTCCTGACATTCCCTATGTCTAACCACTCCTTCTCTTTACCTTCCCCTATGTAGCCCCATGCGCAATAGTGGCAGTGGAATGCCTTGCTTGGGGTGAGATGATTTAAAAAAATGACATGATTGGCTGGTATACACGTGGTGTGATTTGGTTGGCTGGTAAAACGCAACAAAACTGTTAAAATAATTTTCTTATTGAGCATGCCTTTTCGTGGTGTCCTGATCAAGACGTGAGTTATGTAGACGCACGTCTGGTTAAAGTGGAATGACTATATCCAAAACCCGAAATAATGAAACCAGGTCATATCAATAATAACACGCTTTGATTAATCTTTATGTATTTTTCATTCATTCCAATTCAATATCTACGAGATATATAATTTAATATCTATCATACGAAGGTGGATGTCACTTAAGACGCTATCTTATGTCCTACGCCTTTTCTGATCTTCATCAACGATTTCACTGATGTAATCAGGTCCTAAGAAGGTATCTATGCTGACGACACCACCATTTACACCCGCCTTAAAGAGAAATCTTCCGAGGCTGACAAAGTTAACCTCGCTACAGATCTTGAAAAGACCTCCAATCTATGATTGACTGAGGTAAGAAATTGATCGTAAATTTTAATGTTTCCAAAATGAAGCGGCTATCCTTTAACCACCGTAGACAATCTCTCCCCCTATTCGCATTGATTACGCTAGTCTGAAAGCAATACAATGCGTCTTTTCGGCCTAACTTTCCCATCTGATCTCAAGTATCAGGTCGGTACAAAAGTTTTTGCCGATTTAAAATTTCATCTTGAAAATTAAAATCTTTATTCATAACAATAACGACCTTTGCTCGCTATAACTTGATTCCATCTGTCAACGAGTTTATAAATGCCTCGCTTGTAAAATTCTTTAGGTTTTTATGTGAAATATGAATCTAACTCATGTTCAAACTCCTCTCGTAATGTTAGCCTAAGGCCATCTAAATGGTTTTATAATCGTTGAAATAAGTGATAATCCGAGGGAGCTAGGTCAGGAGAATATGCAGGATGGGGCAAGATGGCACTTCTCATCACCTGTGACAAGCCTACCCAAAGATGGTGTCTGAATGTGTCGTGAAAGCAAAGAAACACACAACAAGAAACACGTTGTCGCAGGTTCTCTGGAGACAGTTCGTGCGGGGCCCATTTTCCGAATACTAAAATCTTCCCCATTCTTTTCAGTTTACGTGACGCATTTGTATGGAATATATTAAATTTGTGTTCTCTTGAGGTTACCGTAGAGCTTTGAGTAACAGCGGAATTCAACACATCTGAATCAAGTTTTTTGGGGCGACCACCTCTAGCCTCATCTTTCAAGCTGAAATTTATTTTCTGAAAATGGAAAAACCACCACCTAAAACTTCTTTCTTTCACTGCATTAATTCCATAAGCTTTCTGAATAGATCGTGCTGCTGCATTTGCATTGGAACCTCTGTGAAACTCTTAGATTAGAGCAAGCCTAATGTATTCTTTAGATGGAAAGAACATGGGTGAGAATATTGCAGAAAAATATGAATGATGCTTTAATAATCTCAAAGAAAAGTTATAAATTAATCATGATGATATGTTTAAGTAATAACAATATGCATAAAATGAATTACAATGATTTAAAATGCCCCTTTTACAAACCGGCACAAACTTTTGCACCGATCTGATAGAAGGACTACTATAGTTAAATCTACTAGAGGAATGGCCGGGTCACTCTGTCGGACCAGGATGTTTTTCTGGTCTGAAACTATCTTGCACATATACAAATCTACCATCCGTCCGTGCATTGTTTACTGAACTCACATCTGGTAGGGCGCTCTGCTATTCACCTCGGGGTTTACGACAAAATCCAAAGGAGAATCTTTTTTTTTTTTAATCATATCACCCCAAGCAAGGCGGTAACGCCACTGATGCGCAGGGGGCTACGTAAGGGTAAAAAGAATGGAAAAGAGAAAGCCGGAAACCACATCATAAACAGGAAACAAGGGATGAGCCTCTATACCTGTTCAATAGATGTGGGTGGAGTGTGAACCGGGCGATAGTTTAGTCTATCTACTCCAATTGGAAAAAAAAAAAGAGTGAAAAGTTGGATTGGAAAAGAGAAAACTGAAACTGCATCCTAAACAGGAAACAAGGAATGAGCCTCTTCACCTGTTCAATAGATGTGGGTGGAGTGTGAACCGGACGATAGTTTAGTCTATCTACTCCAATTGGAAAAAAAAATAAAAGAGTGAAAAGACTTGAAAAGGGAAAACCGGAAACCGCATCCTAAACAGGAAACAAGGGATGAGCCTCTTCACCTGTTCAATAGATGTGGGTGGAGTGTGAACCGGGCGATAGTTTAGTCTGCAATATAATCAATCTCGATCTGGCAACTCGACTTCAGTCACTTTCTTACCTACGTGATGTGGCTTCAACCTGACTCTTCTACAAATATTTGCACCGCTTTTGCTCCAACGAGCTTAGCTACCTGGTGCCCCATATATACGAATTTACTCGAGTTACTAGACTAGCAACTAGGTCCCACCCTTTTACAGTCAAAACAGTCAGATGTAGGCGCCACTTGTACTCTATAAGTAGTTTAAATGCAATCATAGTTGCCATCATTTAACCACTTGGCTTCCATCTTTTATCCTTCCCCCCGACACCCTCTTTATCTTGTTCTTCTCTCTTTTCGCTCTTCTCTCACATAACTATTCTCATACCATTATTCCCATCCCTCTCTTTACTCCGGCACCCCCTCCAACCTGTTCCTGTTTCTTTTCACTCTCCTCTTATGTAACTCCCTGTGCACCAGTGGCAGTACTTCCTTGCTTGGAGTGAAACAATTATAAAAAAAAATGTAAGAATTGTTGCCATTGTGTATTTGCATTTTGGTTATTATATAGTATTTCTATGTATTATATATATTATATTTAAGTAAAAATTAAATTTTGAAAATTGCATTTATTGTGTTTATTTTCGGAGAAAATTTTATTTATTCATTTTAGCAAAAAATTGATTTATTTGTTTTAAGATAAATATTATTTATTTAAGAATAATTCTGATTTGTTTACTTTACGGGAATCTTAGGAGAAAAAATGAATGGACGTCAAATAAAATAACACCAGAAATAGTGTGTTCTAGAATTTAATACAAAGTTCCAAAAATGGAAAATTGATTCACGTCACCATAACTGCTGCTTTAAACAACTTATAGAATCAATGCCAAAAATTATAAATTAAATTAATAAAATGTTTTTCAAAATGAAAAAAAAAAAATTACAAGCACTAAATTTCCAGATTATTTCATTTTCATTCAGTTTGGCTTTTATTTTTCTTTCATATACAAATGTAAATTTGGGAGATATTTCTTACATAAAATGTTGCAAGTATAACAGGACAGGATGTGCAGATGACGCAAACGTTATTGGCATCAAAGTAGGAATCAGTGATTCGAGTTCAAATTCAACGCTAGTTTTACGCTCTCACCAATGCCCTGTAGAAGTTATAAAACAAATTCTTTTCCCGATCCCAGCTATGGATTAAATAACAGATTCTCTAGGTTTTATTAGTAGCTAGTATAGCAAAACTACCCAGAATTTTTCACGTATTTTCCGTGATATTCACTCAAGAGTTCAGGTATTTCTTTGTGGGGATTGAGTGACAGTCAGTTAAGTGCCATACGTGAAACACGCTTGGGCGATCATGTCTCGAAAGAGACATGACTGACTGGGCAGAGGATTATCCCGGAGTAGGTTGCCATTGCTTTCTGCAGTAGACCGGTTGCCGGCCAAGGCTATAGAACCCAATCTGTCCTGTTATTTAACCCATAACTGGAGGGAAGAGACGGATTAATACCTTTCCCAAGGGTATTTGCGCGTAAGTGAATGCAATATTATATCCACACCACTTCAATGCTGAGATTTTTAAGGAGACATGTCACTCATCACTCAGACGGATGTGCGTTGTGGTCCAGTGGATATCGGTTCGGAACGACAAATCATGGAATTGAGTTCGAATTCCAGCTGAATTCCTTGCATTCACTTACGCGTAAATACCCTTGGGAAAGTTATTAATACGTTTCTTCCCTCCAGTTATGGGTTAAATAATAAGACAGATTGGGTTCTATAGCCTTGGCTGGCAGTCTACTGCAGAAAGCAATGGCAACCTACTGCGGGATAATCTTCTGCCCAGTCAGTCATGGCACTTTCGAGACATGATCGCCCAAAGCGTGTATCACGTATGGCACTTAACTGACTTGATGATTTCTATCTAGTTGATGTCAGGTAAATCTGTAAAACGAGTGATTTAAAGCAATATTATTACTGTTAGTATTATTACGTTTGCTTTGGTACAATGGATATCGGTCAATCCATACCCTTGGGAAAGTTATTAATCCGTCAGTTCCTTCCAGTTATGGGTTAAATAACAGGACAGATTTCCAATTTTCCTGTAAAACTTCTTGAGGTCTGTTTGCGGGGGGGGGGACTTATTTTGCCGATAGAATCTGCAGCGCTTTTGATATCGTCTTGTTCTCTTTGGCCTTAATTAAAGTTATTATTATTATTATTATTATTATTATTATTATTTGATTTGATATTCTCTCCGATTCTTAACTGGTTTCTTCGGGTAATGATGTTCCTATGTCTATTCCTACCGTTAAATTTGATTTCCCCAGCACATTATTATTATTATTGTTGTTGTTGTTGTTGTTGTTGTTGTTGTTGTTGTTGTTGTTGTTGTTGTTGTTTACATTTCGTAATTTTTCATATTAACACCAGATTATGTTCATTATTTCTTTGGAAATGGAATATCAGTTAATCTTATCAAGTCTCCAGCCTTTCTTGCGGTATTTTAGCCGTGTTCAGTCTTTCAAAATCATTGTCTAGGCAATTTTAAATTATTAATTTTTTTTTTAAATACATCATTTAGATTCGGTTAGGACACATCATCAGCGATGTTACCCCGATTCATTGACGGTTTCGGTCCTTTACAAACATCATACCTTCTCCCTAGGTTGACCCAGCCAAGGTTGATCAGACCCCGGCCTGTGTCCTAATCTCAGCTTGCTACGTTGTTAGAATGCAAGATGTCTTGTTTTTGGTTGCACAGAAGAAGAGGAAAAAATTTCTTGAACAAAATCGTCCACAAAATAAATAAATAAATAAATACCAAAAAAAACTGAATGTCCAGTGATGATAATGTGTATATAAATGGTTTATAAATGTTGTTTATAAATGGTTGATAATGTGTATATAAATGGTTCAAATAAACATCGGATGGGTAGTCGAAGTAAAAGATTTAAAAAAAAACTGTTATTTAAAATAAATATATATAAATAAAAATTATTTTCCGTGATAATAATGTGAAAATGAATGGTTAAAATAGATATCGGATGTGTAGCTAAAAGAACGAATGAAAAAACTGTTTAAATAAACTGAAATAAATACATAAATTAACACGATGTGGAAGATACCGTTACATATGGATCAGAAGATGAAGGGATATGTCTTTTAACGAAATCGAAAATCGTACCAAATAAGGTGATTGTCCGAGCTAAAAAAAAAAAAAAAGATAATGTGTTAAAATTATTATTATTATTATTTACCCATTTTTATTTTTATCTCTGAATTTCTAGGAGTTATATATCTGCAGTTTGAATGGCAAAATTCTTATACTCTCTGCACCTTCCTCAGTACGCTAGGGGTCCACAGTCCAGAAAAGTCATTATGCAAACAATATATCATTATCATTATCATTATTATCATTATCATTATCAATATTATCATCATTATCATTATCATCATTATCATCATTATCATTATCATCGTCATCATTATCATCATTATCATCATTATCATTATCATCATCATCATTATTATCATTATCATTATCATCATTATCATCATTATTATTATCATCATTATCATTATCATTATCATCATTATCATCATTATCATTATCATCATTATCATTATCATCATTATCATTATCAATATTATCATCATTATCATCATTATCATTATCATCATTATCATTATCATCATTATCATATCAATATTATCATCATTATCATCATTATCATTATCATCATCATCATTATCATCATTATCATTATCATCATTATCATTATCATCATTATCATCATTATCATTATCATCATTATCATCATTATCATCATTATCATTATCATCATCATCATTATCATTATCATTATTATCATCATTATCATTATCATCATTATCATCATTATCATTATCATTATTATTATCATTATTATTGTTCACCCACTACCATGTTTCCTTCCTGATTTCTATTGGTTATGCCAACAAATTGCGGATCTCAACACCGAAGTGATTTCGGCTATTTCAACCCTTCATTGAGTCTCCGATTCTTCCAATCTTATCTTTATTCTACAGAATTGGTGCGACTATTTCTCATGTGCTCAACCTTCGCACATATATTCCACAATTTCCAACGAGGCCCAAGTGTTTGTCAATTTCTTTCACCAACCCGATGATCTGTCGAAAGGACCAAATCCACAATTAAGATCAATCTCTTTCTTCTGATCATGACAACTAAATCCGATCCGCTTGATCACAAAATCCCAAAGTATTTGACGTGCAACAGATAAATCTCCGAGATTATCTAATGGTAACCATGGAGATCTATCAGTTCGAACGTCAGTTGATTATTATCAATGTTCTTCAAAATACCGTATTCATTCTGCATACCAAATTTGTCTATACTTTAGCGTTTCATTCGACGTTATTCTTTTGGTTTAAATTCAAGGGGATAAAAAGGAGCGTCTTTATTGCAGAAACTCATAAAAGAAATAGTGATAAATATAATGAGAGACCAGTTATTTCCCAGCAATGTGGGGAACACAGACGATACAATTTCCATTGACTTTTGGGCTATACGCTTGGGTGTAATGAAAGCTTTAAAACTAATCAGCACTCACTTTATAGCAGTACTTCGTCGCATAAAGAAAAATATCTTAAGTCTGTTAGTCCTTTTCAAGAATTGTCATCTTGGTTTGCCTGATAAACACATCTTTTAGAGCTTCTTGATTTATCTGGTCAAGAGTTACAGAGAGTTCCCTTACTATGTTGCATAATGTGGCTTTAAGTTCACCTTCTGTTCGAAGAAAAGCAATCACAGTATCTTTAAAAGGTTTTCTGTGTTTTGAGATTAATCTGGACAGTCCATTGGCATGACAGAATTTTTTTTTACATGGTAGGAACTCCATGTCATTTTTTATCATATTTCGATTTCTGCTATGGTCGCACTACCTACCAAGCCTGCGAGGGGGACCTAATCTGGAAAGTCTCACAAAAATCCTTAAATTCGCCGGAGGTAAATTGTGTCCAATTGTGTGGCACAAAACAATCCACTATCCCAAATCTGGCAAACAGTTCGTGTAGGAAATTGATTGTCATTAATGTAGTGGGATTTCTACATCAAAGAACTTCAGGACACTGAGAAAAAGTATCTAATACGCGAAGATAGAATCCATTTAGCGGACCTGCAAAATCTACATGAATTCGAAACCATAGTCGATCCGTTTTGGGGCAAAAACTATATTTGATTGGATTTGCCTAAGCTGCCAATGCAGAGCCATTACAAGATTTTACCATATTTTCGGTATCCTTATCCATGTTCGGCCAGAATACATAACTGCACAGACTTTTCAGCCTTGTAATCCTTAGACCACCCGCATGGAAATCTTTCAGAATTCTTCTTTGTAGTTTTGTATAAATGATGGATCACTCACTTTATAGCTGTACTTCGACGCATAAAGAAAAAATATCTTAAGTCTGTTTGTCCTTTTCAAGAATTTTGATTTTGGTTTGCCTGATAAACTCATCGTTTAGAGCTTCTTGATTTATCTGGTCGAGAGTTACAGGAAGTTACCATACAGTGTTGCAGAATGTTGTTTTACATTCTCCTTTTGTTCGGAGAGAAGCAATCACAGTATCTTAAAGAGGTTCTCTCTGGACAATCTGTCTGCATGACAAAATTATTTAGACGATAGGAACTCCATTTTAAAGTTATAATTTAAAAGAATTGTTCCCTATCTCCGCAGACCTTTTTAGAACTGAAGGTTATTAGGAACGGTTTATGGTCTGTCTGAAAGTAAAGTGTCTACCGTGAATGTACCGGTAAAACTTCGTCACCGCAAAAATAATCCCTAACAAAACCTTCTCAATTTACGAGTAAATTGTTTCCTGCAGGAAGAAAATTTTCTCAACTCATGAGCTATTGGTTTGTGAGGTCAATCGGGTATCTTGTGCATAATTCATGATCCAATGCTATAAAATCTGGTGTCGCTGGCAACTATAATGTCCAGGTCTGGGTTATAGTGGGTTAGAAACAAGTCCAACGTTAAAACTTACTTTATTTTGACGAATAATTCTTGGCATTCACAGGTAATCTCCCAACTCTTGTCTTTTTTCAAAAGTTCGTTTAACGGGTCACGTAAGTTGTGCATATTCGGTGTAAACCTGGTAATAATTTGCCAATTCTAAGAAACTTTGTAAGGTAGATACATTTTCGGGAACTGGCGTGTACTTGATTGCTGTAGCCCGTTCTGGATTTGGTCTTATGCCCTCTTTATCGATAAGGTGTCTCAAGTATTTAATCATCTCCATAAAGAAGTTGCATTTGGATTCTTTCAATTTGATCGTGAACTCCTGAAGTCTTGAAAAGACTCTATGAACATGTTCCTTATTCTGTTCGACATTTTGACTGATCATTAATATGTCGTTCAAATATGCAACCGCGAAGCCAAAGTCGCTCAGCATAGTGTCCATTACTTGTTGGAAAATTACTGGTGCAACCTTTACCCCAAACGGTAGACGTTTGAACTTGTACAACCTACGATGGGTGTTGATACAGAGCAACATAGAACATTTTTCCTCTAGCGGTATTTGAAGATACGCGTCACTGAGGTCGATTTTTGTAAAAATTTTTCCTCCATTTAGTTTTACGAAAATTTCATCCTATCTAGGTGAAGCATATTGATAGTCTTTTAGAGCCTCCTTAAGCCCCATCGAGACATCGGCGCAGACTCGGATCTTGTTTGATTTCTTCTTCATCATAGCCGATCGATGAAACCCACTGACTGTACCCAATTTTCGACGAGACGACACCGGTTCTTTCTAGTCTGCACAGTTCTTCATCTATTTTTGGTAAAGAGGCGAAAGGCACATTTCGTTTTTCTTAATCACTGGCTGGATGTTACCTTTTAACTCGAATGTTGCCGTCATCTTATTTCACCGACCATAGCCCCCAGAAAAAAAACTTTTAGAAAAGTTTTTATGTTTTTTATTAGACGGTCAGGTTTTCGAGTTTTTGGCAAAAAGAATTAATTGGCATGTCTCACGGCTTAAATTTCTCCATCGAGTCGGCACCAAATAAATTTTCTGTATTCTTTCACATGAATGTCTTTAGTTTTAACGACCGTCCTTGAAAGCTTACATTCGTAATAACTTCTCCTGTAAACTTGATTTTCTTCCCTATCACGGACCTAGCCATTTTATGAGTTTTTAGCAAGGTTCGTTTTTCCAAATTTTTCTAAGTGTGTAGATTTATGATTGTTATATCTTAACCAGAATCTAACTGCAGTTTAATATTTGTATTTAAGATTTGTACTTGCACGTACGTCTTAATGTTTAACCCGTCTTGATCATCTGATTTTGTGTTTTTACGTAGCTATTAACCTTTTTGATCATTCAACAATATGACCTCTTATGCATGACACGGCTACATTTTAGGTATTTTTATTCCGTTATGTACAGTCTTTATACCAATGTAATAATCCACAACCGAAACATGGGTTAGGAAGCAAATTGTCTTGTCACTTTTTTTAAATGGCTTGATTTAGCGGGTGAAATAGATTGTTTTCCTTTCGGCGTATTTTTATTGCGTGAGCTATGCTAGATTTCTCGATATTTTTCGAATCTTGGCATTTCTGACAGTCCTCCGTTATTTGTTAGAGAGTACAATTTGACTCATTTTTTAATTCATTTAGAAATCTACGTCTTATTTCAGCGTCTTTAGCTGAAACGAGTCTTTGAACAAATATCCGACACTTGAAATTATTTGAACTCAATTTTGACAGTTTGAAATCGTCGCAATGCTTGTTCACGACCGATGCGAACGTAGTGTAATCTTCACTATCCTTTTTGGCTAAATTCATGCACTTCTATCTCTTATGAAGGAGTGAAATTTTCGGACTAAAATGTTCTATAATAAGTTTAACCGCTTCAGTGTTTTCGACATAAAATTGAATTCACAAATTTGGTGTGGTGTCCATTTTTCCAAGAGTCTGGCCAACAGATGTAATCTGTGGCCTATAAATTCTCGAATCTTTTAAAATAGGAGGCGAAAATTAGATCCTAGTCCGGAGAATATATAAAAGTTTCTGTTGCGCCCAAGATCGTGTTTTGTGAGAATGCATTTTCATTATCACTAATTTGTCCCTAGTTTGCCAATTTAAGCAAGTTTTTTTCGCTTTTGTACGGTTTGAAAAAGAATTACTTTAGGTTTGTGTTGTATAACTTCAGTTTGTTTTTTTTTAATTCAAGCCGTTCTTTCTCAGTTTTCTTTTGAATTTCAAGTCGTTCTTTTTGTATATCTAGCTGGAGTTGTTTAGAACCCTACCTTTTGGGCTGGGAGACAAATGACCAGTTTAAGACCGGTTTTGAACCTATCCACCGCGTGAGCGGAGGATGGGTAATATTTGATCAGTTTTACCTGGGCGTTCGCGCTCAAGGTCCCCACGTTAAAAAATGGCCTTGTGTCGCATCTCTCTCAAATGGGGGAGAAAAATAAATATCTCTAGCTGGAGTTGTTTTATTCTTGGAGTTCTCAGTGGTCCTTAAGACTCCTTGTCGCCAAGTTGTGACTTTGTTGGGGCCAGAAATTAAGACACAAAGAAGGAATAGAGTTAAACAAATATATTTAACAAACACAGTAGTACAATGAGAAATTATTAGCGTGACCCAGAGTTATTTCCTTGAATATATTTTACTCTCACTCTCTGTTCTCTACAAAGCAGAACTGCTTGTATATAGTTTGGAAGAGTCACCATAACAGTATTTAATTTCATTTTTTCTTTCTTGTTTTTAGATGTTCATTTTAGGATTTGTGTATATTTCGTGTACATATGGGCCTCTTAGGTATTGTTGGACATTTTGCGTCCATTGTATACTGTGCTGACACTCATGAGCCAACCCATTTTATAGTTCACCAAAAGAAGGCTTAACCAATCAGGAAGCTCAATTCAGTGCGACGTGCATAAAAGTGTTGTGGAGTAGTTTTCGCACTGAAGGTTATAATCGTGCTATGCCGCTTGCTAATCAACTTAACGTACCCAAAATGTTAATAACTTGGTAATCTTCCACTGAAAGCTGACTCCTTAGTATTCGGCTAACTGCCGACTAATGTCAACAGCCTAGTAGTTCTACTGAACTACAATAGAAGTCTAAAGATCTTCTATGAACTTCCCAAGAGCTTCCTGTTAACTCTTATTAGTATACGAGGGAGAGTGCATTATCTGAGGAATAGGTGTGTTTCCCCATAACAAAAAGGCGGCCAAATTTTTCCAAGTATTGGAGATCAAATCCGATTCTGGAGAGTGTCTGATTCGGGAGTAATAATCTTTGACGGTGCTTCATTGAACAGATTACGTGCTGCGAGGATACTCTATATCCATATACTATGACGGACATGGTCAACAGATGCCAAAAGGATACTCTATATCCAAGAATGTTGTCAACATTACCTTCAATCCTTTACTTTGTGACCATCAATGACTGTTGTTACTATATAATATACATTCGGGAGATTGATTCTCTATTATAATCAACACATAAACTGATCCCTTACTTTGTGACCATCATGGACTGTTGTTGCTATATAATATACATTCGGGAGATTGATTCTCTATTATAATCAACACATAAACTGATCCCTTATTTGTGACCATCAATGACTGTTGTTACTATATATTATACATTCGGCAGATTGATTCTCTATTATAATCAACACATAAATTGATCCCTTACTTTGTGACCGTCATGGACAGTTGTTACTATATAATATACATTCGGGAGATTGATTCTCTATTATAATCAACACATAAACTGATCCCTGACTTTGTGACCATCATGGACTGTTGTTACTATATAATATACATTCGGGAGATTGATTCTCTATTATAATCAACACATAAACTGACCCCTTACTTTGTGACCATCATGGACTGTTGTTGCTATATAATATACATTCGGGAGATTGATTCTCTATTATAATCAACACATAAACTGATCCCTTACTTTGTGACCGTCATGGACTGTTGTTGCTATATAATATACATTCGGGAGATTGATTCTCTATTATAATCAATACATAAACTGATCCCTTACTTTGTGACCATCATGGACTGTTGTTGCTATATAATATACATTCGGGAGATTGATTCTCAATTATAAGCAATACATAAATTGATCCCTTACTTTGTGACCATCGTGGACTGTTGTTGCTATATAATATACATTCGGGAGATTGATTCTCTATTATAATCAATACATAAACTGATCCCTTACTTTATGACCATCATGGACTGTTGTTATTATATAATATACATTCGGGAGATTGATTCTCTATTATAATCAATACATAAACTGATCCCTTACTTTGTGACCATCATGGACTGTTGTTGCTATATAATATACATTCGGGAGATTGATTCTCTATTATAATCAATACATAAACTGATCCCTTACTTTGTGACCATCATGGACTGTTGTTGCTATATAATATACATTCGGGAGATTGATTCTCTATTATAATCAACACATAAACTGATCCCTTATTTTATGACCATCATGGACTGTTGTTGCTATATAATATACATTCGGGAGATTGATTCTCTATTATAATCAATACATAAACTGATCCCTTACTTTGTGACCATCATGGACTGTTGTTGCTATATAATATACATTCGGGAGATTGATTCTCTATTATAATCAATACATAAACTGATCCCTTACTTTATGACCATCATGGACTGTTGTTGCTATATAATATACATTCGGGAGATTGATTCTCTATTATAATCAATACATAAACTGATCCCTTACTTTATGACCATCATGGACTGTTGTTATTATATAATATACATTCGGGAGATTGATTCTATGGCTTCTGCTCGGATGAGCTTAAGTCACTGATGCCTCCTCAACAGGTGTTTACCCGTTCAACCAGACTGGCAACTGGGTCCCACCCATTCACAGTCAGGTTAGCCAAACGCAGACGACAATTCTACTCCAGCAGCTTCCTCTCTCGCACTTCCCGCCTGTGGAACTCACTCCCGTATTCTTGCTTTCCTGACGGCTACGACCTCCAGAAATTTAAAAGCAAAGTTAATACTCACCTACTAACCACTGGCCTCTAGCTCTCTCCCCTCCCCTGTATAACCTTCCCTTTCTCTCCGCCCATGTACCTGTCATTGCACCTGCTTTCTCAGTTTTCTATTGTTCCTTTCTAACTAGCTTGTACTCCTCACTCTTTTCTAATTAATCTTTCTACATTTATGTAACCCCCTGCACATCAGTGGCGTTTCTCCCTTGCTCGGGGTGAAATGATTAAAAAAAAAAAAAAAAAAAAAAATAATCAATACATAAACTGATCCCTTACTTTGTGACCATCATTGGACTGTTGTTGCTATATAATATACATTCGGGAGATTGATTCTCTATTATAATCAATACATAAACTGATCCCTTACTTTATGACCATCATGGACTGTTGTTGCTATATAATATACATTCGGGAGATTGATTCTCTATTATAATCAATACATAAACTGATCCCTTACTTTGTGACCATCATGGACTGTTGTTGCTATATAATATACATTCGGGAGATTGATTCTCTATTATAATCAATACATAAACTGATCCCTTACTTTATGACCATCATGGACTGTTTTTATTATATAATATACATTCGGGAGATTGATTCTCTATTATAATCAATACATAAACTGATCCCTTACTTTATGACAATCATGGACTGTTGTTGCTATATAATATACATTCGGGAGATTGATTCTCTATTATAATCAATACATAAACTGATCCCTTACCTTATGACCATCATGGACTGTTGTTATTATATAATATACATTCGGGAGATTGATTCTCTATTATAATCAATACATAAACTGATCCCTTACTTTATGACCATCATGGACTGTTGTTATTATATAATATACATTCGGGAGATTGATTCTCTATTATAATCAATACATAAACTGATCCCTTACTTTATGACCAGCATGGACTTTTGTTACTATATAATATACATTCGGGAGATTGATTCTCTATTATAATCAACACATAAACTGACCCCTTACTTTGTGACCATCATGGACTGTTGTTGCTATATAATATACATTCGGGAGATTGATTCTCTATTATAATCAACACATAAACTGATCCCTTACTTTGTGACCGTCATGGACTGTTGTTGCTATATAATATACATTCGGGAGATTGATTCTCTATTATAATCAATACATAAACTGATCCCTTACTTTGTGGCCATCATGGACTGTTGTTGCTATATAATATACATTCGGGAGATTGATTCTCAATTATAAGCAATACATAAACTGATCCCTTACTTTATGACCATCATGGACTGTTGTTGCTATATAATATACATTCGGGAGATTGATTCTCTATTATAATCAATACATAAACTGATCCCTTACTTTATGACCATCATGGACTGTTGTTATTATATAATATACATTCGGGAGATTGATTCTCTATTATAATCAATACATAAACTGATCCCTTACTTTGTGACCATCATGGACTGTTGTTGCTATATAATATACATTCCGCAGATTGATTCTCTATTATAAGCAATACATAAACTGATCCCTTACTTTGTGACCATCATGGACTGTTGTTGCTATATAATATACATTCGGGAGATTGATTCTCTATTGTAATCAATACATAAACTGATCCCTTGCTTTATGACCATCATGGACTGTTGTTATTATATAATATACATTCGGGAGATTGATTCTCTATTATAATCAATACATAAACTGATCCCTTACTTTGTGACCATCATGGACTGTTGTTGCTATATAATATACATTCGGGAGATTGATTCTCTATTATAAGCAATACAAAAACTGATCCCTTACTTTGTGACCATCATGGACTGTTGTTGCTATATAATATACATTCGGGAGATTGATTCTCTATTATAATCAATACATAAACTGATCCCTTACTTTATGACCATCATGGACTGTTGTTATTATATAATAGACATTCGGGAGATTGATTCTCTATTATAATCAACACATAAACTGATCCCTGACTTTGTGACCATCATGGACTGTTGTTACTATATAATATACATTCGGCAGATTGATTCTCTATTATAATCAACACATAAAATGATACCTTACTTTGTGACCATCATGGACTGTTGTTGCTATATAATATACATTCGGGAGATTGATTCTCTACTATAATCAATACATAAACTGATCCCTTACTTTGTGACCATCATGGACTGTTGTTGCTATATAATATACATTCGGGAGATTGATTCTCTATTATAATCAACACATAAACTGATCCCTTATTTTATGAACATCATGGACTGTTGTTGCTATATAATATACATTCGGGAGATTGATTCTCTATTATAATCAATACATAAACTGATCCCTTACTTTGTGACCATCATGGAATGTTGTTGCTATATAATATACATTCGGGAGATTGACTTTCATTATAATCAATACATAAACTGATCCCTACTTTATGACCATCATGGACTGTTGTTGCTATATAATATACATTCGGGAGATTGATTCTCTATTATAATCAAGCATAAACTGATCCCTTACTTTATGACCATCATGGACTGTTGTTATTATATAATATACATTCGGGAGATTGATTCTTATTATAATCAATACATAAACCGATCCCTTACTTTGTGACCATCATTGGACTGTTTTTGCTATATAATATACATTCGGGAGATTGGATTTTCTATTATAATCAGCACATAAACTGATCCCTACTTTATGACCATCATGGACTGTTGTTGCTATATAATATACATCTGGGAGATTGATTTCATTATAATCACTGTATAAACTGATCCTTTACTTTGTGACCATCATGGACTGTTGTTGCTATATAATATACATTCGGGAGATTGATTCTCTATTATAATCAACACATAAACTGATCCCTTACTTTGTGACCGTCATGGACTGTTGTTGCTATATAATATACATTCGGGAGATTGATTCTCTATTATAATCAATACATAAACTGATCCCTTACTTTGTGACCATCATGGACTGTTGTTGCTATATATTACACATTCGAGAGATTGATTCTTAATATAATCAATACAAACTGATCCCTTACTTATGACCATCATGTACTATTGTTATTATATAGTCAGTACATTCGGAGACGTTGATTTCACTATAATCAATACATAAACTGATCCTTACTTTGTGACCATCATGACTTGTTGCTATATAATATACATTCGAGATTGATCTTCATTATAATCAACACATAAACTGATCCTTTATTTTATGAACATCATGGACTGTTGTTGAAGTATAATATATTCGAGATTGATCTCTATTATAACAATACATAAACTGATCCTTTACTTTGTGACCATCATGGAATGTTGTTGCTATATAATATATATCTGGAGATTGATTCTTCATTAGTAATCAATATACAAACTGACTTTTACTTTATGACCATCATGGACTGTTGTTGCTATATAATACATTCGGGAGATTGATCATTATAATCAATACAAACTGATCCCTTTACTTTTATGACCATCATGGACTGTTGTTATTATATAATACATATCTGGAGATTGATTTCATTATAATCAATACATAACCATCCTCACGACCATCATTGGACTGTTTTTGCTATATAATATACATTCGGGAGATTGATTCTCTATTATAATCAATACATAAACTGATCCCTTACTTTATGACCATCATGGACTGTTGTTGCTATATAATATACATTCGGGAGATTGATTCTCTATTATAATCAATACATAAACTGATCCCTTACTTTGTGACCATCATGGATTGTTGTTGCTATATAATATACATTCGGGAGATTGATTCTCTATTATAATCAACACATAAACTGACCCCTTACTTTGTGACCATCATGGACTGTTGTTGCTATATAATATACATTCGGGAGATTGATTCTCTATTATAATCAACACATAAACTGATCCCTTACTTTGTGACCGTCATGGACTGTTGTTGCTATATAATATACATTCGGGAGATTGATTCTCTATTATAATCAATACATAAACTGATCCCTTACTTTGTGACCATCATGGACTGTTGTTGCTATATAATATACATTCGGGAGATTGATTCTCTATTATAATCAATACATAAACTGATCCCTTACTTTATGACCATCATGGACTGTTGTTATTATATAATATACATTCGGGAGATTGATTCTCTATTATAATCAACACATAAACTGATCCCTGACTTTGTGACCATCATGGACTGTTGTTACTATATAATATACATTCGGCAGATTGATTCTCTATTATAATCAACACATAAACTGATCCCTTACTTTGTGACCATCATGGACTGTTGTTGCTATATAATATACATTCGGGAGATTGATTCTCTATTATAATCAATACATAAACTGATCCCTTACTTTATGACCATCATGTACTATTGTTATTATATAATATACATTCGGGAGATTGATTCTCTACTATAATCAATACATAAACTGATCCCTTACTTTGTGACCATCATGGACTGTTGTTGCTATATAATATACATTCGGGAGATTGATTCTCTATTATAATCAATACATAAACTGATCCCTTACTTTGTGACCATCATGGACTGTTGTTGCTATATAATATACATTCGGGAGATTGATTCTCTATTATAATCAATACATAAACTGATCCCTTACTTTATGACCATCATGGACTGTTGTTATTATATAATATACATTCGGGAGATTGATTCTCTATTATAATCAATACATAAACTGATCCCTTACTTTGTGACCATCATGGACTGTTGTTGCTATATAATATACATTCGGGAGATTGATTCTCTATTATAAGCAATACATAAACTGATCCCTTACTTTGTGACCATCATGGACTGTTGTTGCTATATAATATACATTCGGGAGATTGATTCTCTATTATAATCAATACATAAACTGATCCCTTACTTTATGACCATCATGGAATGTTGTTATTATATAATATACATTCGGGAGATTGATTCTCTATTATAATCAATACATAAACTGATCCCTTACTTTGTGACCATCATGGACTGTTGTTGCTATATAATATACATTCGGGAGATTGATTTTCTATTATAAGCAATACATAAACTGATCCCTTACTTTGTGACCATCATGGACTGTTGTTATTATATAATATACATTCGGGAGATTGATTCTCTATTATAATCAATACATAAACTGATCCCTTACTTTATGACCATCATGGACTGTTGTTATTATACAATATACATTCGGGAGATTGATTCTCTATTATAATCAACACATAAACTGATCCCTGACTTTGTGACCATCATGGACTGTTGTTACTATATAATATACATTCGGCAGATTGATTCTCTATTATAATCAACACATAAACTGATCCCTTACTTTGTGACCGTCATGGACTGTTGTTACAATATAATATGCATTCGAGAGATTGATTCTCTATTATAAACAATACATAAAATGATCCCGGACTTTGTGACCATCATGGACTGTTGTTACTATATAATATACATTCCGCAGATTGATTCTCTATTATAATCAACACATAAACTGATCCCTTACTTTGTGACCGTCATGGACTGTTGTTACAATATAATATGCATTCGAGAGATTGATTCTCTATTATAATCAATACATAAACTGATCCCTTACTTTATGACCATCATGGACTGTTGTTATTATATAATATACATTCGGGAGATTGATTCTCTATTATAATCAATACATAAACTGATCCCTTACTTTATGACCATCATGGACTGTTGTTACTATATAATATACATTCGGTAGATTGATTCTCTATTATAATCAACACATAAACTGATCCCTTACTTTGTGACCGTCATGGACTGTTGTTACTATATAATATACATTCGGCAGATAGATTCTCTATTATAAACAATACATAAACTGATCCCGGACTTTGTGACCATCATGGACTGTTGTTACTATATAATATACATTCGGCAGATTGATTCTCTATTATAATCAATACATAAACTGATCCCTTACTTTATGACCATCATGTACTCTTGTTATTATATAATATACATTCGGGAGATTGATTCTCTATTATAATCAATACAGAAACTGATCCCTTACTTTGTGACCATCATGGACTGTTGTTGCTATATAATATACATTCGGGAGATTGATTCTCTATTATAATCAACACATAAACTGATCCCTTATTTTTGACCATCATGGACTGTTGTTGCTATATAATATACATTCGGGAGATTGATGCTCTATTATAACTACATAAACTGATCCCTTACTTTGTGACCATCATGGACTGTTGTTGCTATATAATATACATTCGGGAGATTGATTCTTATTATAATCAACACATAAACTGATCCCTTATTTTATGACCATCATGGACTGTTGTTGCTATATAACATACATTCGGGGATGGATTCTCTATTATAATCAATACATAAACTGATCCTTTACTTTGTGACCATCATGGACTGTTGTTGCTATATAATATACATTCGGGAGATTGATTCTCTATTATAATCAACACATAAACTGATCCTCATTTTATGACCATCATGGACTGTTGTTGCTATATAATATACATTCGGGAGATTGATTTCAACAGTAATCAATACATAAACTGATCCCTTACTTTATGACCATCATGGACTGTTGTTAATATATAATATACATTCGGGAGATTGATTCTCTATTATAATCAACACATAAACTGATCCCTGACTTTGTGACCATCATGGACTGTTGTTACTATATAATATACATTCGGCAGATTGATTCTCTATTATAATCAACACATAAACTGATCCCTTACTTTGTGACCGTCATGGACTGTTGTTACAATATAATATGCATTCGAGAGATTGATTCTCTATTATAAACAATACATAAAATGATCCCGGACTTTGTGACCATCATGGACTGTTGTTACTATATAATATACATTCCGCAGATTGATTCTCTATTATAATCAACACATAAACTGATCCCTTACTTTGTGACCGTCATGGACTGTTGTTACAATATAATATGCATTCGAGAGATTGATTCTCTATTATAATCAATACATAAACTGATCCCTTACTTTATGACCATCATGGACTGTTGTTATTATATAATATACATTCGGATGATTTCTCATTATAATCAATACAAACTGATCCTTTACTTTATGACCATCATGGACTGTTGTTGCTATATAATATACATTCGGGAGATTGATTCTCTATTACAATCAATACATAAACTGATCCCTTACTTTGTGACCATCATGGACTGTTGTTGCTATATAATATACATTCGGGAGATTGATTCTCTATTATAATCAATACATAAACTGATCCCTTACTTTATGACCATCATGGACTGTTGTTGCTATATAATATACATTCGGGAGATTGATTCTCTATTATAATCAACACAAAAACTGATCCCTGACTTTGTGACCATCATGGACTGTTGTTACTATATAATATACATTCGGCAGATTGATTTCTATTATAATCAACACATAAGATGATCCCTTACTTTGTGACCGTCATGGACTGTTGTTACAATATAATATGCATTCGGAGGATTGATTTCATTATAAACAATACATAAACTGATCCCGGACTTTGTGACCATCATGGACTGTTGTTACTATATAATATACATTCGGCAGATTGATTCTCTATTATAATCAACACATAAACTGATCCCTTATTTTATGACCATCATGGACTGTTGTTGCTATATAATATACATTCGGGAGATTGATTCTCTATTATAATCAATACATAAACTGATCCCTTACTTTTAGACCATCATGGACTGTTGTTGCTATATATATATCTTGGAGATTGATTCTCTATTATAATCAACACATAAACTGATCCCTTATTTTATGACCATCATGGACTGTTGTTGCTATATAATATACATTCGGGAGATTGATTCTCTATTATAATCAATACATAAACTGATCCCTTATTTGTGACCATCATGGACTGTTGTTGCTATATAATATACATTCGGGAGATTGAGTCTCTATTATAATCAATACATAAACTGATCCCTTACTTTGTGACCATCATGGACTGTTGTTGCTATATAATATACATTCGGGAGATTGAGTCTCTATTATAATCAATACATAAACTGATCCCTTACTTTATGACCATCATGGACTATTGTTATTATATAATATACATTCGGGAGATTGATTCTCTATTATAATCAATACATAAACTGTACCCTTACTTTGTGACCATCTTGGACTGTTGTTGCTATATAATATACATTCGGGAGATTGATTCTCTATTATAATCAATACATAAACTGATCCCTTACTTTGTGACCATCATGGACTGTTGTTGCTATATAATATACATTCGGGAGATTGATTCTCTATTATAATCAATACATAAACTGATCCCTTACTTTATGACCATCATGGAATGTTGTTATTATATAATATACATTCGGGAGATTGATTCTCTATTATAATCAATACATAAACTGATCCCTTACTTTGTGACCATCATGGACTGTTGTTGCTATATAATATACATTCGGGAGATTGATTCTCTATTATAAGCAATACATAAACTGATCCCTTACTTTGTGACCATCATGGACTGTTGTTATTATATAATATACATTCGGGAGATTGATTCTCTATTATAATCAATACATAAACTGATCCCTTACTTTATGACCATCATGGACTGTTGTTATTATATAATATACATTCGGGAGATTGATTCTCTATTATAATCAACACATAAACTGATCCCTGACTTTGTGACCATCATGGACTGTTGTTACTATATAATATACATTCGGCAGATTGATTCTCTATTATAATCAACACATAAACTGATCCCTTACTTTGTGACCGTCATGGACTGTTGTTACAATATAATATGCATTCGAGAGATTGATTCTCTATTATAAACAATACATAAAATGAACCCGGACTTTGTGACCATCATGGACTGTTGTTACTATATAATATACATTCCGCAGATTGATTCTCTATTATAATCAACACATAAACTGATCCCTTACTTTGTGACCGTCATGGACTGTTGTTACAATATAATATGCATTCGAGAGATTGATTCTCTATTATAATCAATACATAAACTGATCCCTTACTTTATGACCATCATGGACTGTTGTTATTATATAATATACATTCGGGAGATTGATTCTCTATTATAATCAATACATAAACTGATCCCTTACTTTATGACCATCATGGACTGTTGTTGCTATATAATATACATTCGGGAGATTGATTCTCTATTATAATCAATACATAAACTAATCCCTTACTTTGTGACCATCATGGACTGTTGTTGCTATATAATATACATTCGGGAGATTGATTCTCTATTATAATCAATACATAAACTGATCCCTTACTTTATGACCATCATGGACTGTTGTTATTATATAATATACATTCGGAAGATTGATTCTCTATTATAATCAACACATAAACTGATCCCTGACTTTGTGACCATCATGGACTGTTGTTACTATATAATATACATTCGGCAGATTGATTCTCTATTATAATCAACACATAAGATGATCCCTTACTTTGTGACCGTCATGGACTGTTGTTACAATATAATATGCATTCGAGAGATTGATTCTCTATTATAAACAATACAGAAACTGATCCCTTACTTTGTGACCATCATGGACTGTTGTTGCTATATAATATACATTCGGGAGATTGATTCTCTATTATAATCAACACATAAACTGATCCCTTATTTTATGACCATCATGGACTGTTGTTGCTATATAATATACATTCGGGAGATTGATTCTCTATTATAATCAATACATAAACTGATCCCTTACTTTGTGACCATCATGGACTGTTGTTGCTATATAATATACATTCGGGAGATTGATTCTCTATTATAATCAACACATAAACTGATCCCTTATTTTATGACCATCATGGACTGTTGTTGCTATATAATATACATTCGGGAGATTGATTCTCTATTATAATCAATACATAAACTGATCCCTTACTTTGTGACCATCATGGACTGTTGTTCTATATAATATACATTCGGGAGATTGATTCTCTATTATAATCAATACATAAACTGATCCCTTACTTTATGACCATCATGGACTGTTGTTATTATATAATATACATTCGGGAGATTGATTCTTATTATAATCAACACATAAACTGATCCCTGACTTTGTGACCATCATGGACTGTTGTTACTATATAATATAATATCAGATTGATTCTGCATTATAATCAACACATAAACTGATCCTTACTTTGTGACCGTCATGGACTGCTGTTATAATATAATATGCATTCGAGAGATTGATTCTCTATTATAACACATAAAATGATCCCGGACTTTGTGACCATCATGGACTGTTGTTACTATATAATATACATTCCGCAGATTGATTCTCTATTATAATCAACACATAAACTGATCCCTTACTTTGTGACCGTCATGGACTGTTGTTACAATATAATATGTATTCGAGAGATTGATTCTATTATAATCAATACATAAACTGATCCCTTACTTTATGACCATCATGGACTGTTGTTATATAATATACATTCGGGAGATTGATTCTCTTATTATAATCAATACATAAACTGATCCCTACTTTATGACCATCATGGACTGTTGTTGCTATATAATATACATTCGGGAGATTGATTCCTCTATTATAATCAATACAACCGGATCCCTACTTTGTGACCATCATGGACTGTTGTTGCTATATAATATACATTCGGGAGATTTGATTCTTAATATAACTAATACATAAACTGATCCCTACTTTATGACCATCATGGACTGTTGTTGCTATATAATATACATTCGGGAGATTGATTCTTATTATAATCAACACATAAACTGATCCCCGACTTTGTGACCATCATGGACTGTTGTTACTATATATTATACATTCGGCAGATTGATTCTCTATTATAATCAACACATAAGATGATCCCTTACTTTGTGACCGTCATGGACTGTTGTTACAATATAATATGCATTCGAGAGATTGATTCTCTATTATAAACAATAGCATAAACTGATCCCGGACTTTGTGACCATCATGGACTGTTGTTACTATATAATATACATTCGGTAGATTGATTCTCTATTATATCAACATAAACTGATCCCTTATTTTATGACCATCATGGACTGTTGTTGCTATATAATATACATTCGGGAGATTGATTCTCTATTATAATCATTGTTAATAAACTGATCCCTTACTTTATGACCATCATGGACTGTTGTTGCTATATAATATACATTCGGGAGATTGATTCTCTATTATAATCAACACATAAACTGATCCCTTTTTATTTTATGACCATCATGGACTGTTGTTGCTATATAATACAAGCATTCGGGAGATTGACTTTCATTATAATCAAAACATAAACTGATCCTTACTTTGTGACCATCATGGACTGTTGTTGCTATATAATATACATTCGGGAGATTGAGTCTCTCTATTATAATCAATATATAAACTGATCCCTTACTTTGTGACCATCATGGACTGTTGTTGCCAGGCACAGGTATTTGGAGATTGAGTCTCTATTATAATCAATACATAAACTGATCCCTACTTTATGACCATCATGGACTATTGTTATTATATAATATACATTCGGGAGATTGATTCTCTATTATAATCAATACATAAACTGTACCCTTACTTTGTGACTCATCATGGACTGTTGTTGCTATATATTTTCCATTGAATTGATTCTCTATTATGATAAATACATAAACTGATCCCTTACTTTGTGACCATCATGGACTGTTGTTGCTATATAACATACATTCTGATTGTTCTCTATTATAATCAATACCATAAACTGATCCATACCTTTCCTGAAAACCATCATGGACTGTTGTTATTCTATAATATACATTCGGGAGATTGATTCTCTATTATAATCAACACATAAGCTGATCCTGACTTTGTAACCATCATGGACTGTTCTTGCTATATAATATACATTCGGCAGATTGATTCTCTATTATAATCAACACATAAACTGATCACTTGCACTTTATGACCGTCATGGACTGTTACAATATAATATGCATTCGGGAATTGATTCTCTATTATAAACAATACATAAACTGATCACGGACTTTGTGACCATCATGGACTGTTGTTACTATATAATATACATTCAGCAGATTGTGGTTCTATTCCTGATAATACATAAACTGATCATACTTTGTGACCATCATGGACTGTTGTTGTATATAATATACATTCGGGAGATTAGGATTCTCTATTATAATCAACACATAAACTGATTATATTTTATTACCATCATGGACTGTTGTTGCTATATAATATACATTATGGGAGATTGAACCTATTCTCAATCAATACATAAACTGATCTACTTTGTGACATCATGGACTGTTGTTGCTATATAATATACATTCAGGAGATTGATTCTCTATTATAAACAATACATAAACTGATCCCTTAGCACACATTGCATCATGGACTGTTGTATTATATAATATACATTCGGGAGATTGATTCTCTATTATAATCAACACATAAACTGATCCCTATTTGTGACCATCATGGACTGTTGTTCTCCTCATCTCCATTTAAAGCAGATTGATTCTCTATTATAATCAACACATAAACTGATCCCTTACTGTGACCATCATTGGACTGTTGTTGCTATATAATATACATTCGGGAGATTGATTCTCTAATATAATTAATACATAAACTGATCCCTTACTTTATGACCATCATTGACTATTTATTTATTATATAATATACATTCAGGAGATTAGTTCTCTATTATAATCAATACATAAACCTGTAGTCTGCTGTGACCATCATGGACTGTTGTTGCTATATAATATACATTCAGGAGATTGATTCTCTATTATAATCAATACATAAGCTGATCCCTTACTTTATGACCATCATGGACTGTTTTTATTATATAATATACATTCAGGAGATTGATTCTCTATTATAATCAACCCACCGACTGATCTGCTGCTTTTATGACAGCATGGACTTTTGTTATTATATAATATACATTCGGGAGATTGATTCTCTATATAATCAATATAAAAACTGATCCCTTACTTTATGACCATCATTGGACTGTTGTTGCTATATAATATACATTCAGGAGATTGATTCTCTATAATTAATACATAAACAAGTCCCATACTTTATGACCATCATGGACTGTTGTTGCTATATAACTGCATTCCGGAGATTGATTCTCTTATAATCAGAGGAGGCACATAAACTGATCCCTTACTTTTGTGACCATCATGGACTGTTGTTGCTGTATAATATACATTCGGGAGATTGATTCTCTATTATAATCAATACATAAACTGATCCCTTACTTTATGACCATCATGGACTGTTGTTATTATAATATACATTCGGGAGATTGATTCTTAATATAATCAATACATAAGCAGTCCAACACTTTATGACCATCATGGACTATTTGTTATTATATAATATACATTCGGGAGATTGATTCTCTATTATAATCAATACATAAACTGATCCCTTACTTTATGACCATCATGGACTGTTGTTTTTATATAATATACATTGGGAGATTGATTCTCTATTATAATCAATACGCAAAGCGATCCCTTACTTTATGACCATCATGGACTGTTGTTATTATATAATATACATTCGGGAGATTGATTCTCTATTATAATCAATACATAAACTGATCCCGGACTTTGTGACCATCATGGACTGTTGTTACTATATAATATACATTCGGCAGATTGATTCTCTATTATAATCAATACATAAACTGATCCCTTACTTTATGACCATCATGGACTGTTGTTGCTATATAATATACATTCAGGAGATTGATTCTCTATTATAATCAATACATAAACTGATCCCTTTTACTTTATGACCATCATGGACTGTTGCTACTTTATAGCCAACCACATTCGAGTTGATTCTCTATTATAATCATCACCCTTTGAATACTTACTTTGTGACCATCATGGACTGTTGCTATATAATATACATTCAGGAGATTGGTCTCTATTTTTAATCAATACATAAATAGTCCATACTTTGTGACATCATGGACTGTTGTTGCTATATAATATACATTCGGAATTGAGTCTCTATTATAATCAGCCATAAACTGATCCCGGACTTTGTGACCATCATGGACTGTTGTTACTATATAATATACATTCGGCAGATTGATTCTCTATTATAATCAGCCATAAACTGATCCATACTTTGTGACCATCATGGACTGTTGTTGCTATATAATATACATTCGGGAGATTGATTCTCCATATAATCAACACATAAACTGATCCCTTATTTTATTACCATCATGGACTGTTGTTGCTATATAATATACATTCGGAGATTGATTCTCTATTATAATCAATACATAAACTGATCCTTACTTTATGACATCATGGACTGTTGTTGCTATATAATATACATTCGGAGATTGATTCTCTATTATAATTAATACATAAACTGATCCCTTGCACAGCAGTATCATGGACTGTTGTTGCTATATAATATACGTTCAGGAGATTGATTCTCTATTATAATCAATACATAAACTGATCCCTTACTTTGGTATACTTGGACTGTTGTTGCTATAATATACATTCGGGAGATTGATTCTCTATTATAATCAATACATAAACTGATCCCTTACTTTATGACCATCATTGGACTGTTGTTGCTATATAATATACATTCAAGGAGATTGATTCTCTATTATAATTAATACATAAATTGATCCCTAACTTTATGACCATCATGGACTGTTGTTGCTATATAATATACATTCGGGAGATTGATTCTCTATTATAATCAATACATAAACTGATCCCTTACTTTGTGACCATCATGGACTGTTGTTGCTATATAATATACATTCGGGAGATTGATTCTCTATTATAATCAATACATAAACTGATCCCTTACTTTATGACCATCATGGACTGTTTTTATTATATAATATACATTCGGGAGATTGATTCTCTATTATAATCAATACATAAACTGATCCCTTACTTTATGACCAGCATGGACTTTTGTTATTATATAATATACATTCGGGAGATTGATTCTCTATTATAATCAATACATAAACTGATCCCTTACTTTGTGACCATCATTGGACTGTTGTTGCTATATAATATACATTCGGGAGATTGATTCTCTATTATAATTAATACATAAACTGATCCCTTACTTTATGACCATCATGGTCTGTTGTTGCTATATAATATACATTCGGGAGATTGATTCTCTATTATAATCAATACATAAACTGATCCCTTACTTTGTGACCATCATGAACTGTTGTTGCTATATAATATACATTCGGGAGATTGATTCTCTATTATAATCAATACATAAACTGATCCCTTACTTTATGACCATCATGGACTGTTGTTATTATATAATATACATTCGGGAGATTGATTCTCTATTATAATCAATACATAAACTGATCCCTTACTTTATGACCATCATGGACTGTTGTTTTTATGTAATATACATTCGGGAGATTGATTCTCTATTATAATCAATACATAAACTGATCCCTTACTTTATGACCATCATGGACTGTTGTTATTATATAATATACATTCGGGAGATTGATTCTCTATTATAATCAATACATAAACTGATCCCTTACTTTATGACCATCATGGACTGTTGTTATTATATAATATACATTCGGGAGATTGATTCTCTATTATAATCAATACATAAACTGATCCCTTACTTTGTGACCATCATGGACTGATGTTGCTATATAATATACATTCGGGAGATTGATTCTCTATTATAATCAATACATAAACTGATCCCTTACTTTATGACCATCATGGACTGTTGTTATTATATAATATACATTCGGGAGATTGATTCTCTATTATAATCAATACATAAACTGATCCCTTACTTTATGACCATCATGGACTGTTGTTATTATATAATATACATTCGGGAGATTGATTCTCTATTATAATCAATACATAAACTGATCCCTTACTTTATGACCATCATGGACTGTTGTTATTATATAATATACATTCGGGAGATTGATTCTCTATTATAATCAATACATAAACTGATCCCTTACTTTATGACCATCATGGACTGTTGTTATTATATAATATACATTCGGGAGATTGATTCTCTATTATAAACAATACATAAACTGATCCCTTACTTTATGACCATCATGGACTGTTGTTATTATATAATATACATTCGGGAGATTGATTCTCTATTATAATCAATACATAAACTGATCCCTTACTTTATGACCATCATGGACTGTTCTTATTATATAATATACATTCGGGAGATTGATTCTCTATTATAATCAATACATAAACTGATCCCTTACTTTATGACCATCATGGACTGTTGTTATTATATAATATACATTCGGGAGATTGAGTCTCTATTATAATCAATACATAAACTGATCCCTTACTTTATGACCATCATGGACTGTTGTTATTATATAATATACATTCGGGAGATTGATTCTCTATTATAATCAATACATAAACTGATCCCTTACTTTATGACCATCATGGACTGTTGTTATCATATAATATACATTCGGGAGATTGATTCTCTATTATAATCAATACATAAACTGATCCCTTACTTTATGACCATCATGGACTGTTGTTATTATATAATATACATTCGGGAGATTGATTCTCTATTATAAACAATACATAAACTGATCCCTTACTTTATGACCATCATGGACTGTTGTTATTATATAATATACATTCGGGAGATTGATTCTCTATTATAATCAATACATAAACTGATCCCTTACTTTATGACCATCATGGACTGTTGTTATTATATAATTTACATTCGGTAGATTGATTCTCTATTATAATCAATACATAAACTGATCCCTTACTTTATGACCATCATGGAATGTTGTTATTATATAATATACATTCGGGAGATTGATTCTCTATTATAATCAATACATAAACTGATCCCTTACTTTATGACCATCATGGACAGTTGTTATTATATAATATACATTCGGGAGATTGATTCTCTATTATAATCAATACATAAACTGATCCCTTACTTTATGACCATCATGGACTGTTGTTATTATATAATATACATTCGGGAGATTGATTCTCTATTATAATCAATACATAAACTGATCCCTTACTTTATGACCATCATGGACTGTTGTTATTATATAATATACATTCGGGAGATTGATTCTCTATTATAATCAATACATAAACTGATCCCTTACTTTATGACCATCATGGACTGTTGTTATTATATAATATACATTCGGGAGATTGATTCTCTATTATAATCAATACATAAACTGATCCCTTACTTTATGACCATCATGGACTGTTGTTATTATATAATATACATTCGGGAGATTGATTCTCTATTGTAATCAATACATAAACTGATCCCTTACTTTATGACCATCATGGACTGTTGTTATTATATAATATACATTCGGGAGATTGATTCTCTATTATAATCAATACATAAACTGATCCCTTACTTTGTGACCATCATGGACTGTTGTTGCTATATAATATACATTCGGGAGATTGATTCTCTATTATAATCAATACATAAACTGATCCCTTACTTTATGACCATCATGGAATGTTGTTATTATATAATATACATTCGGGAGATTGATTCTCTATTATAATCAATACATAAACTGATCCCTTACTTTATGACCATCATGGACTGTTGTTATTATATAATATACATTCGGGAGATTGATTCTCTATTATAATCAATACATAAACTGATCCCTTACTTTATGACCATCATGGACTGTTGTTGCTATATAATATACATTCGGGAGATTGATTCTCTATTATAATCAATACATAAACTGATCCCTTACTTTATGACCATCATGGACTGTTGTTATTATATAATATACATTCGGGAGATTGATTCTCTATTATAATCAATACATAAACTGATCCCTTACTTTATGACCATCATGGAATGTTGTTATTATATAATATACATTCGGGAGATTGATTCTCTATTATAATCAATACATAAACTGATCCCTTACTTTATGACCATCAAGGACTGTTGTTATTATATAATATACATTCCGGAGATTGATTCTCTATTATAAACAATACATACTCTGATCCCTTACTTTATGACCATCATGGACTGTTGTTGCTATATAATATACATTCGGGAGATTGATTCTCTATTATAATCAATACATAAACTGATCCCTTACTTTATGACCATCATGGACTGTTGTTATTATATAATATACATTCGGGAGATTGATTCTCTATTATAATCAATACATAAACTGATCCCTTACTTTATGACCATCATGGACTGTTGTTATTATATAATATACATTCGGGAGATTGATTCTCTATTATAATCAATACATAAACTGATCCCTTACTTTATGACCATCATGGACTGTTGTTATTATATAATATACATTCGGGAGATTGATTCTCTATTATAATCTATACATAAACTGATCCCTTACTTTATGACCATCATGGACTGTTGTTATTATATAATATACATTCGGGAGATTGATTCTCTATTATAATCAATACATAAACTGATCCCTTACTTTATGACCATCATGGACTGTTGTTATTATATAATATACATTCGGGAGATTGATTCTCTATTATAATCAATACATAAACTGATCCCTTACTTTATGACCATCATGGACTGTTGTTATTATATAATATACATTCGGGAGATTGATTCTCTATTATAATCAATACATAAATTGATCCCTTACTTTATGACCATCATGGACTGTTATTATTATATAATATACATTCGGGAGATTGATTCTCTATTATAATCAATACATAAACTGATCCCTTACTTTGTGACCATCATGGACTGTTGCTGCTATATAATATACATTCGGGAGATTGATTCTCTATCATAATCAACACATAAACTGATCCCTTACTTTATGACCATCATGGACTGTTGTTGCTATATAATATACATTCGGGAGATTGATTCTCTATTATAATCAATACATAAACTGATCCCTTACTTTATGACCATCATGGACTGTTGTTGCTATATAATATACATTCGGGAGATTGATTCTCTATTATAATCAATACATAAACTGATCCCTTACTTTGTGACCATCATGGACTGTTGTTGCTATATAATATACATTCGGGAGATTGATTCTCTATTATAATCAATACATAAACTGATCCCTTACTTTATGACCATCATGGAATGTTGTTATTATATAATATACATTCGGGAGATTGATTCTCTATTATAATCAATACATAAACTGATCCCTTACTTTGTGACCATCATGGACTGTTGTTATTATATAATATACATTCGGGAGATTGATTCTCTATTATAATCAATACATAAACTGATCCCTTATTTTATGACCATCATGGACTGTTGTTGTTATATAATATACATTCGGGAGATTGATTCTCTATTATAATCAATACATAAACTGATCCCTTACTTTATGACCATCATGGACTGTTGTTATTATATAATATATATTCGGGAGATTGATTCTCTATTATAATCAGTACATAAACTGATCCCTACTTTATGACCATCATGGACTGTTGTTATTATATAATATACATTCGGGAGATTGATTCTCTATTATAATCAATACATAAACTGATCCCTTACTTTATGACCATCATGAATGTTGTTATTATATAATATACATTCGGGAGATTGATTCTCTATTATAATCGACACATAAACTGATCCCTTACTTTATGACCATCATGGACTGTTGTTATTATATAATATACATTCGGGAGATTGATTCTCTATTATAATCAATACATAAACTGATCCCTTACTTTATGACCATCACGGACTGTTGTTATTATATAATAATATACATTCGGGAGATTGATTTCTATTATAATCAATACATAAACTGATCCCTTACTTTATGACCATCATGGACTGTTGTTATAATATAATATACATTCGGGAGATTGATTCTCTATTATAATCAATACATAAACTGATCCCTTACTTTGTGACCATCATGGACTGTTGTTGCTATATAATATACATTCGGGAGATTGATTCTCTATTATAATCAATACATAAATTGATCCCTTACTTTATGACCATCATGGACTGTTGTTGCTATATAATATACATTCGGGAGATTGATTTCCTATTATAATCAATACATAAACTGATCCCTTTACTTTATGACCATCATGGACTGTTGTTGCTATATAATATACATTCGGGAGATTGATTCTCTATTATAATCAATACATAAACTGATCCCTTCTTTACTTTGTGACCATCATGGACTGTTGTTGCTATATAATATACATTCGGGAGATTGATTCTCTATTATAATTAATACATAAACCGATCCCTTACTTTATGACCATCATGGAATGTTGTTATTATAATATACATTCGGGAGATTGATTCTCTATTATAATCAGACATAAACTGATCTTCATTTTATGACCATCATGGACTGTTGTTATTATATAATATACATTCGGGAGATTGATTCTCTCTATTATAATCAATACATAAACTGATCCCTTATTTTATGACCATCATGGACTGTTGTTGCTATATAATATACATTCGGGAGATTGATTCTCTATTATAATCAATACATAAACTGATCCCTTACTTTATGAATTCATCATGACTGTTGTTATTATATAATATACATTCGGGAGATTGATTCTCTATTATAATCAATACATAACCGATCCCTTACTTTATGACCATCATGGACTGTTGTTATTATATAATATACATTCGGGAGATTGATTCTCTATTATAATCAATACATAAACTGATCCCTTTACTTTATGACCATCATGGACTGTTGTTATTATATAATATACATTCGGGAGATTGATTCTTATTATAATCACATAAACTGATCCCTTGCATTTTATGACCTCATCATGGAATGTTGTTATTATATAATATACATTCGGGAGATTGGATTCTCTATTATAATCAATACATAAACTGATCACTTACTTCATAATCATCATGCACTCTGTTGTTATTATATAATATACATTCGGGAGATTGATTCTCTATTATAAACAATACATACTCTGATCCCTTACTTTATGACCATCATGGACTGTTGTTGCTATATAATATACATTCGGGAGATTGATTCTCTATTATAATCAATACATAAACTGATCCCTTACTTTATGACCATCATGGACTGTTGTTATTATATAATATACATTCGGGAGATTGATTTTATTATAATCAATACATAAACTGATCCCTTACTTTATGACCATCATGGACTGTTGTTATTATATAATATACATTCGGGAGATTGATTCTCTATTATAATCAATACATAAACTGATCCCTTACTTTATGACCATCATGGACTGTTGTTATAATATAATATACATTCGGGAGATTGATTCTCTATTATAATCAATACATAAACTGATCCCTTACTTTGTGACCATCATGGACTGTTGTTGCTATATAATATACATTCGGGAGATTGATTCTCTATTATAATCAATACATAAATTGATCCCTTACTTTATGACCATCATGGACTGTTGTTATTATATAATATACATTCGGGAGATTGATTCTCTATTATAACTGGTAATACAACGATCCCTTACTTTGTGACCATCATGGACTGTTGCTGCTATATAATATACATTCGGGAGATTGATTCTCTATCATAATCAACACATAAACTGATCCCTTACTTTATGACCATCATGGACTGTTGTTGCTATATAATATACATTCGGGAGATTGATTCTCTATTATAATCAATACATAAACTGATCCCTTACTTTATGACCATCATGGACTGTTGTTGCTATATAATATACATTCGGGAGATTGATTCTCTATTATAATCAATACATAAACTGATCCCTTACTTTGTGACCATCATGGACTGTTGTTGCTATATAATATACATTCGGGAGATTGATTCTCTATTATAATCAATACATAAACTGATCCCTTACTTTGTAACCATCATGGACTGTTGTTGCTATATAATATACATTCGGGAGATTGATTCTCTATTATAATCAACACATAAACTGATCCCTTACTTTATGACCATCATGGACTGTTGTTGCTATATTATATACATTCGGGTGATTGATTCTCTATTATAATCAATACATAAACTGATCCCTTACTTTATGACCATCATGGACTGTTGTAGCTATATTATATACATTCGGGAGATTGATTCTCTATTATAATCAATACATAAACTGATCCCTTACTTTATGACCATCATGGACTATTGTTATTATATAATATACATTCGGGAGATTGATTCTCTATTATAATCAATACATAAACTGATCCCTTACTTTGTGACCATCATGGACTGTTGTTGCTATATAATATACATTCGGGAGATTGATTCTCTATTATAATCAATACATAAACTGATCCCTTACTTTATGTCCATCATGGACTGTTGTTATTATATAATATACATTCGGGAGATTGATTCTCTATTATAATCGATACATAAACTGATCCCTTACTTTGTGACCATCATGGACTGTTGTTGCTATATAATATACATTCGGGAGATTGATTCTCTATTATAATCAATACATACACTGATCCCTTACTTTATGACCATCATGGACTAATGTTACTATATAATATACATTCGGGAGATTGATTCTCTATTATAATCAATACATAAACTGATCCCTTACTTTGTGACCATCATGGACTGTTGTTGCTATATAATATACATTCGGGAGATTGATTCTCTATTATAATCAATACATAAACTGATCCCTTATTTTATGACCATCATGGACTGTTGTTGCTATATAATATACATTCGGGAGATTGATTCTCTATTATAATCAATACATAAACTGATCCCTTACTTTATGACCATCATGGACTGTTGTTATTATATAATATACATTCGGGAGATTGATTCTCTATTATAATCAATACATAAACTGATCCCTTACTTTATGACCATCATGGACTGTTGTTATTATATAATATACATTCGGGAGATTGATTCTCTATTATAATCAATACATAAACTGATCCCTTACTTTATGACCATCATGGACTGTTGTTATTATATAATATACATTCGGGAGATTGATTCTCTATTATAATCAATACATAAACTGATCCCTTACTTTATGACCATCATGGAATGTTGTTATTATATAATATACATTCGGGAGATTGATTCTCTATTATAATCAATACATAAACTGATCACTTACTTTATGACCATCATGGACTGTTGTTATTATATAATATACATTCGGGAGATTGATTCTCTATTATAAACAATACATACTCTGATCCCTTACTTTATGACCATCATGGACTGTTGTTGCTATATAATATACATTCGGGAGATTGATTCTCTATTATAATCAATACATAAACTGATCCCTTACTTTATGACCATCATGGACTGTTGTTATTATATAATATACATTCGGGAGATTGATTCTCTATTATAATCAATACATAAACTGATCCCTTACTTTATGACCATCATGGACTGTTGTTATTATATAATATACATTCGGGAGATTGATTCTCTATTATAATCAATACATAAACTGATCCCTTACTTTATGACCATCATGGACTGTTGTTATAATATAATATACATTCGGGAGATTGATTCTCTATTATAATCAATACATAAACTGATCCCTTACTTTGTGACCATCATGGACTGTTGTTGCTATATAATATACATTCGGGAGATTGATTCTCTATTATAATCAATACATAAATTGATCCCTTACTTTATGACCATCATGGACTGTTGTTATTATATAATATACATTCGGGAGATTGATTCTCTATTATAATCAATACATAAACTGATCCCTTACTTTGTGACCATCATGGACTGTTGCTGCTATATAATATACATTCGGGAGATTGATTCTCTATCATAATCAACACATAAACTGATCCCTTACTTTATGACCATCATGGACTGTTGTTGCTATATAATATACATTCGGGAGATTGATTCTCTATTATAATCAATACATAAACTGATCCCTTACTTTATGACCATCATGGACTGTTGTTGCTATATAATATACATTCGGGAGATTGATTCTCTATTATAATCAATACATAAACTGATCCCTTACTTTGTGACCATCATGGACTGTTGTTGCTATATAATATACATTCGGGAGATTGATTCTCTATTATAATCAATACATAAACTGATCCCTTACTTTATGACCATCATGGACTGTTGTTGCTATATAATATACATTCGGGAGATTGATTCTCTATTATAATCAATACATAAACTGATCCCTTACTTTATGACCATCATGGACTGTTGTTATTATATAATATACATTCGGGAGATTGATTCTCTATTATAATCAATACATAAACTGATCCCTTACTTTATGACCATCATGGACTGTTGTTATTATATAATATACATTCGGGAGATTGATTCTCTATTATAATCAATACATAAACTGATCCCTTACTTTATGACCATCATGGACTATTGTTATTATATAATATACATTCGGGAGATTGATTCTCTATTATAATCAATACATAAACTGATCCCTTACTTTGTGACCATCATGGACTGTTGTTGCTATATAATATACATTCGGGAGATTGATTCTCTATTATAATCAATACATAAACTGATCCCTTACTTTATGTCCATCATGGACTGTTGTTATTATATAATATACATTCGGGAGATTGATTCTCTATTATAATCGATACATAAACTGATCCCTTACTTTGTGACCATCATGGACTGTTGTTGCTATATAATATACATTCGGGAGATTGATTCTCTATTATAATCAATACATAAACTGATCCCTTACTTTATGACCATCATGGACTAATGTTACTATATAATATACATTCGGGAGATTGATTCTCTATTATAATCAATACATAAACTGATCCCTTACTTTGTGACCATCATGGACTGTTGTTGCTATATAATATACATTCGGGAGATTGATTCTCTATTATAATCAATACATAAACTGATCCCTTACTTTGTGACCATCATGGACTGTTGTTCCTATAATATACATTCGGGGATTGATTCTATTATAACAATCAATACATAAACTGATCCCTTATTTGTGACCATCATGGACTGTTGTTATTATATAATATACATTCGGGAGATTGATTCTCTATTATAATCAATACATAAACTGATCCTTTACTTTATGACCATCTTGGACTGTTGTTTGCCATATAATATACATTCGGGAGATTGATTCATAATTATAATCAATACATAAACTGATCCCTTACTTTTATGACCATCATGGACTGCTATATAATATACATTCGGGACATACTGATTCCCTATTATAATCAATACGATAAACTGATCCCTTACTTTATGACCATCATGGACTGTTGTTATTGTATATAATATGACCTGAGACGATTCTTATTATAATCACACATAAACTGATCCCTTACTTTGTGACCATCATGGACTGTTGTTGCTATATAATACACCTTCGGGAGATTGATTCTCTATTATAATCAATACATAAACTGATCCCCCATTGTGACCATCATGGACTGTTGTTGCTATATAATATACATTCGGGATTGATTCTCTATTATAATCAATACATAAACTGATCCCTTACTTTATGACCATCATGGACTGTTGTTGCTATAAAATATACATTCGGGAGATTGATTCTCTATTATAATCAATACATAAACTGATCCTTTACTATGACCATCATAATCATTATTATATAATATACATTCGGGAGATTGATTCTCATTATAATCAATACATAAACTGATCCCTTACTTTGTGACCATCATGGACTGTTGTTGCTATATAATATACATACGGGAGATTGATTCTATTATAATCAATACATAAACTGATCCTCATTTTATGACCACTGCGGACTGTTGTTGCTACATAATATACATTCGGGAGATTGATTCTCATTATAATCAATACATAAACTGATCCCTTACTTTAGACCATCATGGACTGTTGTTGCTATATAATATACATACGGGAGATTGATTCTCTATTATAATCAACACATAAACTGATCCCCTACTTTTGTGACCACTTCGCGGACTGTTGTTGCTATATAATATATACATTCGGGAGATTGATTCTCTATTATAATCAACACATAAACTGATCCCTTACTTTGTGACCATCATGGACTGTTGTTGCTATATAATATACATTCGGGGAGATTGATTCTCTATTATAATCAATACATAAACTGATCCCTTACCAGGACCATCATGGACTGTTGTTGCTATATAATATACATTCGGGAGATTGATTCTCTATTATAATCAATACATAAACTGATCCCTTACTTTATGACCATCATGGACTTTTGTTATTATATAATATACATTCGGGTGATTGATTCTCTATTATAATCAATACATAAACTGATCCCTTACTTTATGACCATCATGGACTGTTGATGCTATATAATATACATTCGGGAGATTGATTCTCTATTATAATCAATACGTAAACTGATCCCTTACTTTGGGACCATCATGGACTGTTGTTGCTATATAATATACATTCGGGTGATTGATTCTCTATTATAATCAATACATAAACTGATCCCTTACTTTATGACCATCATGGACTGTTGTTATTATATAATATACATTCGGGAGATTGATTCTCTATTATAATCAATACATAAACTGATCCCTTACTTTGTGACCATCATGGACTGTTGTTGCTATATAATATACATTCGGGAGATTGATTCTCTATTATAATCAACACATAAACTGATCCCTTACTTTGTGACCATCATGGACTGTTGTTGCTATATAATATACATTCGGGAGATTGATTCTCTATTATAATCAATACATAAACTGATCCCTTACTTTGTGACCATCATGGACTATTGTTGCTATATAATATACATTCGGGAGATTGATTCTCTATTATAATCAATACATAAACTGATCCCTTACTTTATGACCATCATGGACTGTTGTTGCTATATAATATACATTCGGGAGATTGATTCTCTATTATAATCAATACATAAACTGATCCCTTACTTTGTGACCATCATGGACTGTTGTTGCTATATAATATACATTCGGGAGATTGATTCTCTATTATAATCAATACATAAACTGATCCCTTACTTTATGACCATCATGGACTGTTGTTGCTATATAATATACATTCGGGTGATTGATTCTCTATTATAATCAATACATAAACTGATCCCTTACTTTATGACCATCATGGACTGTTGTTGCTATATAATATACATTCGGGAGATTGATTCTCTATTATAATCAATACATAAACTGATCCCTTACTTTGTGACCATCATGGACTGTTGTTGCTATATAATATACATTCGGGAGATTGATTCTCTATTATAATCAACACATAAACTGATCCCTTACTTTATGACCATCATGGACTGTTGTTGCTATATAATATACATTCGGGAGATTGATTCTCTATTATAATCAATACATAAACTGATCCCTTACTTTGTGACCATCATGGACTGTTGTTGCTATATAATATACATTCGGGAGATTGATTCTCTATTATAATCAATACATAAACTGATCCCTTACTTTGTGACCATCATGGACTGTTGTTGCTATATAATATACATTCGGGAGATTGATTCTCTATTATAATCAATACATAAACTGATCCCTTACTTTATGACCATCATGGACTGTTGTTGCTATATAATATACATTCGGGAGATTGATTCTCTATTATAATCAATACATAAACTGATCCCTTACTTTATGACCATCATGGACTGTTGTTGCTATATAATATACATTCGGGAGATTGATTCTCTATTATACTCAATACATAAACTGATCCCTTACTTTATGACCATCATGGACTGTTGTTATTATATAATATACATTCGGGAGATTGATTCTCTATTATAATCAATACATAAACTGATCCCTTACTTTATGACCATCATGGACTGTTGTTGCTATATAATATACATTCGGGAGATTGATTCTCTATTATAATCAATACATAAACTGATCCCTTACTTTATGACCATCATGGACTGTTGTTGCTATATAATATACATTCGGGAGATTGATTCTCTATTATAATCAATACATAAACTGATCCCTTACTTTATGACCATCATGGACTGTTGTTGCTATATAATATACATTCGGGAGTTTGATTCTCTATTATAATCAATACATAAACTGATCCCTTGCTATGACCATCATGGACTGTTGTTATTATATAATATACATTCGGGAGATTGGTCTCTATTATAATCAATACATAAATGATCCCTTGTTGTGACCATCATGGACTGTTGTTGCTATAAAATATACATTCGGGAGATTGATTCTCTATTATAATCAATACATAAACTGATCCCTTACTTTATGACCATCATGGACTGTTGTTATTATATAATATACATTCAGGAGATTGAGATTCTCTATTATAATCAATACATAAACTGATCCCTTATTTGTGACCATCATGGACTGTTTATTTGCTATAAAATATACATTCGGGAGATTGATTCTCTATTATAAATAAACACATAAACTGATCCCTTACTTTATGACCATCATGGACTGTTGTTATTATATAATACATTCGAAAATTGATTCTCTATTATAATCAATACATAAACTGATCCTTACTTTGTGAATACATCATGGACTGTTGTTGCTATATAATATACATACGGGAGATTGATTCTCTATTATAATCAACACATAAACTGATCCCTTACTTTGTGACCATCATGGACTGTTGTTGCTATATAATATACATTCGGGAGATTGATTCTCTATTATAATCAACACATAAACTGATCCCTTACTTTGTGACCATCATAGTTGTTGTTGCTATATAATATACATTCGGGAGATTGATTCTCTATTATAATCAATACATAAACTGATCCCTTACTTTGTGACCATCATGGACTGTTGTTGCTATATAATACATTCGGGAGATTGATTCTCTATTATAATCAATATAAACTGATCCCTTACTTTATGACCATCATGGACTTTTGTTATTATATAATATACATTCGGGTGATTGATTCTCTATTATAATCAATACATAAACTGATCCCTTACTTTATGACCATCATGGACTGTTGATACTATATAATATACATTCGGAGATTGATTCTCTATTATAATCAATACGTAAACTGATCCCTTACTTTGGGACCATCATGGACTGTTGTTGCTATATAATATACATTCGGGTGATTGATTCTCTATTATAATCCATGCATAAACTGATCCCTTACTTTACTTGACCATCAGAGATTGATTCTCTATTATAATCAATACATAAACTGATCCTTACTTTGTGACCATCATGGACTGTTGTTGCTATATAATATGCATTCGGGAGATTGATTCTCTATTATAATCAACACATAAACTGATCCTTACTTTGTGACCATCATGGACTGTTGTTGCTATATAATATACATTCGGGAGATTGATTCTCTATTATAATCAATACATAAACTGATCCCTTACTTTGTGACCATCATGGACTGTTGTTGCTATATAATATACATTCGGGAGATTGATTCTCTATTATAATCAATACATAAACTGATCCCTTACTTTATGACCATCATGGACTGTTGTTGCTATATAATATACATTCGGGTGATTGATTCTCTATTATAATCAATACATAAACTGATCCCTTACTTTATGACCATCATGGACTGTTGTTGCTATATAATATACATTCGGGAGATTGATTCTCTATTATAATCAATACATAAACTGATCCCTTACTTTGTGACCATCATGGACTTATTTGTTGCTATATAATATACATTCGGGAGATTGATTCTCTATTATAATCAACACGCTAAACTGATCCCTTACTTTATGACCATCATGGACTGTTGTTGCTATATAATATACATTCGGGAGATTGATTCTCTATTATAATCAATACATAAACTGATCCCTTACTTTGTGACCATCATGGACTGTTGTTGCTATATAATATACATTCGGGAGATTGATTCTCTATTATAATCAATATAAACTGATCCCTTACTTTGTGACCATCATGGACTGTTGTTGCTATATAATATACATTCGGGAGATTGATTCTCTATTATAATCAACCCATAAACTGATCCCTTACTTTATGACCATCATGGACTGTTGTTGCTATATAATATACATTCGGGAGATTGATTCTCTATTATAATCAATACATAAACTGATCCCTTACTTTATGACCATCATGGACTGTTGTTGCTATATAATATACATTCGGGAGATTGATTCTCTATTATACTCAATACATAAACTGATCCCTTACTGATATCATGGACTGTTGTTATTATATAATATACATTCCGGAATTGATTCTCTATTATAATCAATACATAAACTGATCCCTTACTTTATGACCATCATGGACTGTTGTTGCTATATAATATACATTCGGAGATTGATTCTCTATTATGTCAATACATAAACTGATCTACTTTATGACCATCATGGACTGTTGTTGCTATATAATATACATTCGGAGACGTTCTATTCTCGTCAATACATAAACTGATCCCTTACTTTATGACCATCATGGACTGTTGTTGCTATATAATATACATTCAGGGTTCGTTCTCTATTATAATGTACATAAACTGATCCACCTTTTATGACCATCATGGACTGTTGTTATTATATAATACATTTCGGGAGATTGATTCTCTATTATAATCAATACATAAACTGATCCTTATTTGTATTCATCATGGACTGTTGTTGCTATAAAATATACATTCAGGAGATTGATTCTCTATTATAATCAATACATAAACTGATCCCTTACTTTATGACCATCATGGACTGTTGTTATTATATAATATACATTCGGGGGAGACGATTCTCTATTATAATCAATACATAAACTGATCCCTTACTTTGTGACCATCATGGACTGTTGTTGCTATAATATACATTCGGAGATTGATTCTCTATTATAATCAACACGCAAACTGATCCCTTGCCCATAATTATCATGGACTGTTGTTGCTATATAATATACATTCAGGAGATGGATTCTATTATAATCAATACATAAACTGATCCTTACTTTGTGACCATCATGGACTGTTGTTGCTATATAATATATACATTCAGGAGATTGATTCTCTATTATAATCAATACATAAACTGATCCCTTACTTTATGACCATCTATATTCATTGTTATTATATAATATACATTCGGGAGATTGATTCTCTATTATAATCAATACATATTTGATCCCTTACTTTATGACCATCATGGACTGTTGTTGTATATAATACATTCGGGAGATTGATTCTCTATTATAATCAGCCATAAGCAGTCCCTTACTTTGTGAACATCATGGACAGTTGTTGCTATATAGCCACATTTGGGAATTGATTCTGTATAATCCGGCGCAAACTGATCCTACTTTATGACCATCATGGACTGTTGTTATTATATAATATACATTCAAGATTGATTCTCTATTATAATCCAACACATAAACTGATCCCTTACTTTATGACCATCAAGAACTGTTGTTATTATATAATATACATTCGGGAGATTGATTCTCTATTATAATCAATACATAAACTGATCCCTTACTTTATGACCATCATGGACTGTTGTTACTATATAATATACATTCGGGAGATTGATTCTCTATTATAGTCAACACATAAACTGATCCCTTACTTTATGACCATCATGGACTTTTGTTGCTATATAATATCCATTCGGGAGATTGATTCTCTATTATAATCAACACATAAACTGATCCCTTACTTTGTGACCATCATGGACTGTTGTTGCTATATAATATACATACGGGAGATTGATTCTCTATTATAATCAACACATAAACTGATCCCTTACTTTGTGACCATCATGGACTGTTGTTGCTATATAATAGACATTCGGGAGATTGATTCTCTATTATAATCAATACATAAACTGATCCCTTACTTTATGACCATCATGGACTGTTGTTATTATATAATATACATTCGGGAGATTGATTCTCTATTATAATCAATACATAAACTGATCCCTTACTTTGTGACCATCATGGACTGTTGTTGCTATATAATATACATTCGGGAGATTGATTCTCTATTATAATCAATACATAAACTGATCCCTTACATTATAACCATCATGGACTGTTGTTATTATATAATATACATTCGGGAGATTGATTCTCTATTATAATCAATACATAAACTGATCCCTTACTTTATGACCATCATGGACTGTTGTTGCTATATAATATACATTCGGGAGATTGATTCTCTATTATAATCAATACATAAACTGATCCCTTACTTTGTGACCATCATGGACTGTTGTTGCTATATAATATACATTCGGGAGATTGATTCTCTATTATAATCTATACATAAACTGATCCCTTACTTTATGACCATCATGGACTGTTGTTATTATATAATATACATTCGGGAGATTGATTCTCTATTATAATCAATACATAAACTGATCCCTTACTTTATGACCATCATGGACTGTTGGTATTATATAATATACATTCGGGAGATTGATTCTCTATTATAATCAATACGTAAACTGATCCCTTACTTTGGGACCATCATGGACTGTTGTTGCTATATAATATACATTCGGGTGATTGATTCTCTATTATAATCAATACATAAACTGATCCCTTACTTTATGACCATCATGGACTGTTGTTATTATATAATATACATTCGGGAGATTGATTCTCTATTATAATCAATACATAAACTGATCCCTTACTTTGTGACCATCATGGACTGTTGTTGCTATATAATATACATTCGGGAGATTGATTCTCTATTATAATCAACACATAAACTGATCCCTTACTTTGTGACCATCATGGACTGTTGTTGCTATATAATATACATTCGGGAGATTGATTCTCTATTATAATCAATACATAAACTGATTCCTTACTTTGTGACCATCATGGACTATTGTTGCTATATAATATACATTCGGGAGATTGATTCTCTATTATAATCAATACATAAACTGATCCCTTAATTTATGACCATCATGGACTGTTGTTGCTATATAATATACATTCGGGAGATTGATTCTCTATTATAATCAATACATAAACTGATCCCTTACTTTGTGACCATCATGGACTGTTGTTGCTATATAATATACATTCGGGAGATTGATTCTCTATTATAATCAATACATAAACTGATCCCTTACTTTGTGACCATCATGGACTGTTGTTGCTATATAATATACATTCGGGAGATTGATTCTCTATTATAATCAACACATAAACTGATCCCTTACTTTATGACCATCATGGACTGTTGTTGCTATATAATATACATTCGGGAGATTGATTCTCTATTATAATCAATACATAAACTGATCCCTTACTTTGTGACCATCATGGACTGTTGTTGCTATATAATATACATTCGGGAGATTGATTCTCTATTATAATCAATACATAAACTGATCCCTTACTTTGTGACCATCATGGACTGTTGTTGCTATATAATATACATTCGGGAGATTGATTCTCTATTATAATCAATACATAAACTGATCCCTTACTTTATGACCATCATGGACTGTTGTTGCTATATAATATACATTCGGGAGATTGATTCTCTATTATAATCAATACATAAACTGATCCCTTACTTTATGACCATCATGGACTGTTGTTGCTATATAATATACATTCGGGAGATTGATTCTCTATTATAATCAATACATAAACTGATCCCTTACTTTATGACCATCATGGACTGTTGTTATTATATAATATACATTCGGGAGATTGATTCTCTATTATAATCAATACATAAACTGATCCCTTACTTTATGACCATCATGGACTGTTGTTGCTATATAATATACATTCGGGAGATTGATTCTCTATTATAATCAATACATAAACTGATCCCTTACTTTATGACCATCATGGACTGTTGTTGCTATATAATATACATTCGGGAGATTGATTCTCTATTATAATCAATACATAAACTGATCCCTTACTTTATGACCATCATGGACTGTTGTTGCTATATAATATACATTCGGGAGATTGATTCTCTATTATAATCAATACATAAACTGATCCCTTACTTTATGACCATCATGCACTGTTGTTGCTATATAATATACATTCAGGGGGAATTGATTCTCTATTATAATCAATACATATTGATCCCTTACTTTATGACCATGTGGACTGTTGTTGCTATATAATATACATTCGGAGATTGATTCTCTATTATAATCAATACATAAACTGATCCTAGCTTTGTGACCATCATGGACTGTTGTTGCTATATAATATACATTCGGGAGATTGATTCTCTATTATAATGTGCAAACTGATCCCTTACTTTATGATATACTTGGACTGTTGTTGCTATATAATATACATTCAGGGAGATGATTCTCTGTTATAATCAGCCATAAACTGATCCCTTACTTTATGACCATCATGGACTGTTGTTGCTATATAATATACATTCGGGAGATTGATTCTCTATTATAATCAATACATAAGCTGATCCCTTACTTTATGACCATCATGGACTGTTATTGCTTTTATATAATATACATTCAGGGAGATTGATTCTCTATTATAATCAATACATAAACTGATCCATACTTTATGACCATCATGGACTGTTGTTGCTATATAATATACATTCGGGAGATTGATTCTCTATTATAATCAATACATGAAAGCTGATCCCTTACTTTATGACCATCATGGACTGTTGTTGCTATATAATATACATTCGGAATTGATTCTCTGTTATAATCAATATAGCTGATCCCTTACTTTACTTGACCATCATGGACTGTTGCTATATAATATACATTCGGGAGATTGATTCTCTGTATAATCAATACATAAACTGATCCTTACTTTGTGACCATCATGGACTGTTGTTATTATATAATATACATTCGGGAGATTGATTCTCTATTATAATCAATACCATAAACTGATCCACTGCTTTATGACCATCATGGACTGTTGTTGCTATATAATATACATTCAGGAGATTGATTCTCTATTATAATCAATACATAAACTGATCCTTACTTTATGACCATCATGTGGACTGTTGTTGTTTCTATATAATACATACATTTGGGAGATTGATTCTCTATTATAATCAATACATAAACTGATCCCTTACTTTATGACCATCATGGACTGTTGTTGCTATATAATATACATTCAGGAGATTGATTCTCTATTATAATCAATACATAAACTGATCCCTTACTTCATGACCATCATGTACTGTTGTTGCTATATAATATACATTCGGGAGATTGATTCTCTATTATAATCAATACATAAACTGATCCCTTACTTTATGACATCATGGACTGTTGTTCTTTCTATAATATACATTCGGGAGATTGATTCTCTATTATAATCAATACATAAACTGATCCTTAACTTTATGACCATCATGGGCTGTTGTTGCTATATAATATACATTCGGGTGATTGATTCTCTATTATAATCAATACATAAACTGATCCTTTACTTTATGACCATCATGGACTGTTGTTGCTATATAATATACATTCGGGAGATTGATTCTCTATTATAATCAATACATAAACTGATCCCTTACTTTATGACCATCATGGACTGTTGTTGCTATATAATATACATTCGGGAGATTGATTCTCTATTATAATCAATACATAAACTGATCCCTGCGCTTTATCCATAAATTATTGCGAATTTTACCAACAGGCATGTGTTTGTATGTGGTAATATCTATGAACTTGTGTTGATTTTGTTTATATTGGATTGATTTACTTCATGGTGTATTTATGCATATTTGTGCATTTCTTTATGCTACATGTTCAGCTGTATACTTCTCGAGGATATGCGCTGTGGTGCAGTGGATATCGGCTCGGAACGAGAAATCGGGGAGCTGAGTTCGAATTCCAGTTGAATTCCTTTCATTCACTTACGCGCAAATACCCTTGGGAAAGGTATTAATCCGTCTATTCCATCCAGTTATGGGTTAAATAACAGGACAGCTTGGGTTCTATAGCCTTGGCTGGCAATCAATCTACCGCAGAAATCAATGGCAACCCACTGCAGGATAATATTCTACCCAGTCAGACATGTCTCTTTCGAGACATGATCGCCCAAGCGTGCATCATGTATGACACTTAACTGACTGACTGACTGACTGTCAGCAATAACGGAGGTTTTCTTTTTTACGTGCCGTCTCCACTCAGGATGTAGACTTAAGCGCAAATACCCTTGGGAAAGGTATTAATCCGTCTATTCCATCCAGTTATGGGTTAAATAACAGGACAGATTTGGTTCTGTAGCTGCCCAGTAAGACATGTCTCTTTCGAAACATGATCTCTCAAATCATGTATCACTTATGGCACTTAACTGACTGACTGAATACAATAGTTGGAGACAAGTTTAAGGCTTCTAGTGGGCATAAAGTGGGGGATCAGTTTTCTATTGTTATAAAGTAATAAACTGATCCCCACTAAATGTCACTTATTAGTATAATACATTTTTCCCCATCTAGCTATGAGTCAAATAACATGACAGATTGGATTCTATAGATTTGGCTGGCAACCAGTCTACCTCAAAAAGCAATGTTAACTTACTGTGGGATAATTTTTTGCCCAGTCAGTCATGTCTCTTTCGAGACATGATCGCCGAAGCGTGTATCACGTATGGTACTTAACTGACTGAGTGAATATAATAGATGGAGAAATGATTAAGGCTTCTACTTGGCATAAAGTGGGGGATCAGTTTTATATTGTTTTGTTGTAATAAAATGAACCCTCACTAAGTACTACTTAATATAGTACATCTTTTCCCCCTCCAGTTATGATTTAAACAATAGGACAGATTGGGTTCTATAGCCTTGGTCGGCAACCAGTCTACATCAGGAAGCAATGGCAACCTACTGCAGGATAATCTTCTGCCCAGTCAGTCATGTCTCTTTCGAGACATGATCTCTCAAAGCGTGTATCACGTATGGCACTTAACTGACTGACTGAATACAATAGTTGTAGACATGATTAAGGCTTTTACTGGGTATAAAGAGGGGTTCGGTTTCCTATTGTTATGAAATAATAAACTGATCCCCCACTAATTACCACTTAATAACATAATACATTTTTCACCCTCTAGCTATGAGTAACGACATGACAGATTGGATTCTATAGCTTTGGCTGGCAACCAGTCGACCGTAGAAAGCAATGGCAACCTACAGTGGGATAATTTTCTGCCCAGTCAGTCATGTCTCTTTCGAGATATGATCGCCCAAGCGTGTATCACGTATGGTACTTAACTGTCTGAGTGAATATAATAGATGGAGAAATGATTAAGGCTTCTACTTGGCATAAAGTGGGGGATCAGTTTTATATTGTTTTGTTGTAATAAAATGATCCCTCACTAAGTACTACTTAATATAATACATCTTTTCCCCCTCCAGTTATGATTTAAACAATAGGACAGATTGGGTTCTATAGCCTTGGTCGGCAACCAGTCGACCGTAGAAAGCAATGGCAACCTACTGCAAGATAATCTTCTGCCCAGTCAGTCATGTCTCTTTCGAGACATGATCGCCCCAGCGTGTATCACGTATGGTACTTAACTGACTGTATACTTCTCAACACTTCACCTAACCGCAATAGTAGTATTTTTCCTTTAAGATAACCTATTTTTCTTTTCTTTAATATTCTGATTTAAAATACATGTCACGATTTTTCTCGTCTGACAAGACGGACGCTTACCCACCTCTCGAAATAAATCAGGATTTATAATTGTTTTAATTAACTGTTGAATTTTCTTCTCTAGATATCATATTGCTCTAGAAATTATATTGCTTAATCGCTCTGTTTTTATTTATTTAATATGTTTATTAACGAGATAGATTTTTGTGATTATCCTCGCTGTTTTATGGATTTTATATTGTAAAAGGGTGGAGTTGACTAGGGGACGACAACTCAATTGCCTTAAGTAAAATTTTTATAAAAAGATGCCAAGTACTATATGAGTGGAATCATGAAACTACCTCGAAAATGACGAAATGTAATTGAAATAAATGGCACAAAGATGTTTGTGTTATGCAGATTTTTAGATGTATTACAAAAATTGCTTTTCTCTTTCTTTCTTTTTCATCCAATTCTGTTAGGAAAACAATTTTTGTACAACAAGGAAGACACTCGACACCGGAAAATCTAAACTTCTTTATAAATGGAACTTTGTCTGTGTGTGTGTGTGTGTCCGTTACCTATAGACTCCAAAGCAGCTGAACCGATTTTCTTGAAAATTTACACAGTTGTACTATAAGCGTCTGCGAGTGTTCGTAGCTAGGTTTTGTGTCGAGGTAGCCCCAATAAATACCGAAAATCGATAATCGAAAAAATCGAGTTATAGAAGGAGTGGTCCGATTTTAATCAAATTTGATACACTCATCAACAAATACATAAGAAACGATATTCAGAAGTTTCAAGGTTGCAGTTCTTACAATAGTGCAGAAAATCGATAATATATATAAGGCAAGATGTTTGTGTGTGTGTCTGTTTATCTGCCTGTATGTCTGTATTTTTTTTAGCCCTTTTATTTTAGTTTTTGCTTCGGGTTTGGCTCTAAGTAGATATAATTGTAGTTTTTAGTCTCTGTCATGATACCATTTACTCAGAGGACTTATTTAGCCTTCAAAATTCAGTTTACGAAGAAAAAAACCTATCGATACCAGGAAATCAAAATTTGACTTACATTCATTCATTCATTTTCTTTCAGTCTACGGTTTCGCTTTAACTGGCAACGACTATTGCTTTTTAGTCTTTCGTGCTAACGTCCAAAGAGTCTGAGCTCCAGTATCATGGATTAGTTCTAAAGCTTTCATTACACCCGAGCAACGCCGGGCTATACTGCTAGTATAACCATAAACAAATGATTCAGGTAGGCAGCAGTTCAATGCGAAACCTATCCAAGTGCCGACTGTAGAAGCAATTACGTGCCAGTCATCTGCAAACTAAGGGTGAAACTCTGGAGACTGTAGAAGCCGAAGTGCAGCACCCAGACTGCTATACAACACACTCGAGAATAACCTCAACTTGCAGAAAAAAAATACACTGACAGTGTGAGAAACAAATACGTAAAGCAAATGGGAAATGGAAATTCGAAATGGGACTCACTTAAAGAAGCGCTAGTGACAGATTTTATAGAATTGGATCATGAATTATACACAAGATACCAGATTGATCTCACAAATCAATAGCTCATGAGTTGAGAAAAACTTCTTCCTGCAGAAAACAATTACTCGTAAATTGAGAAGGTTTTGTTAGGGATTATTTTTGCGGTGACGAAGTTTTACCGTACATTCACGGTAGACACTTTACTTTGCAGACGGACAATAAACCATTCCTAATAATCTTCGGTTCTAAAAAAGGTCTGCGGAGATGGGGAACAATTCTTTTAAATTATAACTTTAAAATGGATTTCCTATCGTCTAAATATTTTTGTCATGCAGACAGATTGTCCACGGAGACCCTCTTTAAGATACTGTGATTGCTTCTCTTCGAACAAAAGGAGAATGTAAAACAACATTCTGCAACACTGTATGGTAACTTCCTGTAACTCTCAACCAGATAAATCAAGAAGCTCTAAACGATGAGTTTATCAGGCAAACCAAAATCAAAATTCTTGAAAAGGACAAACAGACTTAAGATATTTTTTCTTTATGCGTCGAAGTACAGCTATAAAGTGAGTGATCCATCATTTATACAAAACTACAAAGAAGAATTCTGAAAGATTTCCATGCGGGTGGTCTAAGGATTACAAGGATGAAAAGTCTGTGCAGTTATGTATTCTGGCCGAACATGGATAAGGATACCGAAAATATGGTAAAATCTTGTAATGGCTCTGCATTGGCAGCTTAGGCAAATCCAATCAAATATAGTTCTTGCCCCAAAACGGATCGACTATGGTTTCGAATTCATGTAGATTTTGCAGGTCCGCTAAATGGATTCTATCTTCGCGTATTAGATACTTTTTCTCAGTGTCCTGAAGTTCTTTGATGTAGAAATCCCACTACATTAATGACAATCAATTTCCTACACGAACTGTTTGCCAGATTTGGGATAGTGGATTGTTTTGTGCCACACAATGGGACACAATTTACCTCCGGCGAATTTAAGGATTTTTGTGAAACTTTCCAGATTAGGTCCCCCTCGCAGGCTTGGTAGGTAGTGCGACCATAGCAGAAATCGAAATATGATCAAAAATGACAACATCAACAAGAATCAACATCAGCATACTGTGAAGATTTGTTTTTGTTTGTTTAACGGCATATCAACTTTTTATGGGTCATTTAATACCCAAATTTAATTTTTTGAGGAACTTTTGAAATTTTTTTTCCAAAACGTATTGCTTCTAATTTTTTTTCTTTTAAAATTTATTTCTGGTATTTTTACAACAAAAATGAATTTTTGTACTTTCATACTATATTTTGACCTCAGATTTGGGGCTCACACTTTAGCCATTGCTGGTGCCCTAAAATGTGCTCCCACCCCGAACCAGGGTAGACATGAAAAAACATGGTTCCACGTTCCTCAACACCTCCCAATTAGAGGCTTCTTCTGCCGGACGTTGTTTATCGTCCTACCCAGAAAACAGATGTTGTTTATCGTCATACCCAGGACGAATCTGTTAAGACGTTTGTGAAGTGTGGTTGTGCTACTGCCGTTGAAACATCAACGAATTTACTTATTGTCGCAATATGGTTGGTGTCTCTCGTTTTCATCCTCCTCTTATTCAGCTTCTCTGTATATCTAAACTTATTTTAAATGGAACTTTGTCTGTGTGTGTGTGTGTGTGTGTGTGTGTGTGTCCGTTACATATAGACTCCGAAACGGCTGAACTGATTTCCTGGAATATTTACACAGTTGTACTATAAGCGTCTGCGAGTGTTCTTACCTAGGATTTGTGACGAGGATTTGTGACCGATTTTTAGGATTTGTGACCGATTTTCGATAAATATCGAAAATCGGTAATCGAAAAAATCGGGTTATAGAAGGAGTGGTCCCATTTTAATCAAATTTGATACACTCATAGACAAATACATAAGAAACGATATTCAGAAGTTTCAAGGTTGCAGTTCTTACAATAGTGCAGAAAATCGATAATATATATATATATATATATATATATATATATATATATATATATATATATAAAATACAAGATGTTTGTGTGTGTGTCTTCTTATCTGCTTGTATGTCTGTATTTTTTTCAACCCTTTTATTTTAGTTTTTGCTTCGGATTTGGCTCTAAGTAGATATAATTGTAGTTCTTAGTCTCAGCCATGATACCAGTTACTCAGAGGACTTATTTAACCTTCAATATTCAGTTTACGACGAAAAAAACTTATTTGATATCGATACCAGGAAATCAAAATTTGACTTACATCCATTCATTTTTCTTTCAGTCTACGGTTTCGCTTTAACTGGAAACAACTATTGCTTTTTACTCTTTTGTGCCAACGTCCAAGGAGTCTGATCTCCAGGACCATGGATTAGTTTTAAAGCTTTCATTACACTCGACCAACGCCGGGCTATACTGCTAGTTTCTTCATAACCTCGACTCGGACTATACTTCCGGCTGCTATTCAGACTCTCACACAAACTTTAACTGATTAACTATTTGATAAGCATGAACTTCAGAATAGTCACAAAAAATAAAACATGAATATTTATCAGAAAATCCTAAGGCCAGTTTTCAAGCTGATTACTTGAAGGACATAACATTCACAACAAGTATTCATACTTAAAAGAAGAAAAATTACGAATTTATAATTTGATATATTTTTTTAAGTGTGGAATATGTTTTAACTGCTTGTTTTACAAAATTTAATTTACACAGAGTTTTCACGTTTTTATTCACAAACCCTACCAGTCAATTAAAAAGGAAATTGCAATTCCTAGGACAAGGATTCCCTCTTAAATAGATATACAAAAAAAAAGGACTTGCTTAAAATTCAGACATTTCAAAATTTCAAAGTTGACAAAGCCTTTCTATTTGCTTATTCTTCGGCTCATTTTCCTTTGTACCATTATCATTTAAATTGAATAAATATTGATAAGATATTATTATTTTCTTTAGTGATCATCCGCTTACACAGCTCAGTAGATATGTATAGTGTAGAAGATAACGTTAAATCAGAGGTTTCTGTTCGCAGTGTGAAAGTGAGTGCACTTCAATTGAACAAAAGAAAACTTTTGGCTATGGTATGGAATCGTTTTGGTTGATGTGAGAATTTTTTTTGTTGTGTTGCGACTTTGTCTTCGTTTCACTTATTGTTTTAATAAAAAAGCAAAATAAAAAAACTCGACAAAAGGGACAAGTTGGAGAGGTTAACAAGAAGGTATCGAAGGGTTGTTGGTTTTCAGAATCGGCAGAGAAATATACAAGAATTAAAGGTATCGTTAAATTTTATATGGTTTGATGTTGTTAAGATTGCAGAACATTCGGGAAGAAGACGATTACATACCAGAAAAAAGAAAACAAAAGCGAAAAGAAAGAAAGAAAGAAAGAAAGAAAGAAAGAAAGAAGTAAAAATATATGGGAGGTGAAGATGAAAGAGAAAACAGAGAAATCAAAGAACAGAAAGAATAAAAAAAAACCATAGACAAAATAAAGAGTGAAACAAGCCAACAAGAATCAGTTAAGTAATACACGTTTGGGCGATCATGTCTCGAAAGAGACATGACTGACTGGGCAGGATATTTTCCCGCAGTATGTTACCATTACTTTCTGCTGTAGACTTGATTGCCAACCAAGGCTATAGAACCCAATCTGTTTTTACATTTAACCTATAGCTGAGAGAAAGAGTCGGATTCATACCTTTCCCAAGGGTAGTTTAGCACAAGTGGATTCAACTAGGAATTCGAACTCGGCACTCCAATTTCACATTCCGAGCTGATATCCACTACACCACATCCAATATACGTATATGAAGGTAAACTAAGAAGAAGAGGAAAAAGATCGAACAAAGAGTAGAAAAAAAGAAAGAAAGAAAGAAAGAATATATGGAGGATGAAAAATAAAGAGAAAAATGGAGGAAGACGAAACAAAGAGCAAGGTTAATAAAATATTAAAAAATAAGCGGTGGGGTGGGGGAGAAATGCATCACCAACAAAAATACCAAAGGGCGATATTGATGGTGAAGATAGTGACGGAGTTATATACCAAAGTAACCAGGCCCCGTCCAAGAAATAAAAACAAAATATTTTTCTAAATATAAAACTACATCAAATAAACATATCTAGATAAAACCAATAACTGACGGCAGCGGAGTGGAAACCAGTGTTGATAAAAATTCAAAGTCAATGAGTAAAAAAGGCAAAAAAAAAAAAGGATCTCAATTCTAATATTTTAAGCCTAACCCTCGCTCACACACTGAAAACTGGAAAGGTAATAAAAATTTTAAAAATTATGTATGAATAAACAAAAACAAAGTTAATTTTTGATATTTGATACATTATTTCATCATTTTTCATTTTCTGTATATATTCTTATATTTTTCCAGCTTAACGTCTGCTCGTGTCAATCAAAATCATTTTCAAATATCGAAATGGCTTCTTTTACGATATTTTTTATTTCTCTGAATTGCAATATATATATATATAGTATCAAAGGCAATAAAACTGACCTCTCGTGATTATTTTTTGCTACGTTATATATATACATATATATATATTATATATATAGTCAGTCGCAGGATATATATATATATATATATATATATATATATATATATATATATATATATATATATATCATCCGCATTAATGTAGCAGCAAATAATCACGAGAGGCCAGTTTTATTGATTTTCATAGTTGCCTCCACATTTTAAATTTAACTTTTTCTTAATTTAACTTTTTCTCTTATCTTCTCTTAGGCAACATTTTAACTTTTTGGGTGCTGAACAATAAAAGACATAGACTACAATGGGAAATTGAAGAAGAAGAAGAAGAAGAAGAAGAAGAAGAAGAAGAAGAAGAAATTATATATAATTGACATGAAAAAAAGATAATGAAGAAGAAAACATCCATTAATGAAAAAAGAAACGAAGAATGATGAATAAGATGACAAAGAACCAAAGAAGATGAAAAATGAAAAAAAAAAGGAAGGAAGGAAGGAAGGAAGGAAGGAAGGAAGGAATTAAATATAAATATAAAGGTAAGTTATAAAGAAGAAGAAGAAGAAGAAGAAGAAGAAGAAGAAGAAGAAGAAGAAGAAAGCAAATATAAGTAAAACAAAAAGAAAGGGGAATTCATACAATAATGTGAAGAAGAGAGAAAGGATAAGAAGCAAGAGGATGTAGAAAAGATATACAAAAAAGAGAGAGTGTGATACATTTGAAATGGCAGCGATAAGATATATATTTCAATTACCACCATTTTTAATAAAAAGAATCTTAACAGGACATCATTTCTCTCTGCAACTGAAAAGGTCGAATTTTTATCTTTTTTTTTTCACTATATTTAAAAATTTGAATAAATGTTTCTGGCAATTTCATGACTTTTAATAATTGATAAATATTTCGTATTTTAAGCATCTTTAAGATTCGATGTGGATAGTGCGAGAAAGACAAATAAAAAGTGATAAGGCGTTGCCCATAAAGACGAGATCTTGACGTGCGAGATAGACATTCGGGCCATATCCGTATGTAAATGTTTACGAAAGAATCTTTCGACTAAAATACTAAAAAAAAACTAACAAAGAAAATGATGTATGATAAAGTAAAGACTTCTTCTTAGAATCTGAAAACATCAATACTAGTAGTAGTAGTAGTCGGTATTCGACAAATTCTTTTATACGATCTTTAAGGATCGCTGCATACATGGTTCTCCACAGCTTCCTTTTTTATTATTTCTCATTTGTAATGACTTCTTAGAAAAAAGATAATGGCGCACTTTCTCCACAGTTTTGAATTCGAAGATACTCTCCAAGACTGGGTGCCAACCAAGGCTAAATAGCTCAAACTATTCTACTTTTTAACCCATAACTAGAAGAAACAGATTGATACTTTTCCTGTGAGTCTCAATGTTAAGTGAACATAACATACGCGGACGGAATTTGAACTCGGCTTGCCGATTCTAATTTCCACAGTGATGACTGCTATGCTAATTTGACATTACAGCGTGGAATAAAATCGGGAGGAAAACAAACACAATTAACGCACCTGAGTTTAACCCTTAATTAATTTATTCATCAGGTAAATTTTACACTTGGGTGATCATAGCGTTGAGCGTTCTTTTACAGAAAGCAAACCATATTTTTAATGCTTGTCAAATAAAAGTCAATCAGTTAAGTGTCGTTTGTGATACACTCCGGGGCGTTCATGTCTCGAACGAGACATGAGTGACTGGGCAGAAGATTTTCCCGCAGTAGGTTGCCATTAACTTCTGCAGTAGACTGTTTGGCAACCAACTCTACAGAACCCAATCTGTTCTAATATTAAGCACATAGCTGTAGTGAAGAGACGGATTAATACTTTTCCCAAGTTATTTAAATGAATTCAACTAAAATTCAAACTCTGCTCTTCGATTTCTCGTTCTGAGCTGATATACACTGCACCACAAATAGACAAATAAATGTGCACATTGTTAAAAAATGTTTTTCGGAAATTATTGCAAATCGAAATTAGAGAACGAAGATATAATTTATTCTACTCTATGTAGATTTGTTTACGTTGGTCAAACTTGTTAGGTTATTTTACGGTGAATGTAAATCTTATAGGGTGAAAATCACCACTAATTAGCATAACTGGTTTACACGAGAGTAAAAAATGGACACAGGTACTTTTACAACAGTTAAGAAGCTAGACTTAGGTCCGTTTAACACTAGTGTCAAAAGGCTAGACACAAGTCCACCAGTCAAAAAATTGAACATAGGTATGTTTAATACTAGTGTGAAGAGGCTTTCCATATGTCATTTTATTTTTATTTTTGTCCGTTTTACACTAGCACCAAAAGGCTATACATAAGTTTATTTTTCACCAGTCAAAAAACCAGATGTAAGGTCGTTTTACTCTAGACTCCAGATCGACATGATTGTTTTATACTTCATCTCAAAATGGTGGAAATAGATTCGTTTTACACTAGAGTCAAATGGTTAGACACAAGTTCTTATACACCAGTGATGACTGCAAGACAAAGGTCCGTTTTACACTAACGTCCAAAGAGAACTTGCACCATAAAATTGTGGAAATAGATTCGTTTTACATTAGCGTAAAAAAACTAGACATAGGTCCGTTTTATCCTAGCTTCAAAAAGCTAGACAGTTTTTTACACTGGCATAAAAATGTTGATATCGAAAAGATTTTTTTATATATAAAATCTGTCTGTTAAAACAGTTCTTGAGCAAAATAAGTTTCTCACGTCCACTGCTATATCTCCTCATGTATCACTCACTTTCACACATTTTGTTGGTGTTTATTGTTGAGCATCGACAGCTTGGTTTTTCTCTTCTAGTTAAATGTAATTTGGTACAAGTTTTTTTGTTTTTTTTTGTTGTTTTTTTAATCATATCACCCCAAGCAAGGCGGTGACACCACTGATGCGCATGGGGCTACTTAAGAATAGAATGATAGGAAAAAAAGAAAGCCGGGAACCACATCCTGAACAGGAAACAAGGGATGAGCCTCTTCACCTGTTCAATAGACGTGGGTGGAGTGTGAACCGGGCGATAGTTCAGTCTATCTACTCCAATTGAAAAAAAAAGAAAAAAGAAAAGAGTGAAAAGATTTGGAAAAGAGAAAGCCGGAAACTACATCCTAAACAGGAAACAAGGGATGAGCCTCTTCACCTGTTCAATAGACGTGGGTGGAGTGTGAACCGGGCGATAGTAAGTCTATCTACTCCAATTAAAGGAAACAAGGGGTCTTTCTTTTGGGATTTTGTAGCTCCAGTCCATGAGGATTTAAACTCTGGTTTCCTCTCTAACATCTGCCGGGTTCATGCACCGGAAGACATTTTGAATCATCGACCTGAGAAAGCAGTGGCAAGTAGTTGACATTTTAGATCATTCTGAACGGGTTTGGCGCCATACATGGCACCCATATGAAAGCCTCGATGCGACGAGTCTATTTAAATACACGACTGAAGCTCTTAGGTTAAAGACTTGCCAAAAGTGATCGACTATTCTGAGAGAAGACATCATGCCTGTGATATGCGCATCACTAAAATCAATGCTTTTCATCAACATATAAAAAAGTAACAGATTTTTTTATTACCAGCGCATTGACTGGAAAATATAGAAGTGTTTTCTTGTGTAGTAAAAATGATAAGAATTGTGTAATATCAAATATTTAGTTTTCACAGAAAGATTATAAAAATATTTAAAGGTTTTGCTGCAAACAAAATTAGAAATAAAAAAAAGCTTTGGGGGATTTCTGCATTCCTCATATCTTTTATTGAAGATTTCTACAATATTTTTCTGTACTTCTGAGATGAGGTATTATTTACATTATTTACATTATTCGGATTGTTCTCTTCATCTATATTTGTTAGTTTCACTGACTTGACTCAAAGAGTTGTGAGTTCAATATCTGGCCAATACAGCAGTGGGTAACAAATAACTTAGAGCGTTGAGTTAAAGGGAGATAACTACATGGCACCCGGAAGTAGCGTCGCACATGAAATGAGAATGATATACCCCAGTGATTGAAATAACGGGGTCAGCTCAAAATTCCTAGCACATGATGAAGGCCGGGACGTACAAAGGCCGAATCGTCATAAACATGGCAATAAGGATGCGGACAACAGTCTGAATAGTTTAAATAACGAAGATTTTTGCATAATTCAGTTGTACTATATGATCTAAAACTTGCCTATGCGATTGGAAACCTAAGTTATTAATCAACCATAAGTTTGAAGAAGAATAAATTTACTTTAGTCATTTGCACGAGATACTAGCTTAGTAACTAGGTCCCACCCTTTTACAGTGAAACCGATAAAATGTAACCGCAATTTCTACTCCAACAGCTTCTTTTCTCGCACTTCCCGCCTGTGGAATTCCCTTCCACATGCTTGCTTCCCCGACAGCTACAATCTCCAGGAGTTTAAATGTAAAGTCAATAGACACCTCCTAACACACTAAGCGCTTCCATTCTCTCAAACACTCTTTCCACCTACCCAACCCTCATCCTCGGTATCCCTACCCGTCTATCACCCTCCTTCTGACAATTATTTTATTTAACCACTCTTTCTCATTACCTTCTCCTATGTAACCCCTTGCGCAATAGTGGCAGTGGAATGTTTTGCTTGGGATGAAATGATTTTTAAAAAAATAACAGTTTCGTTAGTCTATCTGGTTTAAACGTTGTTTTATAGGTTATAGTCAGTCAGTTAAGTGCCATACGTGATACACGCTTGGGCGATCATGTCTCAAAAGAGACATGACTGACTGGGCAGAAGATTATCCCGCAGTAGGTTGCCATTGCTTTCTGCGGTAGACTGGTTGCCGACCAAGGCTATAGAACCCAGTCTGTCCTGTTATTTAACCCATAATTGGAAGGATTAGACGGATTAATACCTTTCCCAAGGGTATTTGCGCGTAAGTGAATGCAATGAATTCGGCTGGAATTCGAACTCGGCTCCCCGACTTCTAGTTCCGAGCCGATATCCAATGCCCCACAAATTAACCCTCGCCATTTTGTAGCGATTTCAGGTTACTTCATTTTGATGTGGTTAAGGAATGTATCTTCAAGAATAATTCCTGCGATTAAAAATGTGAAAAAAGTGAATTTTAAAATAAAAAAAAAGAAACCACTCGTAATGTTACAAATTTTTTTGCCTGTACAATAGTAAAAAGAACCAAATGGAATCACTGGAAGTGGTTAGTCTTTAATATGGCACCGGAAGGTAAAGGCTACGAAGAAATTATTATTATTATTATTATTATGTCATTTTTCATCATATTTCGATTTCTGCTATGGTCGCACTACCTACCAAGTCTGCGGGAAGACCTAAGGCAGGTCGTGGCGTGTTGTTATGGCTCCATTTCATATCTCCCCTATCATCCCTAGCCTTACATAGATAAAGTTTTCCTTAGTGTGTGGGCTGTACTTAATAAAACAATTTTTTGTATATCTTTTAAGCTTGGGTTTCCAGGGATTCTTTCAATGTGTTGTTTTGTTTCATTTTTTATCATTCCAAGTGCACCTACTATCACTGGCACGACTCTTGTTTTCAATTTCCACATTTTTTTCTATTTCAATTTCCAGGTCTTTACATTTTGATAGTTTTTCGAATTCCTGGGTTGCTATGTTACAAGCCATATCAATTATTAGGCAAGTCTTTTCTTTCTGGTTTTTAACAATAATGTCCGGCCTATTTGCTTCAATTTTTTTGTCTATGTAGATAGTGTAATCCCATAGAATGGTGACATCTTCTATTTCTGTAAGCAGACATCTTCTATTTCTGTAACCTTATTATTATTATTATGTCATTTTTCATCATATTTCGATTTCTGCTTTGGTCTCACTACCAACCAAGTCTGCGGGGAGACATAAGGCAGGTAGTGGCGTGTTGTTATGGCTCCATTTCATGTTTTTCTATCTTCCCTATCATCCCCAGCATTACATAGATAAAGTTTTCCTTAGTGTGTGGGCTGTACTTAATAAGACAATTTTTTGTATATCTCTTAAGCTGGGGTTTCCAGGGATTCTTTCAATGTGTTGTTTTGTTCCATTTTTTATCATTCCAAGTGCACCTACTATCACTGGCACAACTCTTGTTTTCAATTTCCACATTTTTTCTATTTCAATTTCCAGGTCTTTATATTTTGACAGTTTTTCAAATTCCTTGATTGCTATGTTACAATCCGCTGGACAAGCCATATCAATTAATAGACAAGTTTTCTCCTTCTGGTTTTTAACAATAATGTCTGGCCTGTTTGCTTCAATTTTTCTGTCTGTGTAGATGGTGTAATCCCTTAGAATGGTGACATCTTCTATTATTATTATTATTATTATTATTATTATTATTATTCCCCTTCTTCCTCCTCCTCCTCCTCCTCCTCCTCCTTCATCTTCTTCTTCTTCTTCTTGCAAGCATTGCTCTTTCTCTTTTCATTTTTTCGATTATATTTTCTTCTTTCTTTTTTGATTTTTCTTCTCCCCACAAATTTCACTGTTTCTTCTTCTTCTTCTGTTTCTTCTTCTACCACTTCTCATAGATTTTCTGTAAGTTTACCTTCCTATCTCCATCAACCTATCCCTTCTTCCTTTCTACCACTCTCCTTTCGTCACTCTCCTCGTTTTTTTTTTTGTTTTTTTTTTGTTGACAATTTTCTTTCTTTACTTCCGCTTCTCTTCATCACTTTTCCATTTTACTTCCTCTTCCCTTTCAGCTTCTTCTTTTCTGTCTCCTCTTCCAACCACTATTATTCATTTACCTTCCTTCTACCTCTCTCTTTCTTTATTTTCTTTTTGTCTCTTTATTTTTTTATTCTATAATACACTCCACTCTCTCATCTTTTACAACTAATTATTTATCGTTTTTTATTGTTTTTTTTTTTCATTTTTTCACTTCTTTTTTTTTCTTTTTCATTTTCTTTTTCATTTTCATTTTCATTTTCATTTCTCCGGTGATTACAGAAGTACCGGATTTTATAGTAAATAAGACCCCTTCGCCGACATTAACACACCTAAAATCTCTCGACATTTTTCACCCCCACCAGTTTTATACCGAATGTGTATACTGGGTACGATTGGTAAACTAATGGCGAGGAGACCTTGTGGTCGTGTAATTCTGGCAGTGATGGATTGCCTTTGTTTAAGTTTTGGATATAAGACCAAAATGGCGCGAAGACGTGGAGGCGACTATATGAATGTTCTGAACCGACACGCTTCCTGCAAGCAGATTCCTTAGCGCTGCTAAGTGGTGAAATTCTAGCTAAGAAGTCGTCCTGTCTTTCCCTGATCATTTCCTTTCCACTTAAACCGAGAACCGGTGCGTTGTGGTACAGTGGATATCGGCTCGGAACGAGAAACCGGGGAACCGAGTTCGAATTCCGAGTTAAATCCATTGCATTCACTTACGCACAAATACCCTTGGGAAAGGTATTAATCCGTCTCTTACCTCCAGTTATGGGTTAAATAGCAGGACAGATTTTGATCTATAGCTTTGGTCGGCAACCAGTCTACCGCAGAAAGCAATGGCAACCTACTGCGGGATAATCTTATGCCCAGTCAGTCATATCTCGTAAAAGACATGATCGCCCAAGCGTGTATCACGCATGGCACTTAAATGACTGAAAATAAAAAAGACTATGTCCTCAGTTGATGCAGTCTATAATGTTGCGTTAGAGTTTGAAGACAGAGACGTCACGGAAAGCAGCAATCGCAGCATAGAACATAAGCAAATAATTTTAGTGTTTATTTTGGTCAGTCAGTTAAGTGCCATACGTGATACACGTTTGGGCGATCATGTCTCGAAAGCGACATGACTGACTGGGCATAAGATTATCCCGCAGTAGGTTGCCATTTCTTTCTGCGGTAGACTGGTTGCCGACCAAGGCTATAGAACCCAATCAGTCCTGTTATTTGACTCATAGGTAAAGGGAAAAGAAATCTATTATATTATTATGTAGTAATTAGTGGGGGATCGGTTTCCTATTGTTATGAAGTAATAAACTGATCCCCCACTTTATGACCAATGTAAGCCTTAATCATTATTCCAACTATTATATTCAGTCAGTCAGTTAAGTGCCATACGTGATACACGCTTTGGGCGATCATGTCTCGAAAGAGACATGACTGACTGGGCATAAGATTATTCCGCAGTAGGTTGCCATTGCTTTCTGCGGTAGACTGGTTGCCGATCAAGGATATAGAACCCAATCTGTCCTGTTATTTAACCCATAACTGGAAGGAACAGACGGATTAATAACTTTCCCAAGGGTATGGATTGACCGATATCCATTGTACCAAAGCAAACGTAATAATACTAACAGTAATAATATTGTTTTAAATCACCCGTTTTACAGATTTACCTGACATCAACTAGATAGACATCATCAGGTCAGTTAAGTGCCATACGTGATACATGTCTGCGCGATCATGTCTCGAAAGTGACATGACTGACTGGGTAGAAGATTATCCCGCAGTAGGTTGCCATTACTTTCTGCGGTAAACTGGTTGCCAGCCAAGGCTATAGAACTTACTCTGTCCTATTATTCTAACCCATAACTGGAGGGAGAAGAGATGTATTATATTATTAAGTCGTAATTAAAGGGGGATCAGTTTTATATTGTTGTGTAGTAATAAACTGACCCCCCTTTAATTACTACTTAATAATATAATACATCTCTTCTCCCTCCCGTTATGGATTAGAATAATAGGACAGAGTGAGTTCTATAGCCTTCTACTCTTCATAAAGTGGGGGATCAGTTTTATATTGTCATGAAGTAATAAACTGATCGCCCACTTTATGACCAGTAGAAGCCTTAATCATGATTCCAATTATTATATTCAGTAAGTTAAGTGATACACGCTTTGGGCGATCATGTCTCGAAAGAAACATAACTGACTTGGCAGAAGATTATCCCGCAGTAGGTTACCATTACTTCCTGCGGTAGACTGGTTGCCAGCCAAGGCTGTAGAACCCAATCTGTCCTATTATTTAACCTATAACTGGAGGGAAAAGACGGATTAATAACTTTCCTAAAGGTATTTCCGCTTAAGTAAATGCAAGGAATCCAACTAGAATTCGATCCTGGATTTCGAACAAAATTTTTAACAAAATCGTCCGGTTCACACTCCTTCCCGGATGTTTTTAAAGGGGGTAAAGGTTTAACCCTTGTTTCCTGCTTAGGATTGGGTTTCCGGTTCCTTCTAAAGTCTACTTAAACTAACGTCTCCGCCTCTGAAATTGTATTAAGTATTTATATATTTTACCTCAATATGGGTAAATAGGTTCGCTCATCGTCTGCTTCAGCCTCCTACCAAGTCTTTTGAACAAGAATAATGGTTTATCCCTGGTTTCCTGTTTGGGTTTCTCCTTCTCATTCTATTTCACTCCCAATAGCATCTTAGCGACATTGTCGTCTTGCTTAGGGTGAATCGATTAAAAGAAAAGGTCTCCTGAGTGCTGGTGCACAGTGTACATCTGTTCATAAGCGGTAGTAGTTGAATGTGTCCCATGGATAGATTCAAAAGTGGTAGATTCATTGACAGTTTGAAGGATGAAGCAATTAAGATGGCAATTCTGAGAGCCCTAGAAGTTATGTCAGTATTCGTAATTGGCGGCCACATTCTAAACAATATAAGATACGCAGATGATGCAGTGCTGGTAGCAAACACGGAAAGAAAACTACAAGACCTCCTGCAGAATGGGGAGCTGAAGAAAGCGGGAAAAAGGATTGCATATAAACTACAAGAAAAACTGAATACCTGGTCATCATTAAAAAATGGACCCCAAAATACCAACTACAGGCCGGGGATATTAAAATCAAGCAGGTACAATAATTTAAATACCTGGGAAGTATTTTCACAGAGGATGGAAAAATCCGAAGGTGAATTGGTATGGTCAAGAATGCATTCCATAAACTGAGTTGAATATTAGGAGACAGGAAACTTTCGTTGAAAACAAAGAGAATACTGGATTGTTATGTGATGTCTGTCCTTCAATATGGCAGTGAATGTTTGACAATCTCAACAACAATGAAGGGAGGACTGAAGCAACAGAAATGTGGTTCTACAGAAGGATGCTGAGGATGCCATAGACCGAACATATGAGCATCGACGAGGTTTTGGAAGGAATAGAAACGAAAAGGAAACTTAAACTTAACATCAGGAAAAAACAATTGGAATCTCTGGGACATGTAATGAGGAAGGAAGGCTTGGAGAATCTGATACTCACAGGTCAGATAGAAGGAAAGAGAGACGGGAAAGCAACGCGTAACATAGTTGATGGGCTTGAGAAGGCTATGATTGTCTACGTCCTGAAGGGACACGGCACTTAGAAGAAGAAGAAGAAGAAGAAGAAGAATAGTTATATCTAGATATTTGTGAGTATCCTCAATAAAAAAAACTTATAAGTGGTTTGGGTTACGCGACCTGAAGGTATTCTTAATTAGATATCACCTGTATTTTTTTATTGAAATATGCCAACTTATTGCACATATTTGGCCGTGGAGTGTATACTTGGTACTAGTCAGTTAAGTGATAAGCTTGATACACTCTTGGGCGATCATGTCTCTTTCGAGACATGACTGACTGGGAAAAAAAGGTTTTCCCGCAATAGGTTGCTATTACTTTCTACGGTAGACTGATTGCCAACCAATCTATCCTGCTATTTAGCCCATAGCTAAAGGGAGAAGAAATGGAACAATAACTTTCTCAAGGGTAATTACACGTAAGTGACTGCAATAAAGTCAACTGGAATTCAAACTTGGCTCTCCGGTTTCTGGTTCAGTGTTCTAAGTTCATCAGAGCAGAAGCTATGAAAGTACTTGAAGAAAAGGCACAGGGAAGCCACATCACGCCCGTGAAAGAGTGGTTGCAGCCGGTCTGCCAAGTCAGTATCAACCACGTTACAGATCCTCCTTTGTATTTTGTCAAGAAGCCCACGGAGAGCAGCAGGGGCACCCGACCAGATATGGCAGCAATATTCAATACACGGGCGGATGGTAGATTTGTATATGTGCAGAATAGATTCAGGTGGGAAAAACTTCCGGGCCCTGCACAGAGAGCCGACTTTCATAGCAGCAGATTTGGCAATGGATTCGATATAGTCATTCCATTTGTGAGTGTAAGACCAAGGAGGCGTAGTGTTTTACTCTCTGGGAGGCTAGCCTGTCCTATGCTAATGGGAGGTAGATGCGATTGTGTATGGTGGTTAGTTGATAACAGCTTCGTTTTAGAAGCATTGAAATTTACTAGCCATTTCCTACCCCAGGCCACTACGGATTGGAGGTCCTTTTCAAGCACGGCAGCGAGGTTCGCTTTGTCGCCCACACCTGGTTTTTGATCGATGCGAGAGTAGATTGTTGTGTCAACTTGGGATCTAATGGCATCGGGGAGATCATTAATGTAGATCAGAAAGAGCGTGGGACCTAGGATAGAACCTGGAGGGGCGCCCGCGTTCGTATGGTAGTTTTGGGAGGCATGCCCATTTAATACCACCTTCAATGTGCGGTTAGAGAGGAATGACTGGATGAGGTCAAACAGATGTCCAGTTATCCCGTAGCTCCGCAGTTTGCACAAGAGGCCAGCGTGCCAGACCCTGTCGAACGCTTTGGAGATATCCAAGGCAACGGTTCGGGCTTCGCCATTCTTGTCAAGTGCCCGGTATATGTACTCGGTAATGGTCGTTAGCATATCAGCAGTAGACCTGGTGAAGCGAAACCCGTACTGTTTGTCAGAGAGAAACCTGTGGGCCGTGAGATGCTGAATCGCCTCGACGTTGATAATGGCTTCGAAAACTTTGCCAAAGATCGGAAGGAGACTAATAGGACGGTAATTGGCGGGGTCTGAGGGTTCGCCAGAATTCTTAAATATAGGAACTACACAGGAGGACTTCCAACAGGCAAGAAAACAGGAAGCAGATAGGCAGAGGTTATAGAGTTTAGAGAGGACAGAGGAGAGTTCTGGGGCACATTTCTTCAGTACTATGACTGGGATTCCGTCACCGCCGCTCGCTTTGTGTGGGTCAAGTTGTGCAATTATCTTGGCGACCAGCGAGGTTGTCATGTGGAAGTTATTTAGTTGAACCTTAGTTCTGGGTGGGAAGTCGGATGTAGGTATTCCTAACGAGTCCAGTGTCGAATTGGTGGAGAATCTCCGGGCAAAGCATTCAGCCTTGTCTGCTGGGGAGGTGAGAACTTCAAATTCATTGATTAGTGGGGGTATTGAAGTCTTGCTCTTGTTGAGCACGCTTTTGCAGAGTCGCCAGTCATCTTTGGAGCCAAACGTAGAGGATGCTATGCGTTGCCTCATTCTGCTAGCAAATGCCCTCTTAGCTTCGTTCAGTACTTTTTTACACTTATTCCGTGCTGAGGCGAAAAGGCGCCTGTTTTGGTTCGACGAGCAGCTTCGATAGAGCTGGAAGAAATGGTTCCGGTAGGCAATGGCGGCCGAGCCGTTGCCTTGGATATCTCCAAATTCCTTGTATTCACTTACGCACAAATACCCTTGGGAAAGGTATGAATCCGTCTCTTCCTTCCAGTTATGAGTCAAATAATAGGACAGATTGGGTTCTATAGCCTTGGCTGGCAACTAATCTACCGAGGAAAACTATGGCAACCTACTGCGGGATAGTCTTCTGCCAAGTCAGTCATGTCTCTTTCGCCCAAGCGTGTATCACGTATGGCACTTCACTAACTGAAAGTTGGCTCATGTATTTGCTGATGGCCTTTGTTGTAAACGATCTATTTCTCATCATCCGTCACAATTTGATTCAATAAGTCTGCATTTTCCTGACGTTTATAAAGCAAATCACAGATAAAAATACGATCCAAAAGAGTTTTTTCACTCAAATCATGTGGCATCCAAACATCATAGCGATTTAAGTATCCAATCTTCACTAAGTGTTTATGGATGGTTGATTTTGATAAATTTAGCGTTTCTGATAAAAAGAAGTGTTTCTTAACCAAAGAAAGCGGGTGTATACTAAATAATATTTCTATTCCTATTTTTTCATCGGGGGTTGATTTTCTCTGTTACATATCTAATATTTGGGCTTGTATATCCTTAAGGCAGTATCATAAAAATTACTATACTTATTAAATACGTCCTCATTTACTGAATTTCTATTAATTCTATATTCTATGGATGAGGGTACATGTTTAATAACAGATGGAGGATAGTTAGATTTTGGGTGGATATATAAATGATTTGTATCTATTTTCATATGGTTGGTATTTTTTGAATCTAAAGTTACATCGAGGAAATTTACTTTTTTATATTTGTATTAATAGTTACTTTTAAATTAAGGTTTTAAAATTCTCCATATCTTTCTAATTTTATCTATTTTAAAATTTGTGGCATTTCTCACTATCATAAGGTGATCATCCCTATATAATCCAATATTTTCAGTATTTATATCCTTATGGCTTGTCTTAAATTTTCTGTATATTTCCTCTTTTAAACCGTTTTTTTCTTTTAAAAAGGTTTCTTTAAAAATAGATAGATATTGGATAATTCTTATTTTCAATTAAATTTAAATTTTTATTTAAATATTATTATTAGGATATATTATAATTTTTCCCAGATTATTCATACAACTATAACTTAATTTTGGAGTATTTTTATTGAAAAATCTTTCTTAATTGATTATTATTCGGAAAGAATTTCTTAATCAAAGTGAGGAATTTTTTCCTGATTTACTGCTAATTATTTGGTTGAAAGGAGGTGTATACCAAATATTTCTATTTTTTTTCTTTAGGCGTAGATCTTCTCTTTTGCATATTTAATATTTGGGCTTTTATATCCACTATTTTTTAAGGCAGTATTATAAAAATTACTATGCTTATTAAGCACATCATCATTTGCTGAATTTCTACTAATTCTCTATTCTATGGATGAGGGTACATGTTTAATAATAGATGTAGGATGGTTAGATTTTGGGTGGATATATAAATGATTTGTATCTATTTTTATATGGTTGGTATACGTGCTTTTTTTTTCTAATTTTATCTATGTTAAACTTTGTGGCATTTCTCACTATCATAAGGCGATCATCTCCATATAATCCAATATCTTCAGTATTTATATCCTTACAAGCTGTAAGATTGTATAGTACTAATAAACCACCAAGATTCGAAGACTCAGCAGTCTAAAGATCCCATAGTGATATCAAAGTTATCTTCCTTTGAATTAAATTTTCTCCACTGTTCTATTTTATAAATGAGAACAGATTTTTTTTTGCATTAATTATTATATTTCTCTCCTCCGATATATCCGAATAAACAGTGGCAAATTCCAATGCTGTAACAAATATTTTCTTTGATATCGATGGTTAGTACTCCTCAATATCGAATTGGATAAAAGAACTTGTTTTTTCTTTTATATTGTAAAACCAATTCGTTACATCAGTGGTATCCCTCTATAATTTTAATCCAAGGTATCCCATAATTTGTTTATTTATTCTTTCAAGTATTTTTTTTTACTAATTTTTTCTATCTCCGGTCTGGTGGGATTTAGTAGTAGGATTTGTGTTAAAATTTTCCTTGTGATCTTTAATGGGGATATAACTCCCCTTCGTGCTTAGTTTTGCAACTTTGTCGCTTATTTTCAGTTTATCAGTGATTTTTTTTACTAGAAGTATTAATATTATCAACTAAATTATTTATGTTGATATCAACTTTTTATAAGTTTTTGTTAAATTTGTCATAATCAAAGTATTGTATTCCTTTGGAGTTATTTTATAAAATAAAGTCCCTTTAAGTTAGATCAGAAATATTTTTTTCTTTTTTCTTTCTTTCTTCATCTTTTTCTTTTTTCTTTTTTCTTTTAGAAAACTTTGGGATCTGGAGAAAGCGGAAAGAAAGATATTGTAACAATAATGGATACATCAACGGAAATAGAGTCTATACAGGGGTTTTAAAAAGTTGGTTGACACTTTGGCCGTTAAGATTGAAAGACGAAATGTATTGTCCAAAAATATAAACGCTTTTCAAATTTAAAGTGAATCTCTATTCTGATTAGTTAAATTGAAAACACAGATAAATTTTTATGTCTTCCCATAAATAACAAACGTATTGTTTCTTATATTTAAATGAAAATAATATTCACAATTATGGTATAACATTGCCTGATGACGAAGTAGAAATCTCGAAACATAGAAATTTCCGTATCGCAATATATTTTTAATTTAAAAACAAATTTAATTATATATATATATATATATATATATATATATATGTTGTAATATCATGGTCATGTACGTATTAAAGTACGAAAAAACAGTTCATTTTATAAACATTTTAGAACAATTCTATAGTATTCGTAGCTGATTATGTTAAGTGACAGCTAAAGATTTTGAATGAATAATATCTCGAGGATCTGTAGTTTGAATGTATGATAGTTGTGTTGTCGATCATTATTTTTTATATTATAAATGTAGACAGGAATGTTGCTGTAGATGTCTCGAAATGGTCAAATTGTCAGACATGTGTCATGTCAGACGTCTTTTTAGTGTAGTTGTTGTAAATCGAATATATATATTTGTTTTTCTATCGGAGATACATTCTCCCAAGGAACATTTGAATTGGTATATAACTTTGGTTTTACGTAATGCATCACTAGGTGGGGAGGAGTTATTACGGATAATTAATGTTAGGTTCAGCTGTTTGATTATATAATTTAAACTTTGTGTACTTAGGCAGCAAATGTTTATAAGCATTCAGTTATATAATCCATAAGCTCATCATAACAACATCCCCTGGCAATTTAAACCTTGTGAAAAGGCAGATTGAAGTAACTAATGACAACTTAACAGCTCTCCACAAATGGAAGCAAGAAACACATAACTTACAAAAAAGATCTACCAACTTTAAACAATTTAAACAAATTTTAAATAGACTAAAATAAGTTGCTAACAGATCGGAATGTTAAAATAGGTTAAAAAGCATATAATCGAAAATGACAAAACTGGAAGCGGCCGAAATCCGAAGGCGAATTGGCATGGGAAAGGACGCGTTCCAGAAGATGAGCAAAATACTAACACACAGGAAAATCTCAATAGAAACGAAGAAAAGAGTTCTAGACTGCTACGTGATGTCAGTTCTTCAATACGGCTGTGAATGCTGGACAATATCATCGAAAATGAGGACAAAACTGGAAGCGGCCGAAATGTGGTTCTACAGAAGGATGCTACGGATATCGTGGACTGAGCATACAAGCAACGACGAGGTGTTAGAAAGAATGGCAACAAAAAGGAAATTGATGCTGAGCATCAGGAAGAGACAACTGAAGTCCCTGGGACATGCAATGAGGAAGGAGAGCCTGGAGAACCTGATACTGACTGGACAGATAGAAGGAAGGAGAGACAGAGGAAGGCAGCGGATAACATATTTGCAGGGCCTGGTCAGGTGGATGACGGAACGGGGGTTGCCAGGAGCAACAGGAGCAAACATACTAAGAGCCACAAGGGATAGGGAGACGTGGAGAGCCATGATCGCCTACGTCCTGAAGAGACAGGGCACATAGAAGAAGAAGAAAGGAATTATATACCTCCCGAATAACTTTGAAAGATTTATAAACATTTCTGATCATGTTTTAACTGAGAACCAAAAAACTACTTAACCTAGGTTTTAACTGCTATATATACAAAAATTATAATGTACTACAAAAAAATTGAGATTGAAACAGTATACCAAAATATAATTAAATTCTAAGAACAGCAGCTAATTATCACATTATCATATAATTATCTACTTAACGCAGAATCTATAAATGATAGACACGATAAAAGGATAAATTCATCTAAACTAATGAATAAAACATTGTACTGCCACTGTTGCGCAGGGGGTTAGATAGGGGAAAGAGACCAGAAAGAGGGGTGAGTTATAGGAAATGTCAGTAGGAGAGTAATAGACGGATGAGAATACAGCGGTGATGGGAGTGGAGTGGATGGAGAAAAGAGATTGAGAGAACGAATGTGAGTTAGTGAGATAGGAGATGTCTATTGACCTTACATTTAAACTCCTGGAGATTGTAGCTGTCGGGAAAACAAGTACATGGGAAGGAATTCCACAGGCGGGAAGTGCGAGAAAAGAAGCTGTTAGAGTAGAAATTGCGGTTACATTTTATCGGATTCACTGTAAAAGGGTGGGACCTACTTACTAATCTAGTAGCTCGTGTAAATTCATATATAGGGGGCACCAGTGAGCTAAGTTTATTGGAGCAGAAGCCGTGAAAGTATTTGTAGAAGAGGCACAGTGAAACCATGTCACGCCGGTAAGAGAGCGACTGCAGCCGCACTGCCAAGTCGGTATCGATCACATTACATATTCTCCGTTGGATTTTGTCAAGAACCTCTAGGTGAATAGCAGGAATACCTGACCAGATGTGGCAACAGTATTCAATACACAGGCAGATGGTAGATTTATATATGTGCAGGATGGATTCAGACGGGAAAAACTTCCTGGCCTTGCACAGTGAACCGACCTTCTTAGCAGCTGATTTAGCTTTGGATTCGATATAGTCTTTCCGCTTGAGGTACACTGAGGGTGTTAGGCCAAGGAGGCGTAGTGTTTTGCTCTCAGGGAGGCTAGCCTGATCCATGCTAATGGGGAGTAAGAGTGTCTATCATGGCTAATAGATAGCAGCTTCGTTTTGGAATCATTACTCACTATATTTTTAAATAAACCATTACTTATCATTGAAAATCAGCGATAACTTATTCAAGGTTCTAATATATATATATATATATATATATATATATATATATATATATATATATATATATATATATTATTTTGAATACAAAAAGGGTGAGCAAATAGGAAAATCCCAAAACCCGACCCTATTAATATTAATTATATTAATATTACGATTGATCCAGGTGGAGGGCTCGATATAAATATTATTATCTATTTACAGAGACAAATATATAAAGTAATTCAAAAACTTTCTAAATTTAATTTCGTTGGATGGCCATTTCATTTAGCAAGAATATATATATATATATATATATATATATATATATATATATATATATATATATATATGGAGAGAGAGAGAGAGAGAGAGAGCTATAAAATGTTGCTGCCACTATTAACCTAGGTAGATCTCTGAACGATTTTTTAAAATCTGAAGCGCCTTAAATTTAGAAGGAAAATGTGTCTTTTTTCCTTTTTTATGTGTCTTGAATTGCTTCGGAACTTTTATTTGTTTGCATTACAGGCACAAAACATCTAACAATCACGTCTTTGCTGTCGTGAATTTGAGCACGACATTGCCAGACATCAGTCACTGATTCCATCAATCTATTCTGCGAAGATACCTAAGAAATTGAAGTAATCTTTTGGAATCATAATAGTAATAATAATAATAATAATAATAATAATAATAATAATAAAAATGTGGAAATTGAAAACAAGAGTTGTGCCAGTGATAGTAGGTGCACTTGGAATGATAAAAAATGGAACAAAACAACACATTGAAAGAATCCCTGGAAACCCCAGCTTAAGAGACATACAAAAAATTGTCTTATTAAGTACAGCCCACACACTAAGGAAAACTTTATCTATGTAATGCTGAGGATGATAGGGAAGATAGAAAAACATGAAATGGAGCCATAACAACACGCCACTACCTGCCTTAGGTCTCCCCGCAGACTTGGTTGGTAGTGAGACCAAAGCAGAAATCGAAATATGATGAAAAATGACATAATAATAATATCCTCGCCTGAATGCAGAGGTATGGTATTCGGTCGCGTTTTTGTCTCTGTTTGTCCGTGGTTAAGATATTTCAAGAACTGCTGGATGGATTTGGATGAAACTTTCAGGAACCATTGCCATCATGACTGGCATGAACTGATTGAAATGTGGGTTCGATCCGATTTCTGGTTTATTTTTATTAATAGAATTTAATTTTTGTCTTTGAAAAGTCAAATCCTGAATTACCTCTACTAGATCATTTTAAATAATGATTTAACTCCTGTTTCATTCTAAATGTGCAATTAGTTTTCAGACCGGCCAAGTTCGTTTTTTGTATTTACACACTTGAGAGCGGTGAAGTTCCCTGTAGTTATTCTCATTTTAATCTCTTGATGTCGGTATTGACTTGGTGGAGGTTTGTGGTCTTTGTGGTCACGGCACCAAAATATGTTTATTATATACCACTATCGTGTATGATATGTATTTCTGCTGCTGCTGATGCTAAAACAACAAACGTCTTGATACACGATAACAACGAACACGTATATATAAAAATATAATCTTATATTTTTATTCTCTTCAGTGGGTGTTGTGTGTAGAGGAATAGTCATAGAGTTTCACACACATACGAGGGGCTTCACTGGCTGGAGTTGTCTTCTCTTCACTATGTTCTCTGACCTATCTCTCTCTCTCTCTCTCTCTCTCTCTCTCTCTCTCGCTCTCTCTCTCTCTCTCTCTGGAACGTCGCTCTTATATAAGCCGAATTTCGCTCGATTGCATAATCTTTTTTTGTCTTTCTATGGTTTATATTCTCTGACCTCGAATTCCGTTAATGCAAAGCTGGTCCTCCATTTTGAATGTTTTAAAAATAGTATTTATTTTAATATAAATACATTTTTGGTTTTATATTTCCTGACCTTGAGAACAGTAATTTCCTTTGTCACCTAGTGCCTGCATTCCTGATTTATAAAAACTTATAAAAAATATTTATAAATATTTATTTAATGCAAAAACACTTTTTATTTGCCAGCCTACATTCTTCGATTAAATCACACTACTTACCAAGTCTGCTGGAAGACCTAAGGCAGGCCATGGTGTATTGTTATGACTACATTTCATTCTTGGGGCGATATGATTATAAAAAAAATTCCATACTATTATAATATGGATATAAAGTGGGGGATTAATTCGAGATTACAATCACTATATAAACTGATCCCTCACTTTATGGCCACATCCAATCTTCTCTTACCCACTTCTTAAAACCTCCTATAACCTGTCAGTGTTTCTCATAACATTCCGCCTATGTAACCCTCCTGCAAGATAGTGGCAGTAAAATGCCTTGCTTGGGGGTGATATGATTATAAAAAAAATTTCTATTCTATTATAATGTGGATATAAATTGGGGATCAATTGTACATAACAATCAATATATAAAGTGATCCCTCACTTTATGATTATAAAAATAAAAAATATGTTTTTCTACCTCCCATAACATCACTAGTCTTTAATATGGCACCGGAAGGTAAAGGCTACGAAGAAATTATTATTATTATTATTATTGTTATTATTATTATTTCAGTTACCCTTTACTAAAATACTTTACCAGAATCCCTTGAAGACGCTGTCATCTTTTCCGAACAATAACGATATTTTCGCGTGTAAATGTCTGTTCTCGCTGTATGCGCTTAAATATAAAAAGTGAAAAGAAAAAAAACTTTAAACGACATTATATCACAAACTAATTGCATCGAGAAGCATTTTTTGTGTATTTGTAAACTTTCTTTTTTCAGCCTAAGTGCAAGAAAACCCCTTCAAAGTCGACGGAATTTTTTATTACTGTTTTCCGTTTGCTTGATTTCATGTTTGAGAAAAAAAAGCATTCACCGAGTTTTCAACTGAAATCTGAAGATAGTTTTTTAGAAATGTTTTTGAGATGATTCTGTGTATGTGAGCAACGCTTAGGAGCACAACATTTCCTTTTTAATCATTTCTAATGCTTCTATTATTACTGGAACAATTTAAGCGTCATATGTGATACAGGCTTGCTTGCTGAATAGGCAGAAGTTTCTTTTCTAGTAGGTTGCCATTTCTTTCTACGGTGGACAGGTTGACAACCAAGGCTATAAGGCCAAGTTTGTCCTGCTATTCCAGCTATAGCTAGAGAAGGAATAGAGTTGGGTTCATGCCTTTCCCAAGAGTATTTGCGCGTAAGTGACTGTAATGAACACAACTGGAATTTCTCATTCCGAGCCGTTATTCATTCCACCACACGACACATTCCTGGAATATTCAGTCAGTCAAGGAATAATTAGTGGGGGATCAGTTTATTACTTTATAACAATATTAAACTGATCCCCCACTTTATGCCCAGTAGAAACCTTAATCATGATCCCATCTATTATATTCAGTCAGTCAGTTAAGTGCCATACGTGATACACGCTTGGGCGATCATGTCTCGAAAGAGACATGACTGACTGGACAGAATATTATCCCGTAGTAGGTTGCCATTGCTTTCTGTGGTAGACTGGTTGCCGACCAAAGCTATAGAACCCAATCTGTCCAGTTATTTAACCCATAACTGGAAGAAAGAGACGGAATAATACCTTTCCCAAGGGTATTTGCTCGAAAGTGAATGCAATGAATTCAACTGGAATTCGAACTCGGCTCCTCGATTTCTCGTTCCGAGCCGATATCCAATGCACTACAACGCACATGAAACAACCTTGCAATTTCAATTTCCAGGCTGAAATTGACTTGTAAAGTAACATTGCGATGTGCAGTGAATTTCCAGAGCACTTGGATATTTTCTTCTTCTAGTAGTGGCGGTGGTATTTGTGTGTTCCATGTAGTTTGAAAAAAAAAAAACTTACCTCATGGACGTCATTGCGTAAAAGAATCTCGTTGGGAAGCCTTATTGTTTATATGTAGACAATGTCACAAATTCACGGTTACCACGAGATTTGAGGAAATATAAATATGGCTGTTAATCAGAACTCGGGAGGTGCCTTCTCATGTGTGAGGCTACAAACCCACGCTCTCTTTGAGAAGAACTCTTGCTGCATTCTCAAGTTCGAGACTATTGGTCTGCATTTTTTTAGAAGAACTATTTTGCATTTCGTGTTTGAGACTACTCAACTACATTCCAACCATTTTCAAAAGTTCATACGGATATTTACAATATCAGTACATCGGCTAATGCAAGTGTTTTCCTACACCATCATGTCTATTTACACTGTTTACATTGTTCGGGATTGTGGTGAAGTAGATATCGACTTGGAATGAGAAATCGGAGAGCCGAGTTCAGAGTTGAATTCGTTGCATTCACTTACACGCAAATACCCTTAAGAGGTGTATTCATCGCTTCTCCCTCAAGCTATGGATTAAATAGTAGAACAGACCCACGTCTATTGAACAGGTGAAGAGGCTCATCCCTTGTTCCCTGTTTAGGATGTGGTTTCCGTCTTTCTCTTTTCCAACCTTTTCACTCTTACGTAGCCCCTTGCGCATCAGTGGCGTTACCGCCTTGTTCGGGGTAATATGATAATAAAAAGATTGGATTCCAGAGCCTTGGTTGGCAATCAGTCTACCACAGAAAGTAATGGCAACCTACTGCGGGAAGATCTTCTGCACAATCAGCTATGTTTCTTTCAAAACATGATCGCCCAAGTGTGTATCACGTATGGCACTTTACTGACTCACTGGCATTGTTTAGACTGTTGTCCTCATCTTTGTTGTCTTATCTACGACGTTACAGCCGTTTTACGGCTTGGCATTATAACGTATATCAGGGGATATACGTTATAATTTCGAACGGAACCCTTTATTTCGTCCACCGGGGAGATTGTTCTAGTTCCACGCGTCATGCCTTTTCAGCAACTTCCTTTTAGTAACTAAATTCTACAAGTTCACCTCTGCTGTGGTCAAGTATTGAACTCATAACTCTTTTGGTCAAGTCAGAGGATTACTTCAACCAACTCTTTTACTCACTCGGTTTTTTACCCTTGTAGACACCAGTGAGTGCTTTTTGGGAACTTATGAACAGAATCTTGGAGAGTTGAGTTATTAAAAGGAAATAACTAAAATTGGGGTATCCAGAAGTGGCATGTCATGTAGAACTAGAATAATATACACTCCCCACACACACATCAGTGGAATAAATAAACGTTTCGGTTCGAAATTCCAGTGTATATAATCTGAAGAAAGCCGGAGCTTACTACAGCCGAAACATCGTGAATATGCCGATAAAGATGAGGACAATATTTTGAACAATGTCAGTCAGTCAAGTGCCATACGTGATACACGCTTAGGCGATCAAGAAAGGCGAAAGAGACATGGCTGACTGGGCAGAATATTATCCCGCAGTAAGTTGCCATTACTTTCTACAGTAGACTGGTTATTAACCATGGCTATAGAACCCAATCTGTCCTGTTATTTAACCCATAACTGAAGGAAAGAGACGGATTAATGCCTTTCCCAGGGGTATTTGCGCGTAAGTAAATGCAAGGAATTCAACTGGATTTCTCGCTCCGAGCCGATATCCACTGCACCGAAACGTACATCCTCGAGCAATATAGACTGACCATTATGTCTAATTGTAAATGCATTTTTATCATAAGATTCTGATGTTTCTTAGTTCGTTAGTTGGCACGTACGTTACACCCTGTCAATACCTCAAATTTTATAGACTATTCCGTTTTGATCGCAAAAGAAGACAGAAAATACCGACCAGAGACCAGAGACGCTATTTAATTTCAGTGAGAAAAACAATGAAAGCAATGCACTATAAATGATCAAATAACACTCTCCTGTGTTTAAAGTCTGCTTTCGTCGACATGGAATTATAAATTATGATTGTTATTGTAATATTTTGAAATATTTAACAATGCAACAAAGGAATTTCCATTGTTATTTAATGGAATCGAAAATATCAAGAAGCTTATTCAGTCACTGATTTAGAATTAAGTTTCATCAGAAATTTGAAATAGGTATTCCTAATTGTTATTATTAATCATATTTTTCAACAGTTAAAAGTAGAGCACGATTAAATATAGAAAATATATTCTTTGGCAATTTTCAACAATATTTCACCACAATGTGTTTTCATCAAGGTACTTTTTTATTAATTTCAAGTATAAAAATATATAAATCTACAAAAAAGTAAAATTGTAAGTTTTTGATCAAAGGCTGTTTTTGGAGTTTTTTATAACGAAAAAAAAAATGGCTGTCCTGATAATGAATACGTAAAAACTAATGAAACGCCACCAACGTGAAGGTATGAAACTGAAACGTGCTTAATATAATGTAGATTTATTGCATATAAAATACAATTTTGGCACAAGGTCGAAAGAGTGGGGCTGGTCATTACTTACTATTTGATACCTAGCTAATCAGATTCACCCATTACAATTTGCACATTCATCAAAAGAACCCATCCATCATCAATTAAGCCACCATCTACCAAAATACCGGATAATCTAAGGGAGCCTAAAAATTCGCTCCATGACATTCTTTTTTCATGATTGTAAAGTTCTATATATAAAAATTTGTAAATGAGCCCAAAAAACAAACATGCTTAATATGATGGTGATCTTGTTCATCTTCGAATTTTCCGTTAGTTGATTAGTTACTTACAGTATTTACATTATTCGGACTATTGTCCTCATCTTCGTTGCTATTTGTAGGTTGTTTCGGGCTTTGTACGCTCCGGCCTTCTTCAGGTGCTAGGAATTTCGAACCGAACCTATTATTACAACCATTGGGGTATACAAACTTCAGGCATGGTAGTGCCTCTTCTGGAAGTCATGAGTTATCTCCCTCTAACACTGTAAGTTACTTGTTCACCACTACTGTAGCCTGGTATTAAACTCACAACCCTTTGGGTCAAGCCACAGGAAATAACCAGCGTCTATATCCATTGGGTGATGTGTCCTTAAGGATTAGTTACTTATTAATCAATCTGCTTATTATACTTACGAGAATAGTTTCGTATGCAAATTACTAATTAACAAAATGACAGGATATTCCCATAAGATTTATATTAAAAAGCTCAGTATAGCCATCATAACAAACATTCTGATAATAGTATACCAAACACATGCATTACAGCCAAATGTGCTGGATGCGGTGGATAAAGCAATGCATAACCCTTACAGAGATGGCTGAATTAGAAATAGTTTCACGTTGAATAACCCAGTCCACACAGACGGTCTACGATTGAGTGTTCGCCCAAGTTTCTACCAGTGGCTCCTAAGTCGCTTTAGCTGGTTCATCTTTAAACACAAAAACACAACTTACTGATGCCTGGCTATGAAGCCAGCTCCGACACACACTCCTCATTCAGAGTTTTTTAGTCCCAAGTTAAGATCAGTCAAGTGACAACAAATCTGTAGCACTGAACTGAATATTTATTGTAGCACTGTAGCGGATAACAAATTAATTCAATCAACTCTCTTCTTTACGTTTACAAAAATTCACAACGACGTGTGAAATCCTGGTTTTATCAAATCGAAAAAGAATTGACCATCTGCTTAAAAAAAAAAATCGAAACCAAATTTCGCAAGTAGATGTTAAAATGATTTTTGATGAATGGAAGCGCCTTGCAAGACCAAAAGGACTTCGCGTGTAAGTGCGAAAATATCTAGATGACAATAAAAGGACTTCATCAACGTCAGTCCAATCAGTCAGCGAGAAAGACAACACTAAAATGTAACTCTCAACTTCAAGCGACATTGTCCACTTTCTCTTTCTCCTTATCTATTTCATCAATTACTTCTAGAATATTTTGTACGAACTCTACCCTAACCTAATAATGTTTCTAATTTTACATTAACTCCTACCTCTTAATGTTTCTCATTGAACATTAATTTCTACGAATTCTTGTTATTCTTTCCTTTTAATAAATTTCTATTTTAACATTCAAACTGTATATTTTATTATTCAACTCTTCTACACGAATCCACACATCCTACTGACAACCTTCTGATAATAATAATTCTGGATAAAACTTATAAGCTGTAAGGAGTTCGATTAAGTCTGACACAAGGCCGAATCAAAGAAATATTAACCAGCTCCCTACAATACAGCACCACTTAATTCCCTGAGCTAAAACTTATGAATGTTAACACCTCCAGCCAATAAAAATCAGAATCCAGGAAAAAAGATTATAGTTTTATTAAGAAGCTAAAATTAGGGTAAAAATGGAGAGAGAAAAAAAGTGAAATAGAACAAAAAAATTTTTTAACTAAAAACATATTATTATAATATCATTATTAATTTGCTAAACATTTAATCAAAAGCAAGACGGTAAAGCTACGAAGTTTCAAGGCTTACTATGAGTGAAATAAACTGAGAATCACTTTGAGGAGAGAAGTCATTAGAAAGAAAAGGTTTCAAAGAGATAGTATGTAGTAGGGAGCTCGAACATTGTTTACTAATTTGGTCTTGTGCCAAACATTAGCGAACGTCTACAGTTTACTCCAGATCATCAGACGGTTGGAAATATAAAACTGTTTCATTTATATAAATAAATGGAAATCTATTTATCAAACAACATAACATTAAATTGTATGTATGAAATGTTTTAAGAGAAATAGTAGTAAAGAGTTTAAGGAAAAGAGAGTTCGTTCGTTTTAGCGAAGTGCAATCTGTACAGATAAATGTAAGTCCATGTTTTTCAAAGTAGTAGTAGTATTTTGTTGTTCTCTTTCTTTTGTGTTGACGGCGATTTTGGGAAGAATAAGGAAAGATAAAGAAAACAGCAGGAAAGTGAAAGTGAGAGGGTGCAAATATAGGTAATTTTCTTGCTAGATTATGCTGGGTTGAGTGCTCTCGGCTTCCTTCTCTCTGTCTGTGTTGACCGACCGAAAAATGTGAAATATGTAGTCAACTCGGATCACGTGGTTGGCTCAAGCGTACACTCACTATTGGGCTGGAAGAAACATGACACGGGTTCAATTTGTTGTTTTCTGCAAATCGCTCTCTTCTCATTGGTTAGAAAATAATTCACATTTGCTCGCGAAATTTATTTTCATCTTTTCTCAGTACGGATGCAATCTCCTTTTTTTCTGTTGGTCAAAAATAGATTTTCACACTTTGCGAATTTGCAAACAGTGAAGAAAAGAAAGTTATTTTGTACTCACCACAAATAGATGTCAACTGACGTTGCATTTAAATTTTTTAAAGTTTTTAACTGGCAAGAGAGAACAAAGGAAACGGGGAGAAACGTTTCTGTGGAGAAATGATAGATAACAAGAAGAGGGTTCAAAGAGACAAAAGATAATGATTGACGTTGAATTTAAATTATAGAAGATCGTAGTTGATAGTAAACCAAGAAGGAAACTGAGCAAATGATACTGAGAATGGACAATAAAAAACCGCATTTAAAGAGACAGAAAATGATGATTGACGTTGCATTTAAATTTTTGGAGAGAGTCAGTCAGTTAAGTGCCATACGTGATACACGCTTGGGCGATCATGTCTCGAAAGCGACATAACTGACTGGACAAAAGATTATCCCGCAGTAGGTTGCCATTACTTTCTGCGGTAGACTGGTTGCCGACCAAGGCTATAGAATCCAATCTGTCCTGTTATTTAACCCAAAACTGGAAGGAAGAGACGGATTAATACCTTTCCCAATGGTATTTGCGCGTAAGTGAATGCAATGGATTCAGATGGAATTCGAACTCGGCTCCCCGGTTTCTCGTTCCGAGCCGATATCCACTGTACCACAACGCACATTCATTGAAGAGAGTAGACAGTCGAAAACGTTACCGAGGAGAAAGTACGATAAAAAATAGTATGATTCAAAGAGACGATGGAACTTCGTTAAAATTTTTGAAGTTTTTTGTTGACACGAATGCTTGAGGCGGGAGATAAAAAAAAACAATTAGAATAATTTTGCGTTTACATTTAACAATTTCAACAGTAAAATGAAGAGACCTAACTGCCAATCTATTCTTCTTCTTTTATGTGCCGCGTCTATTCAGCACGTAGGTGATCATAGTCCTCTACATCTTCCCGTCCTTTGTTGCACTTAATGTATTTTTCCAGTTATTTTTCCCAAACCCTGGTCTGCCATCTATTTGCTTAAACCCATCAAGTATGTCACACACTGTTTTCCCTTGTCTCTTTCCCTTTTATCCGACCTCTGAGTATCAGACTATCCAAGCCCTCATTCCTCATTACGTGTCCCAGAGACTTCAGCTGTCTTTTCCCGATCTTATGTATAGTTTCCTTTTCGTTTGTTCACATGTTCGGTCTATGGTATCCTCAGCATCTTTCTGCATAACCACATTTATATTGTTTCGACTTTTTCCTTCATCTTTGAGGAGACCGTCCAGCACTTGCTGCCAAACAGGAGGGAAGATATCACGAAACAGTTCAGTACTCGTATCTTTGTTTCCAGCGAGATATTCTTGTCTCTCAATGTTCTGCTGAACATTTGGAATGCATCCCTGGTCATTCCAATACGCCTTCAGATCTCAATGTCAGTCCTCTCTTAGAAGACTTCCAAGGTATTCAAATTTCCCATATTCTTGAAGTCGAGGTACTAAAACACATCAGTATAATTGTCCTTTTAATTGCCATTTTCCTTAAAACTTTCTCCTTGTCACATGTTTTAGTCTATGATATTCTTGCATCTTTCTTTAAAACTACATCTCTGTTACCCTGCACCTCTTCTTCATCTGTAAGGAAATTATCTATCATTCCTGATGCAGCAACTATGAAACATAACCTTAATGTGATTTTTTTTTGTTTTGTTTTAATCATCTAACATCCAAGCAAGGCGATATTGCCACTAAGTCGTGGTCTGTAATGAGGGTAAAAGAGACTGTGTTTAAGGAGGAGAAAAGACAATAAAAAGAAAACGATTCAAAGAGACAGTAGGTAACGATTGACTTTGCATTTAAATTTGTGATAATCGCGAATGACAAAAATGAATGAAGTGTCAGAGAAAACACTATTAGAAGAGCATTTGAGGTTTCACTTAGCTATTTCAACAGTAAAATGAAGAGACCTAACTGCTAATCTAGTATCGTGCATATAATCATGAATCCGGCGTGCCAAAACACATCAGTATAAGTGTCCTTTTAGTTGCTATTTTCATTTAAACTTCCGCCTTGGTCACATGTTCAGTCTATGATATTATTTGCATCTTTCATCTCTGTTGCCCTGTGCCTGCTTTTCATTTGTGAAGAAATTATATCTAATGCGCGTTTTAATTCTTTTTGCTTTTCAATCTTTTTGCTATTTAATCATTGCTTTTTAATATCACCAAGGAAGATGATATTGCCATTAAAACGTCGAGGTCACTGATTTTATAAGGGAATGAGTTTATGAAGGAGAAAGGACAATAAAAAGAACAGAATTAACGAAAAGAGAAGATGGCGGTTGCTATTTCATTTCAATTTTTTAAGATTGTAGTTGGCAGGGAAGCAAGAAACCGGAGTGGATTTCCACAGACAAAATTGAGAAAAGAAACTATCAGAATAGAACTGACGGTTGCATCTAGTTATTTCAAGAGTATAACGATGAGACCTAGTTGCCAATCTAGTTAAACGCTTAAATCCATGCAGACAAGGGAAGAAGAGAAAAAGTTCATCAAAACAATTGGCATGAAAGTATGTATATAAAAGCCACAGGCAAGTTACTTTATGCGGGTGGGAAAGTGACTGAACCCGAGATGTCAGATCTAAACTAAAAACATTGCTGTTTCAGGTTAATAACATTTTTTTTATAATCATATCGCTCCAAACAAAGCATTTTACTGCTACTGTTTTGCAGGGTGTTACATAGGAGGAAAGTTACGAGAAAGAGTGACAGGTTATAGGGGGTGTCAGGAAGTGGGTAAGAGAAGGATGAGAATACTGATAAGAGTGGAGTGGATAGAGAAATGAGCATGAGAGAGAGGTTAGTGGGATGGGAGATAACTATTGACTTTACATTTAAATTATTAGAGATTGTAGCTGTCGGGAAAGCAAGTAAATGGAATGGAATTCCACAGGCGGGAAGTGCGAGAAAAGAAACTATTAGATTAGAATTTGCGTTTACATTTTATTGGTTTCACAGTAAAAGGGTGGGACCTAGTTGCTAATCTTGTGACTCGAGTAAATTCATATATAGGAGACACTAGTGAGCTTAGCCGTGAAATAGATACAAAGGACATTATATGTATGCTGTATAATATATAATGTGAAGTGGTTTTGCTATGTCACGCTAGTGTGTCTTCTTTCTCCGTATCAACTGAAAACTAAATAACGTTGAACGAGCCTGTTGTATATTTATCAGATACCTACTGCATTGAATGCTAATGGGATTTAAACCAGTGTTGCTTGGGTTAACGCAGAAAATTTAATAACTGTGGTGATTCTGGTCACGATAATTAAAGTTCCATGGTCGACCACTGTGCTGACCACAAATGGGTGATAATGTCTTCCGGAACGCACGTGACATTGTTAAAGCAGCTCTCCTTTAACCGCCATAGTGAAAAATTCCCGATTACCATCAAAATAGATTATGCTAGCCTCCTAGAGAGCAACGGTCTTCCTTGGTCTCACTCTCTCAAATGTTCTCAAATGGAATGACTACATTGAACGTATAGCTTCATCTACTGCTAGGAAGGTTGGGTTACTGTGTCAGGAAGTTTTGCGGGGTCAGGAAGTTTTTTTCTCCTCATTTTGCACATTTATAAATCTACCATTCGTCAGTGCATTGAATACTGTTGTCATATATGGTCGGGTGCTACTGCTATTCATTTTGAGATTCTCAAAAAAATCCAAAGAAGAATCTGCAATATAATCAATCCGGACTTGGAAACCCGCCTTCATTCACTTTCTCACCAACATGATGTAGTTTTACTCTGTCTTTTTTACAAGTACTTTCTTTGTGGAAGAATGAAAGTACACCTTTTGTATGTTTAAATTAGAAATTATTAATGAAAAAGAATAACATGTATTGGTAGAAGTTAATATGAGAATCAATATTAAGAAGTTAAGGATATCAAGAGTTCGTCGAAATGTTCGTAGTAGTCTTTGCAAAAGTGAGTTTATGTGTACGCAGGCAGGAACGTATGTGTGTATGTATGTATGAGCGTTTATTGTTGGGTAGGATTGTCTTTGAAGTTATCGCTCAGGCTGAATGATGAAAAGGAAGGCGATGAGAGAGAAACATAGAGACAATAATATTGATTGCTTGACGTTAGTCAAGGGCACATGTTAATTACGCTCATTATCTTTAACTCTCTGACGACGGTCGAGTTTGTTCTGTCTTTTATTTCGTGTATGCAGGTCATTTGGGAATTCACTCCCGGATATGATTCTGGTCTTTCTATTTAGTTTTTAGGTGTTTCCTACTTTTCTATTGGCCGAAAAATATTTTGCACCGAGGTGTGAAATTTCGCGAGTTTTTTGTGTGTTAAGTAAAGTTTGTAAATTCGAGAAAATTCGTTTATTTCTAACAAAATCAATGAGTCAGGGATTAACATTCGAATTTTTAAATTTAAAACTTGTTTCGTTCACTACAGAATAAATCATTTATTTTTCAACATGAAGACTATTTAAATTTGTTTTCCAGGGACATAACTCAATATTTACAATTTAAAGGATGTCAATTTTTTATCGGGGGACACTGTATTTTGTTAATAACTAAATCAATTCAGAACTTTATTTTTACAAAAAATATCTTTGTGTGTGTGTGTGTGAAATTATTCATCACAATTTTTCCCCGTTCGTATCATAAAAATGTTTTTATAATTTCAAGTTTTCATTTAAACATGTAAATCACATAATTTAGACCTAAAAAGCAAACTTTCAAAATATGCACAGACGAAGAAAAAAATCAATCTTTAAAAATCACATTTTTCTTGGTGAAATTGTTAGTTTCGTATTCGACTTCACCCTGAGCCAAGTGTCAGCGTGTTGGCTATAAAAGGGAGACATGATACGGTGATCAGCCGTCAACCTCTGACCCGGACACACTAAAGGCCGTCGCCTGTATACTTTGTCTCCCTCGCCTTCCCTCTTTCGACCAGTGGCCATATAATTTCATCCTATTCCTTAAGCTAAGAAGATTGTTTAAAAGGAATTGCAGAATTTAAGAATGAATCTGTCCTCATTCTGGTTTAATATTTCGAGAATCATTGGCTATTTTAAGACAACATCAGTCTCTGATTTACCCAAGCTTCGTGATGTGCAATAACTTAAAGGAACTTCTTTTTCTTCTTCTTCTATGTGCTTTGTCCTTTAAGGACGTAGGCGATCAAGGCTTTCCACATCTCCCTACCCCTGGTGGCTCCTAGCATCATGCTTTCTCCTGTAAAACAACGCAACCCCCGTTCTGTAATCCACCCGCTCAGGCCATGTTATCCGCTACTTTCCTCTGTCTCCTTTTCCCTCTATCTGGCCAGTTAGTATCAGGTTTTCCAATCCTTTCTTCCTCATTGCATGTCCCAGGAACTTTAGATTTCTCTTCCTGATGCTCAGTATTAATTTCCTTTTCGTTTCCATCCTTTCCAAAACCTCGTCATTGCTCACATGCTCGATGCATGATATCCGCAGCATCCTTCTGTAGAACCACATTTCAGCTGCTTCAAGTCTTTTCCTGATGTTCAGTATTAATTTCCTTTTCGTTTCCATCCTTTCCAAAACCTCATCATTGCTCAGGATAGGAAGTTAGGATCGAGTATATTGCAGATCCTCCTTTGGATTTTGCCGAGAACCTCAAGAGGAATAGCAGGAGCACCAGAGCAGATATGGCAACAGTATTCAATAAATGGTAGATTTATAAATGTGCAAAATGAATTCAGATGAGAAAAATTCTCTGTCCCGACACAATCACCCAAACTTCCTAGCAGTAGATGAAGCTATGGATTTAATGTAGTCATTCCACTTGAAGTCATTTGAGAGAGTGAGGCCAAGGAGGCGCCACGCGTTGCTCTCTAGGAAACTAGCGTTATCCATTCTGATGGTAGGCAGGAATGATTCTCTGTGGTGTTTAAAAGAGAGTAGCTTCGTTTTGTAAGCAACAGAATTAAAATCTGAAAAAAGAAACTGGTGTAAATGAAGATAATGAATAAGAAATTATTTTATTACTGTATATTTCTTCAATTTTTGTGACGCATTGGATATCGGCTCGGAACGAGAAATCGGGGAGCCGAGTTCGAATTCCAGCTGAATTCATTGCATTCACTAACGCGCAAATACCCTTGAGAAAGGTATTAATCCGTCTATTCCTTCCAGTTTTGGGTTAAATAACAGGACAGATTGGGTTCTATAGCCTTAGTCGGCAACCCGTCTACCACAGAAAGCAATGGCAACCTACTGCGAGATAATCTTCTGCCCAGTCAGTCATGTCTCTTTCGAGACATGATCGCCCAAGCGTGTATCACGTATGGCACTTAACTGACTGACTGAATATAATAGTTGGAATAATGATTAAGGCTTACATTGGTCATAAAGTGGAGGATCAGTTTATTACTTCATAACAATAGGAAACCGATCCCCCACTAATTACTGCATAATAATATAATAGATTTCTTTTCCCTTTACCTATGAGTCAAATAACAGGACAGATTGGGTTCTATAGCCTTGCTCGGCTACCAGTCTACCACAGAAAGCAATGGCAACCTACTGCGGTATAATCTTCTGCCCAGTCAGTCATGTCTCTTTCGAGACATGATCGCCCAAGCGTGTAACACGTATGGCACTTAACTGACTGATTCAGATCTTCGTCAATGACCGTCTTTGGTTCCTTATCAAATAGAAAAAAAGCCAAGGATTTGCAAGAGATTTGTATTATGTCATTGGTTCCAGAATAATTGCAAAAGTCTTACGAAAGGAATATTCCAGATTCTACATTCTTAGCGTTATCAACCAGTTTCTTAAGATGATCTTATTCTAGGAGTGAATTAAATTTCTGCTAAGATAAAGATGCCCAATTACAGACACCAAACTGAATCTCTTTTAAAAATCTTGCCCAACAAATCTCCGAGAGGTGACAACCTTAACCACAGTCATTTTAACTGAGACGGTCGCTTTTACGGCGCGTGTTGCGTCAAATATTTTGCAAAACAATGATTCAGCCAGAAAACTGATTACAGCTTAAAGAAACCACAGTACACACGACCCTTCAGTTTTCAATTTTAATGTATTTTTAATAATACTTTTATATCTGATATTAAGAATCATTGTATCTATGCCCAGATCCCAAAAGAAAAAAATATTGAGCAAAATTCCACGAAGAATTTAGCTCGGTGGGAGGTGTTGTAGAGGAACATCCTATACTACCCCGTAATGGATATGGTCTAGTCTATAAAAGACTGTGACTAGGGGCATACGTCAGTATACGTCACAAGACGGTAGCATACGTCACTAGACGGACGCATACGTCATAGGCGGAGACATTTTCTACTTGATCGTCATTTCTGTTACTATTCGTTGACTGTTCTTGTACGTCTATTGGTTATTTGTACTGTTGTATAATAAATCTCATATAATCTATCTTCAGTGTTAAGTATTATTCTTGCACTATTCTTTTCCTATGAAGAGGAATCAATAAAATGCGGGAAATGTGACATTAAGGACGTAACGTTTCATAGTGAAAATGGGCGTCGCCTTCTTTCTAAACAATCTAAGGAGCATGTGACTCTTGTTGGTCAATCCGACAACATTTGCCTTTCACATATGACACAAAAAACGAAACATGCGTAAGTGATAGCCAACTCAGTTTGGGATAGTCTCACTAAACACAATTTGGATAATAGTATTTGTTTTATAGGAATTGATTCCACATACGCAAATACTGGTTATCAATGTGGAATTATATATTACCGGAAAGACAAATAGAGCGCAGAGTGCTTTTACACATACGTAAATCGCATTTAAATGAACTTCCTTCGTGTTATCATATTCAAGAAAGAAATATTCTAATTCTTCCAATTCCTTTGATGATGTATTAAACTGTAATTTAATGATCATCCTACAAAAAAAGATGCTCAAAATAAGAATTACAAGCTGTGGATACTAAAATCAAACAGGTACAGTTATTTAAATACATAGAATGTGTTCTAACAGAGGACGGAAAGTAAGACACTGAGATCCGAAGATTATTGCGGAGGAAAAGACACATTTCAAAAGCTAAGCAGAGTATTAAGATACAGAAAAATGTCGTTGGAAACAGAGAAAAGAGTTACGTGATATCTATCCTCTATATGGCATCAAATGCTGCACAACCTTTTCAAAGTTGAACAAGAGATTGGAAGCAACAGAAATGTGGTTGTACTGAAGGCTACTGAGAATACCATGGAAGCAATGACGATGGTTTGGAGAGAATAGAAACAAAAAGAAACCATATTTACCATCAGCGAGAGATAGTTGAAGTTTCTGAGACACGTAATGAGGAAGCAGGGTTTGGAGAATCTGAAACTCACGAGGCGTAAAGATGGAGCCAGGGACAGAGAAAACCAGCGAGTGACATACTTGATGGCTTAAGCAAATGAATAAAAGAAGGGTCGGGGGAAATAGCAAGATAAAATATATTAAGAGCTACAAGAGACAGAAAGCTGTTGGGGACCATGATCACCTACGCCTCGAAAGAACAGGGCACATAAAAGAAGAACTATGGCTCCGTCGAAAGATGATGTCAATATAAAATTAAAACGCATCAGTGTGGCCTGTGTAGAAGTCCATCAATTTCCGCGTGACATAACTGACGATCTTACTAATAATCAATTTTATGGTGAAGATGATGACGAAAGGCGAAAACTGGCAGATGTCTACGGAGTTTGAAACCTGGTCCAGTCAGTCACTAAGGTTGGCACACAACGGCAAATCGATTTATGCGTATATATATATATACGAACTAAATCTAAAAATGAGCCAAAAGTCGACCGCGGTTTCACTCACCGTATCGTCAGGACTGTTTTCTTTGTACGTTCTTCTATAAAAATAATAATAATAATTATATATATATATATATATATATATATATATATATATATATATATATGTATTGGCACCATAAAAAGATATCTTGAAAGGATTGCGAAACATATTTTTACTTCATTACTCAGTCTGGCTTGGAATTATAACCACATAATTTGAAAAAGTGAAGGTAAACAACGTGAAGCGTGGTCAGTGCCTAGATGGGTGACCGGTTAAGAATTCCAGCTACTGTAAGCTTAGAGGTAAGGGCGCTGTAATAGATGATGGCAAGGAATTATTAATCGAAAAGTCGTGTTCCAAATCCGTTTATGTTCGTCATATAGACTTAAATACAAATACTTGTTTCTAATCGTGTCGCCCCAAGCAAGGAATTTTATTGCCACTGTTGTGAAGAGGGTTGCATAAAAGGAAAATTATGAGAAAGAGTGACAGGTTACAGGGAGTAACAGGGTAAGGGAAGGCCGAGAATACTGATAAGAGTGGGGTGGACGAAAAAAGGAGCATGAGAGAGAGGATGCAGGTTAGTGAGACAGGAGATGACTATTGAGTTTACATTCGAATTCTTGAAGATTGTAGCTGTCGGGAAAGCAAGTAAACGGAAGGGAATTCCACAGTCGGGAAATGCGAGAAAAGAAGCTGGTGGAGTAGAATCTGCGTTTAATATTTATTGGTTTCACGGTAAAATGGTAGGACCTAGTTACAAATCTTGTGACTCGAGTAAATTTATATATAGTGGGCACCAGTGAGCTAAGTTCATCGGAGTAGAAGCTGTGAAAGTATTTGTAGAAGAGACGCAGGGAAGCCACATTGCGTCGGTAAGAGAACGACTGCATCATAGGTGCCAAGTCGGGATCGATCACATTACAGATTCTGTGTTGCATTTGATCAAGTACCCCTAGGTGGATAGCAGGAACACCCAACCAGATATGGCAGCTGCATTCAATGTATGGACGGATGGTAGATTTTTATATGTGCAGAATTGTTTCAGAGGTGAAAAAGTTTCTGGCCCTGCACAGAGAACCGACCTTCTTAGCAGCGGATTTAACTATCAGGAAAGGTATGATCTCGTTCCATCCCAGTAATGGGTTAATTAGTAAATCTTTCATCACTAAATCATTATTATCTATATAAAACAATCTAAAAAAAACTATTTTGGGGCTTTAAATAACCTTCAAATGGTTGATAAACCATAAAAAGTAAATCTATTATTCAATGTACTTTGATATTAATAAATTTGGAATTAACTCTGCCATGTTTATAAAAAAAAAATACTTGTTTGCGATGTTTTGCCAAAAGCGATTCATGATTTCGTGGAGAAACAGATCAACCATGGAGCTTGGCGTACTCATTCCGAAAAAAGTTTTTTGTTTTCTCTAGTGAAAACGGTTGGCTAGGAAAATAATTTCTTGAGATTCGTGGCAATTTAGAAAATTTTGTGTTCCTTAGCTAAACTGATCAGAAAAAAAAATTACGGAAACATTGAATTGGAAATCTCTATTTAAGCCAATCCTAATATCAAACTAGACGATGAAAACATTAAAGGTTTTTTTTTTAAGACATCCATTTAACAAGAACTTCAATCCCACTCACACGTGTTTAGCGATTCGTTTTTACTCTTGTCTTTGGGATCTAAGAGATGGAAGGCCATTATCTTAGCTAGCTGTCATGGTCAAAATCAAATTGGAATCCGATGATATAAATTCAATTTTAAGTTAAAACATTTTTAGATTATAATCTATATGCAAACGTATTGCTAATCTGATTTTCAAATTATCATTTCTTTTGCAATTTTCTTGAGGAACAGTGACTTTTATTTTCTTTTATGACGTTAAACACAATTAAATTTATTATTGCTATTGTAAATAAGGTTTGTATGTAAATAAATTCAATTGAATTATTGGATAAAAGAAAGCGTTCACTTACATTTTCTTTTCTTTTTATCTTCTCTTGTTATATCAAATTCGATTACAATGAGTTTGAAAATGTGGTTGACAATAAATCAAATGAGATGTTGTCCCCTCGATTTATATGGCAGAAACCCCAGAAAAAAAATGATTACAAAATTTCTCTGTTTGACTGGATTTTACTGATTTTTTTATGTTTCTGATAAAGAATGAAGGTATTTTATCTTGAAATTTTTATTTTTATATATTTTGTGATTTATAATTGTATTGAATTGTACAGAAGGACTAGCAGTTTAGTCCGGTTTCACTCGGGTAGTTTAAGGAATAATAAGAATAAAAAAAACATGATGAATTTACATAGCAAATACTTACACAACGTCCACCCTTGTCACTTTTATAGATATAGATAACAATATAGAATGTCTCTATTGGGTTAGGGTGGGTGGGGGAGGGGCAACATAATAGATATAGATAATATAAAGTGGGGTGATCGGTCCTATATTGTAATCACTACATAAACTGATCCCTGATTTTGTGGAGTGATAATATATATTTTCTACCCCTAATTTTGGCTTTCTAAAAAATTTCAAGGTGTCGTTAGCGTTCTAAAAGTTTTATTTACATGTGAGCGGAACTCCCGTCGAACCAGACCGTAAAATGAAGAGTAAGACGCATAGTTGAATCTATCAAACAAACAAAAACTTACACAATGTCCACCCTCGTCACTTTTATAGACATAGATTCACTCATTTGACACTGTGCGTTTTTGAGTTAAGAAATTATGCAACTTGTTAGGTGCAAAATTGTGCAAGTGTTAGGTGCAAAATTGTTAGGTGCAAAATTGTGCAAGTGTTAGGTGCAAAATTGTTAGGTGCAAAATTGTTAGGTGCAAAATTGTGCAAGTGTTAGCATACGGAAATCAAAAGTGAGATCCATATGTGCGTTGTGGTGCAGTGGATATCGGCTCGGAACGAGAAATCGGTGAGCCGAGTTCGAATTCCAGTTGAATTCCTTGCATTCACTTACGCACAAATAACCTTGGGAAAGGTAATAATCCGTCTTCTCCCTCCAGTTATGGGTTAAATAACAGGACAGATTGGGTTCTATAGCCTTGGCTGGCAACCAGTCTACCGGAGAAAGCAATGGCAACCTACTGCGGGATAATCTTCTGTCAAGTCAGTCATCTCTCTTTCGAGACATGATCACCCAAAGCGTGTATCACGAATGGCACTTAATTGACTGACCAATAAGAAATGAACATTAACAGTTTACATTAAACTCGTTTCATAAAATCCGTTTTGCTTGCTAATAAATTCTGCATTCGTTTGTCAAATTAGAGAAATGATATAGAAAAAAAAAGTAGAATTTGAACCTGGTGCCTCGGGTTTGATTTCCAGCTGGTTAGAAACTGTTTTTCTCTCTTTTGTTGTTTTATTATTAAAAAGCAGCTACTTAAGAGTTTCCTATCGTGATTTAATATTGAAGAGACAAAATGTTTGCAAATAGCCTGGTAGGTTAGAATTTGGTATTCGAGCAGAAAATGACGGCAAAAGTATATGTAAAGCAAATTATACGAGTCATTAATTCGTGTCGGGGAAATGAAATTCATTCATTCACCGGGTTCGAGTATTGGTTCATTGCATGAACAATTTCCAGTGTTAAAATTCATTACTTGACCAAGATGTGAGGTTATTACAAAGTTCAAAAGTCGAACGGGGACTTTACATGCGAGGTGATTCATGTCAGTAACCGAGCAGAACCAGACAGGTGTAAAGGCAGTGTCGGAAGGAACTAACAGTGATTGTACCGGGGTTCGGATGATTCCTGTCTGTACAGTTAAAGTAATCATTGGTAAATAGTTGGCTTACTCAGACACGTGTTTTTTTTATTGGTAATTATGGTATAACAAGTCTTATATCATTTACAAGTTATTTGAGATGTGAAAGATGGTTGGAAGGAGGAGATACATTCGTGTCTTTCTCCCAAAACAAGCAACGTTTCCTTGAAATCGTTAGGACATCTAGTTCTATTGCGCGCACTGACTCCTCCACACACACACACACACACACACACACACACACACACATTTCATGACAATCCTCTAAACATTTAATCTTTATATCTAAACTTATTTATAAATAGAACTTAGTCTGTGTGTGTATATGTGTGTGTGTCTGTCTGTGTGTGTCCGTTACTTACAGACTCCAAAACATCTGAACCGATTTTCTTGAAAATTTACACAGTTGTACTATAAGCGTCTGCGAGTGTTCTTAGCTAGGTTTTGTTCGAGGTACCCCCGATAAATATCGAAAATCGATAATCGAAAAAAATCGGCTTATAGAAGGAGTGTTCCAATTTTAATCAAATTTGATACACTCATAGACAAAGACATAAGAAACGATATTCAGAAGTTTCAAGGTTGCAGTTCTTACAATAGTGCAGAAAATCGATAATATATATATATAAGGCAAGCTGTTTGTGTGTGTGTCTGTTTATCTGCCTGTATGTCTGTATTTTTTCAGCCCTTTTATTTTAGTTTTTGCTTCGGGTTTGGCTCTAAGTAGGTATAATTGTAGTTCTTAGTCATTTATTCAGAGAACTTATTTCGCCTTCAAAATTCAGTTTACGACGAAAAAACTTATTTGATATCGATATCAGGAAATCAACATTACAGGTTAAGAGGCTCATCCTTGTTCCCTGTTTAGGATGTGGTTTCCGGCTTTCTCTTTTTCCAATCTTCTCACTTTATTTTTATTTTTTTTTGTTTTGTTTTTTGTTTTTTTTTCAATTGAAGTAGATAGATCTATCTATCACCCGGTTCAGAATCCACCCATGTCTAGTGAACAGGTTAAGAGGCTCATCCCTTGTTCCCTGTTTAGGATGTGGTTTCCGGCTTTCTCTTTTCCGATCTTTTCACTATTACGTAGCCCCCCTCCTGCACATCAGTGGCGTTACCGCCTTGCTCGGGATGATACGATTAAAAAAAAACATTCAATCATTTTTCTTTCAGTCTACGGTTTCGCTTTAACTGGAAACAACTATTGCTTTTTATTCTTTCGTGCCAACGTCCAGGACCATGGATTAGTTTTAAAGCTTTCATTCCACCCGATCAACGCCGGGCTATACTGCTAGTAGTTCAATAGTCATCCGCAGACAAGCTGTATCACAGCTCATCAGTACGGTTAGACATCCGATTGCTTTTACCCTGGACTGAAACCCGACCGAATTGGCGTCAGTCGGCGATTCTACCTCTGAGCGCTCGGTAGAAGGAGGCAGACTTTAGTGTATGATGTATCATACGCCAGCAGTTAGAGTGCTCTAATAAATTACTGAATACAAATATATATATTCCAATATATATTTGTATACTCCAATAGCATGAGCCTGCCTGCATGTTAAAAATAATTTTTCTTCGACCTGCATGCCTTCGAAAAATTAAAACTTAGCTCGGACAAGCGTTCGCTTCTGGTTTCTATTTTTAGCTTCCTACGACGTCATTAACACGTGATATCTGGGAAATTCTTTTCTTACCAAAGGCGAAGGTAAAGCTGTAAACCCAGTTCTGGTCTGGAGAGATACATGAAGGTTCATGAGGATAACTTTCTCATTTTGATCCAGTAAATCCTGGAGAAGTAACCTATTTTTTATGTCACATATGCTTCTAGCAGTACAAATCCTTGGTCGGGATAAAGTGCCACCTTAGCGTCCGTGTTCGTTTAAGTGTTGACAACTAATTAGATGTATAACAAATGAGACAGCAGTTATCTTTATGGATGTTGCAATAAGAGCAGAGAAAAAACATTCTTAACCGGTGCCGCCTTTCGTTTTCCGAGAGGCGTTCTTCTACTTCTATGTGCCCTGTCCTTTCAGGACGTAAGCGATCATGACTTTCCCTATCTCTGGTGGCTCTTAGCACGCTTTCTCCTGTTACACCACGCAACCCTCGTTCAGTCATCCACCTGATCAGGTCCTTCAAATATGAAGGCAAATTTATTTTGTTGCGCGAGGTTAAATATAAGAGCAAGGTTGTCATTGAATTTATCAAGGTTTTTACATTTGAGAACATTCATTAGTGTTCATTAGGACGGTCAGTCAAAACATGTGGAAGACACAAAAGGCCATAATTCAATATCTGGCAAAGCAAAAGTAAGTAATATTCCAATCATTTTTTTTTCAATAAATGAATATTGTTTAAATTGTTATCAGATTGTTGTGGATGAACGGAACTGTTTTACATCTTCAAAAATATAAGACAATGAATTTAGACGTTTTCTTTTGATCATTTAAATATTTTGGGCTCGGATATTCTGGCTTGGTAAAATAGTGATTCATTCCAAAAAATGAGATTGGAAAGAAACCGGAGCATAGGTTTATATATTGATGTTTCTCTGATTCTGATATATATATATATATATATATATATATATATATATATCTTGATACGAGTATCATTTTTTAAATCAAGATTGTGGTTGAATTTATTTCAATGCATGACGAATGCATTTGATAAATTGTTATATAATCAGGACCCTTTTGTGTTCATTGACACGCTTTTTTAATTTCTGTATGTTTCCCCAATGTATTGTGAATTTAGGAATTTATTTTAAAAATCCCTGTTTCTGAATTATTATTGTTGTGGGTGTTTTTATAAGGATGTCAATAAATATACATTTACAACAAATAGGTTTATATATTGATGATATTCTCCCTCTCCCTCTCCCTCTCTCTCTCTCTCTCTCTCTCTCTCTCTCTCTCCCTATATATATATATATATATATACAAATCCCGGAACGGTCAGTTCACAATATGCACCTGATGATTGCAAAGTGCATGAAATTTTGAGTCAAGTAAGTAAGTTTAAAGTAAGTTCTACCTTAAACCTAATAACTAACAAAAACAAAGTATTTGCGGACATAAGTTTATGTGGACATCTGTCGATGTTTAGGTGTGAGGAACACGCCCCAAAAGTTTCTAAATGTATTTTTGATACACCCCATATATATATATATATATATATATATATATATACTGTATAACACTCTACATTTGTATCGATCACTCTTTATAAAAGTAAATGCATGAACAAAAAGGTAAATAAACCTACGAGTTCAACAACTTAGTTACAATATATATACAGCCATTGTGATTTGAAAAAGAAATCCCTCGACCGGTGGTCGAGAGCAAGGGAAAATTTACTCTCCCCAAAATCATGTTACTCGACCGACTCCATTTTCTTAATAGTCCCCTTACGTAAACATAGCGTAAATTGCTGACGGAAATCAAAAAATGAAATTTTAATTAAAATTTCGAAGGTGTTAGAAGAGATTTTTAAAAAAATTTAAAATAACAACAAAATTTGATCTTTTCTCTTAATAATAGCATAAACATTTTGATGATAAAACTTTGTCTTTATTAAGTTTGAGCCCTTTTAACATCATTATATGCTGTTTTTTTTTTTTTTTTTTTGCAGTTGAGTAGAGGTACCTAAATTGGTAGCTTCTTTCTACTGATTGACTACAACTTCCATCTCATAGATGATAAAAAATAACAAATCTGATTTTCTCAATGATTTTCTGTAAAAAAATTACATACTTGTATAATTTGTTTTTTTGTTGCGTGTTTGAAAGAAGGATGCATATTTTTTATTTCTTTTAAATGTTCGTTTTTACTTTTCGTAAGCAGGGAGGAAATATAGGATAATATTTTTCTAAATAAGTTTCTAAAAATTTGTGAGCGTCTTTAATCTGGGCGACAGATACATTTTGGCTCTACTCTGGAAGCTTTAATTAGACGAATGTTTACACTGACCGCGACGATAAAATTTATTTAATCTGACATATATTTTGTGTTCAATTCAGATTATGAAAATCGTCACTGAATTAACAGTATTGTTAAGCAAAGGGAATGTATAAAAACTTTTTTTTCTTTATAATTGTGTCGCCCCAGGCAAGGCATTTTACCGCCACTGTTGAGCAGGGGGTTAAATAGGAGGTAAGTTATGAAAAAGAGTGACAGGTTACAGGGCGTGTCAGGAAGAGAGTAGTAGAAGGAAGAGAATACTGATGAGAGAGAGAGAGAGGGTGCAAGGTAGTGAGATAGGAGATGACTATTGAACGTACATTTGAATTCTTGAAGATTGTAGCCGTCGGGAAAGTAAGTAAGCGGAAGTGAAATTCACAGGCAGGAAGTGCGAGAAAAGAAACTGTTGGAGTAGAATTTGCGTTTACAAGTTATTGGTTTCACAGAAAAAGGGTGGGACCTAGTTACTAATCTTGTGGCTCGAGCAAATTCATGTATGGGGATACCAGTGAGCGAAGTTCATCTGAACAGAAGCCGTGAAAGTATTTGTAGAAGACACACAGGGAAGCCACATTTCGCCGGTGAGTAAGTGACTGTATCCTAGCTGCCAAGTCGAGATCGATCACATTACAGATTCTCTGTTCGATTTTGTCAAGGACCCCTAGCTGGATAGCAGTATCCAATGCACGGGCGGATGGTAGATTTGTATATGTGCAGGATTGTTTCAGACGGAAAAAGTTTCTGGCCCTACACAGTGAACTGACCTTCTAAATGTTTTTCCTCATTAGGAGACGAACCATTTGGTGACCTACCAGAAACTACTAATAAACTTTTAGTATTTGACTGTTTTTCAGGCACATTATCTTTGGTCATTCAAATCCGTATAACAAGTTTCCACAATCAGTCAGTCAGTTAAGTGTCATATGTGATAGATATCCGTCCTGTTATTTAATCCATAGCTGGGAGAGACGGATTAATATCTTTCGCAAGTTTATTTGCGTGTAAGTAAATGCAACAAATTCACCTGGAATTCGAACTCGTATCTCCGATTTCTAGTTTCTCGCCGATATTCACTGCACTAAATTCACATAATAATTCGAGGAGAGTCAAGGGTATCTGAACGCTATGAGTAACAAGATTAAATAGTATCATTAAATGTATGTTTGTATTTTTAACAACGTTAAAATCGTCATCAGTAGTAACGTTAGATAGACGAATATGAATTGGAAAGACTAAACTTGCAAGACATCAATGTCTTCAGTCAGGAATTTGTTTGCTTTACGCGATGCATGGCATGGAATTTTTCATCTTCTGGTAACTAGTGGAACTTTAGCAAAGTAACGACACGGAGATCCGAAGGCGAATTGGCATGGTAAAGGACGCGTTCCAGAAGATGAGCAAAATACTAACACACAAGAAAATCTCAATAGAAACGAAGAAAAGAGTTCTAGACTGCTACGTGATGTCAGTTCTTCAATACGGCTGTGAATGCTGGACAATATCATCGAATATGAAGACAAAACTGGAAGCGGCCGAAATGTGGTTCTACAGAAGGATGCTATGGATGTAGTGGACTGAGCATACAAGCAACGTCGAGGTGTTAGAAAGAATGGCAACAAAAAGGAAATTGATGCTGAGCATCAGGAAGAGACAACTGAAATTCCTGGGACATGCAATGAGGAAGGAGAGCCTGGAGAACCTGATACTGACTGGACAGATAGAAGGAAGGAGAGACAGAGGAAGGCAGCGGATAACATATTTGCAGGGTCTGATCAGGTGGATGACGGAACGGGGGTTGCCAGGAGCAACAGGAGCAAACATACTAAAAGCCACAAGGGATAGGGAGACGTGGAGAGCCATGATCGCCTACGTCCTGAAGGGACAGGGCACATAGAAGAAGAAGAACGTATTTTTCGTTATTCGGTATTCCATTATTCCTATCAACTTACTTGCCCAACTGCTTTTGATGTAACATTAACCATAAGTGGTTGTCAGACAGATTCTTACACTAGAATTCATTGTAGTTTTCCTAGTAAAACTTACCGTTATATACATATATATATATATATATTAATCATATCACCCCAAGCAAAGGCATTCCACTGCCACTATATCGCAGGGGGTTACATAGAGCGATTGGATATAGGAAATTTTAGAAGGAGGGTGATGATAGACGAGTAAGGAGGTACATAGGAAGAGTGTTGGAGAGAATGGGTGCGAGTTAGTGCGTTAGGAGGTGTCTATTGACCTTACATTTAAACTCCTGGAGGTTGTAGCCGTCGGGGAAGCAAGTATACGGAAGGGAATTTCACAGGCGGGAAGTGCGAGAAAAGAAGCTATTGGAGTAGAAATGGCGGTTACATTTCATCGGTTTCACTGTAAAAGGGTGGGACCTAGTTGCTAATCTAGTATCTCGTGCAAATCCATACCTAGGGGGCACCAATATATATATATATATATATATATATATATATATATATATATATATATATAGTCAACTATATATCTACTAATTTTTTTAATTTTTTTATTATTTTAAAATCCGTTCTAGGGTGATTTCTCCTTTTTTTCTTTCCCTCTTTTTGTTTATTTCTCCCTTCTGTTAATTTTATCAATTTTTTTTCTGTTTCTATTGTCATATTTTTATTTTGGTATTTTCAATCATTTTAAAATTATTTTAAATTAGCATTAATTTTTAAATTAATAGTAATAGTAGTTATTTTTTCAAATTGTATTAAAATTATGATATAATACTTTTTTTCTGTACCGTAAATATATCCCGGTATATTTGAAATTAAATTTCATAGTTAAATTTTTCCAGGTTTTTCTATGAAAACAGTTAGGGGTTTTGAAACGCTATTAGGAGAAATGGTGTCAATATTTATTTCTCGTGATACGGTATTTCCTGTTACTATATCTCTTTTTCCTTTCTTTTTCTCTTCTTGCTTTCCGTTCTGTTTTTTCTGCCCCCGCTCCACACCTTTTTTTTCTATTTTTTTCCCCTTTTTTCTTTTTCAACTTTTTTCTCTTCTTTGCATTAATCAATCGTCTTTCTTTTCTTTATCCTCACTTTCCTCTTTCTTTGGAGTTCTTTTTCGAATGAGCGAGAAATTTTCGTAAATAACCGTTACAAATGTCTGTTCTAATATGGATATGTGAGCGTCTATGTAAAATTATATAAAAGAAAAGAAATTTTTTGTGGGGTGATATTTTGATTACCTACTGTTGTACCGTTTGGGTCTGACAAGCCGCGATAATAACATCAAAGCGGTGAAATATGTATTATCCATAGTAATAATCGAAAATCTTTTATAAATTATCTACTAATATATATTCTTTATCACAGACTCTTAGGGTTGTTATATTTTACTTTGTACGTTATTGTGTATTGATGGCTTTTTATTGCACGGCATCAAATTTTTACATAGTATCTTTCTCTGAGCTGACATTTCATTAAAAATTAACTGACACTTGAATATGACGTTTCAATATACGAGCTAATACTACATTGTTATTATTTTATGTACCGCGGCCCTTGAGGAGAGAGTCGACCATGGTTCTCCACAATTTCCTACCTTTGTGGTTCTTTGGAGTTTTTTCTCCCCTTGCTAAGGCTCTCGTCCCCCATCCGAACAACCATTCAGACAAGCTTGTCACCCTCTCTCTCCCCTGCCTTAAATATGCATTTTGTAAAGTCACAGATACTAGAAATAACGCCTTCAAAAAATACTGCCAGATCTTTGTCATTCCTACCTGTAATACTTATTATGTATCGTGTATATAAATTATTTTTACAACGTCACGTGATCCCAGTACCACGATTCACCTAAACGAGGTCGACTGTGTTTGTTCCCAGGTTTAGATTAGTGTAGTTATCATAGCATATCTACCCTTTTGGGTCCATTAATGCTGAATAATTTGTTTGGTTTCTGTTTACTGCTTGTTGATCTTTTGTGAGTATTAGCTGTCGAGATATAAGTAGAATTGTTGTTATTTGATGTGTGATGGTTATATGCTATTTTCTTATGCAATTATATTTTGTGATATAATTTTGTTGCATTTAGAAATTCTAAAAGGTCGTTTGGGTTAGCTTTGTTGATGATGTCTTTCAGATTGTTTTCTTGATAGTATCTCAATCGAATTTGTTGAAGATCTATGCAGCTTGTTAGTATATGTTTCATTGTATAGTGCTCCTAACATGGAATACAAATTGGTGCCTCCTCACCTTTTAGTAGGTGTAACACCCCAACAGACTGTCCGAACAATTTTCTCCGGCGGCCATTCTCCACGCTGTGATGTTTGCCGGGAACTTGTTGAAAAAGGCGGAGCCTCAAGTTGGGGGTACAAGATATAAGGAACGAACTTCCACAACTTGGATGAGTTGGAAGGATGCTTTATTTCGTTTAGAGTTAGCCTTTTCGGTTGGGGAAGGCGAATGTGACACACAGCTCTAACTCTAATTAATGGAGATCAACAAATCCGAACTGACCGAAACAAGACGAACGGAGATTCTTACTTCAAGCACGCGCCCGGCTGAACTTCCTTTAAACTCACTAACTAACTTCTATTTATTTAAAATGAATCCGGAAATCCGGAAATCCGGAAATGCTTTAGACCACCGGTGATAAACATTGGCGACTGTAAGTCTGAAATTTCAGTTATCTTTTTTTTCTTTTATCTTAATAAAGCTTCCGCCGGAAAATTCTTAATGTGTGGTCAAGATACAGTAAAAGACAGCCTTTGACCTGGTCATTCGAAAACCCACCTCCTGAACTTTTATCTCCTGAACTTATATCTTTATCACATTAAATTACTGAGTCAAATATTTAGCGTAAGAGCGGTAGGTTTTAAAACAGTAATCGGATACCCTATGTCTCTTCCACAATTTTCCTCATAAAAGAAAAAGCGTTTATTTATTTTTTCTCTTCTTTTTCACTTTTGTTAAATATGTTTTTAAACTATTTTCTATTCTTAACCATTTTCTCTTTTAATCTATTATAATAAAATACATATATGCCTAGATATCGTGTCACAGTAGGTGTGAATGGGTGACAGTGGTGTGGCCTATTTGAAGTCTAGTTATTACTACTACTTCTCTTCTTGACATTTTCCTATTCAAAATTTTAACTTCTATCCATTTTTTGAGGCTGGGTTTAATTTTGTAGAGTTTGTTATTTTTGCAGGAGTTCCACAACTCTTGCCATTTGATTGTAATAAAGTTATTGATTAAAGGGTTTGCAATCTGTGAGGGGTAATTTTATATCCCTACTGTTGATGTTTAATGATCTTTTAGCTTCTTTGTCTACTTTTTCGTTTCCTCTGAGACCAATATGGCTGGGAATCCAGCATAAAATAATGTTTTGTTCTCTGGTGATCAGTGTTCAAACTCAAATGTCGTCAGAGACAATTTATTCATATATGACAATGTCCCGTAGGGATTAAGTTTTCTAAGCAGTTTTTGTGTTCAATTCATTTCAGCTTTTTCCTGATTTAGAGTTTAATTGTTGTTCTGTTGCCATTTTCTTGAAGAATTCCTTGTTGCTTATGCGCTCCAACCAAAATCACTTTCAGACTCTTTCTACAGAACACTATTCTTCGTGCTTCTAGTTTTCGTCTCATCCGTGGGGAGATTGTCCAGCATTCACTGCCATCCAAGACGATGGATTCCACTCCAAAATTCTTTTCTTTATTTTTTTATTTATTCTTTCCGTTTATCAGCACTTTGCATTGTATTATGTCGCTGCTGAAAAACAAAAATTGTCTTGATAGTCAACGAGGAACAGAAACACGGATATATAAAAATATAAACTTATATTTTTATTCTTTCGTCGGTGACGGCTGTGGAGTAGGAAGGCAACTGGAGACATATCGCACACACGTAGGAGTTGTCGGGGAATCGTTGGCCAGCGGGAGTCCTATTTGTCTGTTTCTGTCTGTCTGTCTGTCTGTCTGTCTGTCCTCCCTCTGTCTTTTGTTCTACTTTCAGCCAGAAAACCCAAACTTATCTAACCTAAAATTCCTACGCATTTTTTTTTTGAGGGGTGTCGCTTAATTGAAATCATCTAAGGTCAGATGTACCTGTCAGTCTTTCAAGCCGGTTGTTGCTTGTGTATTTTTTTCTTTTTTTCTTTAATATTGCACACCTCTACCACCATCCACGGCCGGCTATTTTTGTCTATCATATCTTTGTCGGCTATCGCCTGTGTTTTTGCTTTTGATCTTGCACCCATTCACAGCCGGATATTTTTGTCATTTATATTTTTGCCGGTCAATGTAACATATTACACTTCCTTAGCTTTTGGAATTTCGCTTTCGCTGGCCCAATTCGTGTTTGGATCTCGTTGTCGCATTTCCATCCTTTGTTAACGCCCTTCCTAGATATTTAAAATTATGCACCTGCTTAATGTTTATATCTTCAGTTCGTAACGCGCATCTTCGACGTTTTATCATGCTGTCATTAATAACACGGATTTCCTTAATTACTAAACGAATCGGAAACTTCGTGATGGATGTTGATAACTTAAATAACATTCTTTAATTCCTTTCGTCAAATTGCAGAAGATTTTTTTTTCTTATCCGAAATTATTATACTTCTAGTGACTTGCTTACGGTAGCTCGATATTCACAGCCTGTTTTCTATTACATCTTAATTCATTTCTTTTATGACATTTAAAAAATCTTCCTTCACTTATCCAAAATCACTTCAGCCATTTTGAAATGTATATCAACAATATTATGAAATCAAGCTGATAGCTTCAAAGGTTAAGTAGTCTGTGTTGGATCGATTTCAATTTTCGTATCTTAACCTGTTAAGTCGTTTATTACTCTGGTAGCCAACAAGCTAAAAACTTTTATATGCCTTAATTTCAGCACACACATTATATATATATATATATATATATATATATATATATATATATATATATATATATATAGTTATGAATGACTTGTACATTGCGACACGGAAATGTCTATGTTTCGTGATAGATTCTCCTCGTCAGACAATGTTGAATTTTAGTTATGCAAATGATTTACATTTAAATGCAAAAAAAAAAAACATCGGTTTGCTGTTTATGTATGTGAAAGATATAAAATTTACGTGTCTGTTCCTTTTAACTAATCAGAGAGAAGATTCCTTTTGGAATTTGGCCCCAAAGAATACATACTAACTAACTTTTTCTCTTTCTTCCTCCTTTTTTCCTTTCCTTCCTTTCCTCCTTTCTTTTTTTCCCCCTTTCTTTTTTTCCTTTCCTTCCTTTCCTCCTTTCTTTTTTCCTTTCCTTCCTTTCCTCCTTTCTTTTTTTCCTTTCCTTCCTTTCCTCCTTTCTTTTTTTCCTTTCCTTCCTTTCCTCCTTTCTTTTTTTCCTTTCCTTCCTTTCCTCCTTTCTTTTTTTCCCCTTTCTTTTTTTCCTTTCCTTCCTTTCCTCCTTTCCTTTTTTTCCTTTCCTTCCTTTCCTCCTTTCCTTTTTTCCTTTCCTTCCTTTCCTCCTTTCCTTTTTTCCTTTCCTAACAGTGAAGATGTCAACTTACTTTTAACCTAATTTTATCTTTTCCATTTTTTTATTTTTATTGATTCTCGCTTAGTTTTATTGTCTTTGATGTGATGTGGCTATTTACTACCAACTCTGTCCTTTCTGTTTTCTTATCATTTTGGTTTCCTCTCCTAGAGAACAAGAGAGGCGGTCAAGAAAGAGAACAACTTTATTCTTCTTATCAGTGCTTTTCTAGTTCTAATTTTTTTCAATCCTTTCATTTATAAATAACATTTTTATTTTTTCCTGATTAATTCCTGCTATCTTTATACCATTATTTTAATGTCTATTTATTTATTTTAAAACTTTTTTATATTTTTTTATATATAAACAATTTTATGCACCAATTTATTACTTTATTTTGATATTTTATCAGTTATTATTTTCCTTAAACGACTTATTCGTTATATGAATGTTACTTCATTCAAAGTTTGTTTTTATCCATATTCTAACGTGAACATTTTACAATGTCTACATATGACATTTATCTCATTGCGTTTATTTAATAGATATTTATTCTTAAGTGATTTGATAATATATAGGTTTTTGTATAGATATAATGAACATGGTTCATTTAAGGACTTACATGTTTTAGCTTCTTTTAGAATTTTCCACTTTATTGTGGCTGCTTTTTATTTGTTTTCTTCAGATACCAATGATATTTCTATAGGGATGTTCGATTTTTGTACTTGTTATTATTAAATGAAGATGTGTGCTGGTAAATGCGCTGTTTGAGAGTATTCTTAGTACTCCCTAAATGAAGTTTTACATTATTGGGGTTTTTCTTTGAAGATATTTCGCATTGATAGACGATTGATTCCCGTTAGGCACCTGTTTTCTAACGGACAATCTATAGGGCTTCTACAATTACATTTTTCTTGGTTAAATTGTTATTTTCAGTTATTAGGTTTCTTTTATTAATTTTGTTAAATTTTTTAAAAATATTATTTATAGTGATTTTTTATGATTTTTCTAGATTGTTCATACAGCTGTAACTTAATTTAATAGTGTTTTTATTAAAGATCTTACTTAATGGATTTTTCCCGGAAAGTGATTCTTGATTAATATATCCACTTCAAGATGAATGTGACAGTTGTATTAAAATTATGGATGACAAAATTTGCTACTATTTAAGCTATATTTTCAAAAAATCTCCATAGTAAAAATTGAAGAAATTCATTTCTAACTAGGTGCTTGTTTCCTTTGCTAGCCACCATAACATGGGGAAAATAGGGGGAAAAAACGATTCATCCGATCAGCGTATTTGACGGCATATATGCACACCCGCATTCTAATTATAAGAATCTGAAAAATATAACTGAAATTTCTAGAAAATTAATGAGAACTATACTTTAGTATATAGTTAAATATCAGTCGTTTTTATATTAGACTGTAGGGTTTTGGTTTTTTTTTTATAATCATTTCGCCCCAAGCAAGGCAGTTTACTGCCACTGTTTTGCAGGGGGTTACATAGGAGGAAAGTTATGAGAACGAGTGACAGTTTAAGAGGGTGTCAGGAAGTGGGTAAGAGAAGGCCGAGAATACTGATGAGAGTGGAGTGGACGAAAAAAGGAGCATGAGAGAGAGGATGCAGGTTAGTGAGATAGATGACTATTGACTTTACATTTAAATTCTTGGAGATTGTAGCTGTCGGGAAAGCAAATAAACGGAAGGGAATTTTCAGAGGCGGAAAGTGCGAGAAAGGAAACTGTTGGAGTAGAATTTGCGTTTACATTTTATTGGTTTAACAGGGAAAGGGTGGGGCTTAGTTACTAATCTTTTGGCTCGAGTAAATTCATATATAGGAGACACTAGTGAGTTAAGTTCATCAGAGCAGAACCCGTGAAAGTATTTGTAGAAGAGACACAGGAAAGCCACATTGCGCCGGTGATAAAATAACTGTATCTGAGCTGCCAAAGTCGGGATCGATCAAATTACAGATTCTCCGTTGGATTGTGTCAAGGACACCTAGGTGGGTAGCAGGAGCACCCGACCAGATATGGCAGCAGTATTCAATGCACTTTAAACAAAGTTAAACATTGTTTGTGTTTATACCTGTGTGCACAGGTAAAAATTTAATTCACATCCGTTGCATTCAATTAGCTAACTATTTTAATCATTAGCCCATGTATCCTAGCATGGAAGGCAAAATGAGCACAATTAACTCCTTGCTGAATTGAATAAAGGATTCCTATGAAAAAATAAAATAAGACTGATACCTGAAGAAGATTGGAGCTTAAAACAGTCGAAACTTTGTGTAATATATTTGTGTGAACCGACAGAAATATGACTGACATCAAAAGTAGAAAACACAACCAACGGTTGACAAGAAATATGATTGACATCAAAGGCAGGAAACACAAATTAGTGATCGCCAAAATGTGATTGACATCGAGGTCAGCCGGCTTCAAAGCCAATAGACGGCGCAGATGATTGACAGATGTGTCTGACCATAGATTACCAAATTAAGCGAAAACACGAGAAGGCAAAAATGTATGAAAATTTAAGGTTATATAATTTCGTTTTTTTTTTTATCTGGCCGAAATCAAAACACCGAGAGACGCAGGGAGAACCCAGGGAAGAGAGAAGAAGAGAGACAACTCTTGCTGGTCAACGAGTCCCGACAATCCTTGGTATGTACTTGATTTTCTCTTGTTACATTCCCCTTTATACAACAGTCATCGACGCAGTATAAAAATATGTTTATATTTTTATGTATACGTTGTTCGTTTGTTGTACAGAGAGCCACCATAATATACTTCAGTTGTAAGTAAAGCAACGAATGTGAGTATACTACCACTGGAAATTGTTTAAAATTTATTCAGAAAATATGAAAAAGACTACGTAATAAACAAGGCAAAAGAAACGATCATTTTTTTATTCTTATGACAAAATTTCGAGTAACTTTTTCACAGGACTATAGCCAATTGAATTAAAGTGTTGGTTGGTGAATTTGGAGGGATAATATTGTGGGTTCCATCTCTGCACCGGGTAGTACAGACTCACCTTGATCAAGCATATGACTAACTTTAACTAAGCACAACTAAAAAAGAAAAAAAGATGTAATATAAAATTAATATGATAATATTAAGTTGATATAAAATTGATAATATTTATGGTAATAATGTGCAATAATAAAGCAAATTTTAATAGTTGACACTATTTATTTTGATCGCAATGTTGTCCTCTACTTTATTGTCATATTCACGACGTCTGAGACTGTTGTAGGTTCCGGCCTTTTTCCTTCTGGTGATACGTAGGAATTTTGTCTTCTGGTAGGAATTGTTTATGTCTGTCTGAATGTCTACAATAGGCATTATCTTTATTTACATTCAGAATAATATCCTCACCGTTGTTGTTCTGATCGCAAGTTTCGGCCTTTGTGCCCTCCTGCTTTCGTCAGCTGTCTAAATAATACAAACTTCAGTCATCAGTCAACTGCCATGTGTGAAACACGCTTGGGCAATCATGTCTTGAAAGAGACATGACTGACTGGGCAGAAGATTATCCCGCAGTAGGTTGCCATTGCTTTCTGCGGTAGACTGGTTGCCAGACAAGGCTATAGAACCCAATCTGTCCTGTTATTTGACTCATAGCTAGAGGGAGAAGCGATATATTATATTATTACGTAATAATTAGTGGGGGATCAGTTTATTACTTCATAACAATAGAAAACCGACCCCCCACTTTATGACTAGTAGAAGCCTTAATCATGATTCCAACTATATATGGGCAGAAGATTATCCCGCAGTAGGTTGCCATTGCTTTCTGCGGTAGAATGGTTGCCAGCCAAGGCTATAGAACCCAATCTGTTCTATTATTTAACCCATAACTGGAGGGAAGAGGCGGATTAATACCTTTCCTAAGGGTATTTGCGCGTAAGTGAATGCAATGAATTCAACTGGAATTCGAACTCGGCTCTCCGATTTCTCGTTCCAAGCCGATATCCACTGCACCACAACGCACACTTGATCACTTAAAATAGAGCAAGTATAAATAAGATGAAGAGAATAACTGAGCTGTTTAAAATCCCGTTTATATTCGAGTATAGTCCTGCTATTTATGATCATTTTTACGCAAGAAATATAAATCACTTCATACACAGGTATTTTTCCTAAAGGTTTTGAAAATTAATCCCCTCAAAATCAGTGATCGTACTATACAATAAGTCGACTTATACACGAGTATTTACAGTATAAACAAGAGACCATACCCCTACACATAAACAGAAAAACGGGAACAACCGACCTACCCACATAGATTCAGTTCGTAATTCCCTAGATCTTCATCGATAGATGCCTTAAGAATGTCGGAGTGTACAACAACCGAATCAGTAGATGAGGATATTAGTTCAAACATAAATTAAAATATTTGATGACTCATCATCCCTGAAATTTAAACAAAAAGCCAGTGAGTTTTCATATCATAGCCGTTAATGTGTTAACGAATCCCGGGTGACTCTTGTGGATAGGAAATTAAGAATTAAAAGCAACTTTCTTCTTCACTTTTTATCAAAATTCACAATGACGTGTAAAATCCTGGTCTTACCAAAGAGAAAAAGGATTAACCACGTGCTTAAAGAAGAAGTCGAAAATGGATTTCGCAAGTAGATGTCAAATTGATTTTCTGACCAATGGAAGCGATTTTGCAAAACTAAAAAGACTTAGCGATCCAGTGCGAAAGGCTAAATAACTATATCGGTCAGTGTCGGCCAGACAGTCAGATGGAAGCAGCGAAACGACACAGTAAAATGTAACAAAGGAGAAACTTTAAGTCGACCCAGACTTAAGGTAGCGTCATATATTCTCCTTCTTTCCCTTTCTCCTTCTTTCTCGTGTGCTGATTCCTTTTAATTCTTCTTCTCCATTCAAAGATATTTCTACCAAACAAACGCTCATGCATACATGCATACATACATACATACATATAAACTCTTTCCAACAAATTACTACTACGAACATTTCTACAACTCTTGATACTCTTAAATTTCTCATTGAACATTAACTTTTACGCATTCTTGTTATTCTTTTCTATCAATAAATTTCTATTTTTAACATACAAAATGTATATTTTCATTTTCCGACACATTCAACATTCCGTTCTGATGAAAACCTTCTGATAATTCTGCATAAAACTTGTAAGATTTTTTTTTTATCATTTCACCCCAAGCAAGGCATTCCACTGCCACTATTGTGCAAGGGGTTACATACGGGAAGGTAAAGAGAAAGTGTGGTTAGATATAGGAAATATCAGAAGGAGGGTGATAGACAGGTTGGGCAGATGGGAAGAGTGTTTGAGAGAATGGATGTGAGTTTGTGTTAGGAGGTGTCTATTGACCTTACATTTAAACAACTGGAGATTTTAGCTGTCGGAGAAGCAATTTGTAGGGAGTTAGGTTACGTATGACACAAGGCCGAAGTAATAAACATTAACCATCTCCCTACAGCTTCAGATCACACAAAAAATTGAAAAATACCAGGACTTCACTTGTGAACTGAGAAAACTCTAGAACACGAATGTTAGTGGGATATCGTAAATAGTTAGAAAATTTACAATATTAAATTTGATAATATAATATGTATTAATTTGATAATAATTTGATAATATAATATGTATTAATTTGATAATAATTTGATAATATAATATGTATTAATTTGATAATAATTTGATAATATAATATGTATTAATTTGATAATAATTTGATAATATAATATGTATTAATATCAAATATTAAATTTGATAATATTTGTCTGGTAAGTAGTAATGAAGTGTTAATTATGACAAGTACAACAAGAATAGAGATATTTGTCAAAATGTAATTAAGTTAAAAGTGATAACTCCTCATCGATGGTTTCACACAAAAGCAAGGCGTACAAATAATAAAATGTTCTTCTTATCAATTCAAGAATTGATATATTCGTGCGCAGACTCTGACACGACCCACAGAAAAGTAAATAAAAAAATATATCTCATATCATTGTTAAGACTATATTCCGATTAACCCAAAGGAGATTCTTGCATTGTCAAGAAGATGTTCTCTCTTTCGCCGGAGATCATCCCATTGAGTTGACGGACCGACCATTTAGATATTTTAAATGAGTCTTCAACTTCACGAATGAATCATTGCGTTAAAATACGAATCGTGATTAGGCTGGTCACCATGGACTATTTCTTATTCTCTCTTCTTGTAAGTCCAAAGGCGTTATCGTGGCTAAAATCAATACTCCACAGTATCAATGCGTAAAAGGAGGATATATGCTAGAATGGTAGTCTCGTGTGAGTATACGAATAAAGATAATTCTTTTAAAAATGCTCAATTCCAAAGTATATGAAAATAAAGTAACTCCGAATAACATAATAAGTTGAGTCATAAATTATTTGTATTTGCTAATTAATTTTAGAATTGGAAAATAAAGGTGAGTTCTAATTTATTCAGTTATGAGTGTAAACCCTGGCGACAAAATTGAATGTCCAAAAATTTGAAATGATTATTACATATATATATATATATATATATATATATATATATATATATATATATATACTTAAATAGATACACAACCGTCTTTTTATAATATATATATATATATATATATATATATATATATATATATATATTCCATTTGTCATCGAGTTATTATGCAACCCAGGTTTCTACCATGAGGGGTGTATTCAGTCAATTTTCAATAGCTTCCAATAACTTTCAATAAAGTTATTGAAAATCGCATGAAGACACCACTCATGGTAGAAACCTGGGTCGCGTATTAACTAGTTTACAAATGTAAAATATTCAAAAAGTTCTGCAATATAATTGTATTGAACACTTTTAATACAACTGTGTACTGGTCTAATTTTATTATGACCAAAAACTAAGTAATTAAACAATATATATACATATAGCCATCCACAGACAGATCTGTTTCGTAGCTTATCAGTACGGTTGGTTTTAACCCAGGATTTAAATCCAACCGAATTGGCGTCAGTCGGCGATTCTACCTCTGAACTATATATATATATATATATATATATATATATAGTCATCCTCAGACAGTCTTGTTTCACCGTAACACAGCTCATTATTACGGTCAGTTAGACAGCCGAATGCTGCCAGACAGGATTAAAACTCAACCTATTTGACATCAGTCGGAGATTCTACCCCTAAGCTATCGCCGAACGTGGAAGAAAGTCAGGTTTTAGCGTGTTATATACACAACGTAAGCAAACGCCAGTAAGCAACAGTGTTCAATTCATTGCTGTAGAACGATGTGTAAATAACGTGTGTCTACATTGTGTATAAAATCTGCCTTCCTCCACCGTGCGCTGATGGCCTAGTGGTAGAATTTTCGACTGATTTCAAATCGGTTGGGCTTTAATTCTGTCTGGAAGAAGTTGGATGTCTCACCGTAATAATGAGCTATGATACAGGACAGTCTGCGGATGATTATACATATATATAATTCTGTTCGTTGGTTCGTTTTGTTTTACGGTATGTGAACCTCAGCAGATCATTTAATGCCAACATTTTTACAATTTATTCGAATGAACAGTAAATGTATTCTTTGTAAGAAATTAGTCGAGAATCAGATATGTTATTAGTATCTATCTATATATATATATATATATATATATATATATATATATATATATTAGTCATCCACATACAATCCTGTTTTGTGTATCACAGCTCATTGTGGCTAGACATCCACTTGCTTCCAGGCGGAATTGAAACTCGACCGATTTGGTGTCAATTGGAGTGCCTACTCCCTAAGTTATCGGCACATGGAATGAGGGATGAGAAACCTTTAGTGTGTCATATATATATACGGTGTATACACACGCCAGACACCGGTAGAACTCAATTCATTACTGCAGAGTAATGTGTACATCGCAGAAGTCGTAACTATTTTTGAATTTTTCCTCTCTAGAGAGCTCAATCGTAATGAGAGCATAGTTTATTTGTCATCTACATACAAACTTGTTTCGCTGTATCACAGCTCATCATTGTGACTGACATCAATTTGCTTCCAGCCAGAATCGAAACTCAACCGATTTGGCGTCAGTCGGAGTGCCTAAACTATCGGCGCATATATATATATATATATATATATATATATATATATATATACGTACATAGCAACGTGTGTTATTCTACAGAAATCGATATACAGATTTGCTCTATCAAACTAAGAAGTGAACTGGATTGTCTCTGTGTTTAAAATGCATAGCTTTACGTTTAAATCAACAGTCGAATAAACTTATCGGTTATTGATCTTTGTGGTGTGTATGTCGAAATATACAACACAAACTTCCGGCTTTTTCACTGATAGTTATAGATTTACTAGCAGTATAGCCCGGCGTTGCTTGGGTGTCATGAAAGCTTTAAAACTAATCCATGGTCCTGGAGCTCAGACTCTTTGAACGTTGGCACGAAAGACTAAAAAGCAATAGTTGTTTCCAGTTAAAGCTAAACCGTAGACTGAAAGAAAAATGAATGGATGTAAGTCAAATTTTGATTTCCTGCTATCGATATCAAATAAGATTTTTTCGTCGTAAACTGAATTTTGAAGGCTAAATAAGTCCTCTGAGTAAATAGTATCATGGCTGAGACTGAGACAATTATACCTACTTAGAGCCAAACCCGAAGAAAAAATAAAAGGGCTGAAAAAATACAGACATACAGGCAGATAAACAGACACATACACAAACATCTTGCCTTATATATATATATATATATATATATATATATATATATATATATATTATCGATTTTCTACACTATTGTAAGAACTGCAACCTTGAAACTTTTGAATATCGTTTCTTATGTCTTTGTCTATGAGTGTATCAAATTTGATTAAAATCGGACCACTCCTTTATAACCCATTTTTTTCAATATTTATCAGGGGTACATCGACACAAAACCTAGCTAAGAACACTCGCAGACGCTTATAGTACAACTGTGTAAATTTTCAAGAAAATCGGTTCTGCCGTTTCGGAGTCTATAGGTAACGGACACACACACACACATACACATACACATACACACACACACACACACACACACACACAGACAAAGTTCCATTTATGAATTAGTTTAGATTTAAATACAGAGAGGTGAGATATTGAATACACGGGAAGTGTTGTAACAGTAGCCAGAAAGTGCGACGCTGAGATCCGAAGGCGAATCGGTATGGCCATGGATGCCTTCCAGAAGCTGAGTAGAATGTTGAGAGACAGGGAAACTTCGCTACAAAGAAAGAATGGACTACTGAACTACTATGTGATGTCTGTTCTTTAATATGATAGTGAATGCTAGACAGTCTCATCAATAATTGAAGAGAGACTTGAAGTAACCGAAATGTGGTTCTACAGAAGGATGTTGAAGATAATATGGATCGAGCATGTGAGCAATGATTAGGTTTTGGAAATGATGGAAACGAAAAGGAAATTAATACTGAACATAAGAAAAAGGCAGCTAAAGTCTCTGAGAGATATAATGAAGAAAGCCGGCTTATACAATCTGATACACAGGGGAAAGCAAAGCGTAACATACTTGACGGGTTTGAGCAAGTGAATGGCAAAGTGGAGTTTTATTGGAGAAGAAGAAGAAGAAGAATTTTGAACAATATGGATTTGAAAAGCGAAAGGCATTCTAGATGGCGGGTATTATAGACAGGTGGACAATTATTAATTTGCACATATTCTATCCGTTCTTGTTTGTTAAGGACATCACTTTAAAAAATAAACATTTACACGCAACTCTTAAAAAAGTCAGTTCTCGAAATTCGAGACAAATCTATTTCACTCTGTCACAAATATTTACCACTTTTCTTAAAAAGTTCTGCTTTCCTTGTCACTTTTCTTTTTTTGGTATTGTTACCACTTTTTTATTTCACTTATGTCAGTCAGTTAAGTGTCATATGTGATACACGCTTGGGCGATCATGTCCCAAAAGAGACATGACTAATTGGGCAAAAGATTTACCGCAGTAGATTGCTAATACTTTCTGCAGTAGAGTGGTTACCAATCAAGGCTATGTAACTCAATTTGTTCTCTTATTTAACCCATAACTGGAGGGAAGAGACAGATTTATACCTTTCTCAATGGTATTTGCGTGTAAGTGAATGCAAGGAATTCAACTGGAATTCAAACTCAGCTCCCTGATGTCTCTTTCCTAGCCGATATCCACTTAGTTAACCAAAAACATGTTTGTCTTCGTTTAAATTTCAGTTTATTTTACGATAATCTCTCAAACGTCCTTCCTAGCATGATTTTTCTGTTTTTTGGGGGTTATTTTTCTTTTGCCCTGTCTGCGAATATCATGGATCGAGCATGTGAGCAATGATGAGGTCTTGATGGAAACAAAAAAGAAAATTAATATTGAGCATCAGGAAGAGACAGCTGAAGTTCCTGGGACACGCAATGAGGAAGGAGGGCCTGGAGAACCTGATACTAACAGGCCAGATAGAGTGGAAAAGAGACAGGGGAAAGCAACGGATAACATATTTGAAGGACCTAATCAGGTGGATGACTAAACGAGAATTGCATGGCGTAACAGGAGAAGGCGTGCTCAGAGCCACCAGGGATAGGGGAACGTGGAAAGCCATGATCGCCTACGTCCTGAAGGGACAGGGCACATAGAAGAAGAACCCTTCAAATTCAATATGAAATCAACTCTATTCCTATCCTCGTCATGAAAAGAAATCTACATCTTCTCTTGTCTGTAATGGTTGTAAAAAGAGAAGCCCAAAATTTATATCCCTGGGAAGTGTCCTCACAAGAAATAAAGGAGAGAGTACTGGATTGCTATGTGATGTCTGTTCTTCAATATGGTAGTGAATGTTGGACAATATCAACAAAGATGAAGGGAAACTTGAAGTAACTGAAATGTGGTTCTATAGAAGCATACTGGATATAAAGTGGGGGATCAATTCCATATTACAATCAATATATAAACTGAACCCTCATTTTGTGGCCATGCTAGTTTCTACACATTTATATCCCTGAGATCCAAAAGCACAAGCATGCATTCCAGGAACTGAGTAGAGCATTAAGAAACAGGACAATTCCTCTAGAAACATATAGGTGAGTACTGGATTGCTATGTGATGTCTGTTCTTCAATATGGTAGTGAATACAGGACAATCTCCTGAAAGATAAAGGAGAAACTTGAAACACACAAAATGTGGTTCTACAGAAGGATGCTGAGGATACCATGTGAGCAACGATAAGGTTTTTGAGAGGATGGAAACGAAAAAGAAAGTAATACTGAACATCAGGAAAAGACAGCTAAAGTTCCTGGAAGATGTAATAAGGAAACTAGGCCTGAAGAATCTGATACTCACAGGTGAGATAGAGGGTAAGAGAGACAGGGGAAAGCAACGCGTAACATACTTGACGAGCTTGAGATGGTAGAATGGGGTATGGGTGAGGTAAAACGATGTTAAGGATATGGAAATGTGGAAGGCAATGTTCGCCTATGTCCTGATGGGATGTGGCACATAGAAGAAGAATGGTGATTGTCTGTTAGATCGTTATTCCCTCTAACCGAACTATGTTATCAAATGTCTTCCTTCTTTATCCACAAAGTAAATCCTCATTTTCAGTTGCGTGTGTTGTTTATCTACACTTCCACACCAACATAAGTGGAAAAAAATTATAACTTCTCATCCTTAAAAAAAATTCTTTTTCCTCATGTTTGATTTAGTTGCATCGCACATCAGTTGACCTTTCACTTCCAATAATTCGCCAAAACGAGTCCTATTCATTTCGCTAATATTCTAAACAAGACTATTTCTATATATATAAAAATCCAATGCTTATTAACTCTTTCCCTAATATGATACTATAATACAATAACATAATTCATTCCATTTGAGTGACCTCAAATGGAATGACAACATTGAATCCATAGCTGCATCTACTGCCAGGAAATTTTTCTTGTCAGAATTCATTTTGCACATTTATAAATCTACCATTCGTCCTTGCATTGAATACTGTTGCAATATCTGGTCGGATGCTCCTGTTTTTCATTTTGAGGTTCTCGATAAAATCCAAAGAATCCTGACATGGCAGCCCGCGTTCAGTCACTTTCTCATAGTTATGTGGCTTCTCTCTGTCTTTTCTACAAATATTTCCATGAAAACTGCTCAGATGGGCTTTTTTTCCGGATACCTCGACCGCATGTATTTATTCGTGCTACTAGATTGGCATCTAGGTCCCACCATTTTACTGTCGAACTAGTTAAATGTAACCTACTCTTCTATTCTAATAGATTATTTTCTCGCACTTTTCGTTTGTGAAACACACTTCCATTTGCATGTTTCCAATGATAGCATCAATCTCTAAAAGTTTAAATTTTTATCCACTTGATTCCCATCCATCTCTTATCTTTTTTTTTTTTTTTTTGACATCACCTGTACCTTTTTAATCTTTCACTGTAGACCCCCTGCGCACCAGTGACATTTCTGATTTGTTTGGGGTTAAATGACTATAAAAATGAGCTGTCAAATGTATTTCTTCTCATAACATTTTTTAAGACCCAGATTTCCTCGCTAATGTAGCTAATGAACAATACATAGTCGTGCGGAGGTCAAGTTCTCTTCTCTTCTCTAAAGAGGAAGTCGAACGAGTCCTTATGACCGTAACATTTACATTTGGTAAGTAAGAGACGTAATACTCAAAAGGCTACAAAGAAAAGGTAATCTAGACAACTGGCTGACTGTGCGAATAATAATGAACGTGATGCTGCACTCTGCGTTTCTAGACCGAAGGCAAGCGATTCATCCAACATTTGCTGCTGTCTGTCGTCGAGAGAGACAGCATCCGTGCTACAAAGACAAGGTAATCTAGACAACTGGCTGACTGTGCGAATAATAATGGACGTGATGCTGCACTCTGCGTTTCTAGACCGAAGGCAAGCGATTCATCCAACATTTGCTGCTGTCTGTCGTCGAGAGAGACAGCATCCGTGCTACAAAGACAAGGTAATCTAGACAATTGGCTGACTGTGCGAATAATAATGGACGTGATGCTGCACTCTGCGTTTCTAGACCGAAGGCAAGCGATTCATCCAACATTTGCTGCTGTCTGTCGTCGAGAGAGACAGCATCCGTGCTACAAAGACAAGGTAATCTAGACAACTGGCTGACTGTGCGAATAATAATGGACGTGATGCTGCACTCTGCGTTTCTAGACCGAAGGCAAGCGATTCATCCAACATTTGCTGCTGTCTGTCGTCGAGAGAGACAGCATCCGTGCTACAAAGACAAGGTAATCTAGACAACTGGCTGACTGTGCGAATAATAATGGACGTGATGCTGCACTCTGCGTTTCCAGACCGAAGGCAAGCGATTCATCCAACATTGCTGCTGTCGTCGAAGGAACTTAACATCCGTGCTACAAAGACAAAGATGGTAAGACAGCTGGCTGACTGTGCGAATAATAATGGACGTAGTGCTGCACTCTGCGTTTCTAGACCGAAAGCAGAAGCGATTCATCCAACATTTGCTGCTGTCTGTCGTCGAGAGAGACAGCATCCGTGCTACAAAGACAAGGTAATCTAGACAATTGGCTGACTGTGCGAATAATAATGGACGTGATGCTGCACTCTGCGTTTCTAGACCGAAGGCAAACGATTCATCCAACATTTGCTGCTGTCTGTCGTCGAGAGAGACAGCATCCGTGCTACAAAGACAAGGTAATCTAGACGACTGGCTGACTGTGCGAATAATAATGGGAACGTGATGCTGCACTCTGCGTTTCTAGACCGACGGCGAATTCATCCAACATTTGCTGCTGTCTGTCGTCGAGAGAGACAGCATCCGTGCTACAAAGACAAGGTAATCTAGACAACTGGCTGACTGTGCGAATAATAATGGACGTGATGCTGCTCTGCGTTTCCAGACCGAAGGCAAGCAGTTAATCAACATTTGCTGCTGTCTGTCGTCGAGAGAGACAGCATCCGTGCTACAAAGACAAGGTAATCTAGACAACTGGCTGACTGTGCGAATAATAATGGACGTGATGCTGCACTCTGCGTTTCTAGACCGAAGGCAAGCGATTCATCAACTTGGCTTGCTGCTGTCTGTCGTCGAGAGAGACAGCATCCGTGCTACAAAGACAAGGTAATCTAGACAATTGGCTGACTATGCGAATAATAATGGACGTGATGCTGCACTCTGCGTTTCTAGACCGAGGCAACGTTCATCCAACATTTTTACTGCTGTCTGTCGTCGAGGAGGGAACCCAGCATCCGTGCTACAAAGACAAGGTAATCTAGACAACTGGCTGACTGTCAAGAATAATAATGGACGTGATGCTGCACTCTGCGTTTCCAGACCGAAGGCAAGCGATTCATCAAGCATTTGCTGTCTGTCGTCGAGAGAGACAGCATCCGTGCTACAAAGACAAGGTAATCTAGACAACTGGCTGACTGTGCGAATAATAATGGACGTGATGCTGCACTCTGCGTTTCTAGACCGAAGACAACGATTCATCCAACATTTTGCTGTCTGTCGTCGAGAGAGACGGCATCCGTGCTACAAAGACAAGGTAATCTAGACAACTGGCTGACTGTGCGAATAATAATGGACGTGATGCTGCACTCTGCGTTTCTAGACCGAAGGCAAGCGATTCATCCAACTTGCTGCTGTCTGTCGTCGAGAGAGACAGCATCATGCTACAAAAGACAAGGTAATCTAGACAATTGGCTGACTGTGCCGAATAATAATGGACGTGATGCTGCACTCTGCGTTTTCTATGGAGCGAGCAGCGATTCATCAACATTTGCTGCTGTCTGTCGTCGAGAGAGACAGCATCCGTGCTTACAAAGACAAGGTAATCTAGACAACTGGCTGACTGTGCGAATAATAATGGACGTGATGCTGCGCTCTTTGCGTTTCTAGACCGAAGACAGCGATTCATCCAACATTTGCTGCTGTCTGTCGTCAAGAGACAGCATCCGTCACTACAAAGACAAGGTAATCTAGACAACTGACTGAAACTGTGCGAATAATAATGGACGTGATGCTGCACTCTGCGTTTCCCAGCCGAGCAAGCGATTCATCCAACATTTGCTGCTGTCTGTCGTCGAGAGAGACAGCATCCGTGCTACAAAGACAAGGTAATCTAGACAACTGGCTGACTGTGCGAATAATAATGGACGCGATGCTGCACTCTACGTTTCTAGACCGAAGGCAAGCGATTCATCAACATTTGCTGCTGTCTGTCGTCGGGAGGACAGCATCCGTGCTCTAAAGACAAGGTAATCTAGACAACTGGCTGACTGTGCGAATAATAATGGACGTGCTGCACTCTGCGTTTCTAGACCGAAGGCAAGCGATTCGACCAACATTTGCTGCTGTCTGTCGTCGAGAGAGACAGCATCCGTGCTACAAAGACAAGGTAATCTAGACAACTGGCTGACTGTATAGATAATAATAGACCCGTGATGCTGCACTCTCTGCGTTTCCAGACCGAAGGCAAGCGATTCATCCAACATTTGCTGCTGTCTGTCGTCGAGAGAGACAGCATCCGTGCTACAAAGACAAGGTAATCTAGACAACTGGCTGACTGTGCGAATAATAATGGACGTGATGCTGCTCTGTTTCCAGACCGAAGGCAAGCGATTCATCCATTGCTGCTGTCTGTCGTCGAGGAAGACAGCATCCGATGCTACAAAGACAAGGTAATCTAGACAGCGGCTGACTGTGCGAATAATAATGGACGTGATGCTGCACTCTGCGTTTCTAGACCGAAGGCAAGCGATTCATCCAACATTTGCTGCTGTCTGTCGTCGAGAGAGACAGCATCCGTGCCAAAGACAAGGTAATCTAGACAACTGGCTGACTGTGCGAATAATAATGGACCTGATGCTGCACTCTGCGTTTCCAGACCGAAGCGAGCGATTCATCCAACATTTGCTGCTGTCTGTCGTCGAGAGAGACAGCATCCGTGCTACAAAGACAAGGTAATCTAGACAACTGGCTGACTGTGCGAATAATAATGGACGTGATGCTGCACTCTGCGTTTCTAGACCGAAGGCAAACGATTCATCAACATTTGCTGCTGTCTGTCGTCGAGAAGACAGCATCTGCGTGCTACAAAGACAAGGTAATCTAGACAACTGGCTGACTGTGCGAATAATAATGGACGTGATGCTGCACTCTGCGTTTCTAGACCGAAGGCAAGCGATTCATCCAACATTTGCTGCTGTCTGTCGTCGAGAGAGACAACATCCATACAAAGACAAGGTAATCGGAATAACTGGCTGACTGTGCGAATAATAATGGACGTGATGCTGCACTCTGCGTTTCCAGACCGAAGGCAAGCGATTCATCAACATTTGCTGCTGTCTGTCGTCGAGAAGACAGCATCCGTGCTACAAAGACAAGGTAATCTGAACCAACTGGCTGACTGTGCGAATAATAATGGACGTGATGCTGCACTCTGCGTTTCCAGACCGAAGGCAAACGATTCATCCAACATTTGCTGCTGTCTGTCGTCGAGAGAGACAGCATCCGTGCCAAGGTAATCTGAACAACTGGCTGACTGTGCGAATAATAATGGACGTGATGCTGCACTCTGCGTTTCTAGACCGAAGGCAAGCGATTCATCCAACATTTGCTGCTGTCTGTCGTCGGGAGAGACAGCATCCGTGCTACAAAGACAAGGTAATCTAGACAACTGGCTGACTGTGCGAATAATAATATGGACGTGATGCTGCACTCTGCGTTTCCAGACCGAAGGCAAGCGATTCATCCAACATTTACTGCTGTCTGTCTTCAGAGGGCAACATCCGTGCTACAAAGACAAGGTAATCTAGACAACGGCTGACTGTGCGAATAATAATGGACGTGATGCTGCACTCTGCGTTTCTAGACCGAAGGCAAGCGATTCATCCAACATTGCTGTCTGTCGTCGAGAAGACATCCATGCCCTACGAACAAGGTAATCTAGACAACTGGCTGACTGCGAATAATAATGGACGTGATGCTGCACTCTGCGTTTCTAGACCGAAGGAGCAAAGCGATTCATCCAACATTTGCTGCTGTCTGTCGTCGAGAGGAACAGCATCTGTGCTACAAAGACAAGGTAATCTAAGACAACTGGCTGACTGTGCGAATAATAATGGACGTGATGCTGCACTCTGCGTTTCCAGACCGAAGGCAAGCGATTCATCCAACATTTGCTGCTGTCTGTCGTCGAGAGAGACAGCATCCGTGCCTACAAAGACAAGGTAATCTAGACAACTGGCTGACTGTGCGAATAATAATGGACGTGATGCTGCACTCTGCGTTTCCAGACCGAAGGCAAGCGATTCATCCAACATTTGCTGCTGTCTGTCGTCGAGAGAGACAGCATCCGTGCTACAAAGACAAGGTAATCTAGACAACTGGCTGACTGTGCGAATAATAATGGACGTGATGCTGCACTCTGCGTTCAGACCGAAGGCAAGCGATTCATCCAACATTTGCTGCTGTCTGTCGTCGAGAGAGACAGCATCCGTGCTACAAAGACAAGGTAATCTAGACAACTGGCTGACTGTGCGAATAATAATGGACGTGATGCTGCACTCTGCGTTTCTAGACCGAAGGCAACGATTCATCCAACATTTGCTGCTGTCTGTCGTCGAGAGAGACAGCATCCGTGCTAAAGACAAGGTAATCTAGACAACTACAATACGACTGTGCGAATAATAATGGACGTGATGCTGCACTCTGCGTTCCTAGACCGAAGGCAAGCGAGATTTCATCCAACATTTGCTGCTGTCTGTCGTCGAGAGAGACAGCATCCGTGCTACAAAGACAAGGTAATCTAGACAACTGGCTGACTGTGCGAATAATGGACGTGATGCTGCACTCTGCGTTTCTAGACCGAGCAAGCGATTCATCAACATTTGCTGCTGTCTGTCGTCGAGAGAGACAGCATCCGTGCTACAAAGACAAGGTAATCATCTAGACAACTGGCTGACTGTGCGAATAATAATGGACGTGATGCTGCACTCTGCGTTTCTAGACCGAAGGCAAGCGATTCATCCAACATTTGCTGCTGTCTGTCGTCGAGAGAGACAGCATCCGTGCTACAAAGACAAGGTAATCTAGACAACTGGCTGACTGTGCAATAATAATGGACGTGATGCTGCACTCTGCGTTTCTAGACCGAAGGCAAGCGATTCATCCAACATTTGCTGCTGTCTGTCGTCGAGAGAGACAGCATCCGTGCTACAAGACAAGGTAATCTAGACAACTGGCTGACTGTGCGAATAATAATGGACGTGATGCTGCACTCTGCGTTTCTAGACCGAAGGCAAGCGATTCATCCAACATTTGCTGCTGTCTGTCGTCAAGGAGAGACAGCATCATGCTGCAAAGACAGGTAATCTAGACAACTGGCTGACTGTGCGAATAATGGACGTGATGCTGCACTCTGCGTTTCCAGACCGAAGGCAAAGCGATTCATCCAACATTTGCTGCTGTCTGTCGTCGAGGGCAACATCCCGTGCTACAAAGAGCAAGGTAATCTAGACAACTGGCTGACTGTGCGAATAATAATGGACGTGATGCTGCACTCTGCGTTTCTAGGGCCGAAGGCAAGCGATTCTCCCAACATTTGCTGTCTGTCGTCGAGAGAGACAGCATCCGTGCTACAAAGACAAGGTAATCTAGACAACTGGCTGACTGTGCGAATAATAATGGACGTGATGCCACTCTGCGTTTCTAGACCGAGGCAAGCGATTCATCCAACATTTGCTGCTGTCTGTCGTCGAGAGAGACAGCATCCGTGCTACAAAGACAAAGATGAAATCTAGACAACGACTGTGCGAATAATAATGGACGTGATGCTGCACTCTGCGTTTCTAGACCGAAGGCAAGCGATTCATCCAGCATTTGCTGCTGTCTGTCGTCGAAGAGACAGCATCCGTGCTACAAAGACAAGGTAATCTAGACAACTGGCTGACTGTGCGAATAATAATGGACGTGATGCTGCACTCTGCGTTTCTAGACCGAGCGAAGCGATTCATCCAACATTTGCTGCTGTCTGTCGTCGAGGAGACTGCCCAGCATCTGTGCTAAAGACAAGGTAATCTAGACAACTGGCTGACTGTGCGAATAATAATGGACGTGATGCCTCTGCGTTTCCAGACCGAAGGCAAGCGATTCATCCAACATTTGCTGCTGTCTGTCGTCTGAGAGAGACAGCATCCGTGCTACAAAGACAAGGTAATCTAGACAACTGGCTGACTGTGCGAATAATAATGGACGTGATGCTGCACTCTGCGTTTCCAGACCGAAGGCAGAGAAGCGATTCATCCAGCATTTGCTGCTGTCTGTCGTCAGGAGAGACAGCATCCGTGCTACAAAGACAAGGTAATCTAGACAACTGGCTGACTGTGCGAATAATAATGGACGTGATGCTGCACTCTGCGTTTCTAGACCGAAGGCAAGCGATTCATCCAACATTTGCTGCTGTCTGTCGTCGAGAGAGACAGCATCCGTGCTACAAAGACAAGGTAATCTAGACAACTGGCTGACATTGCGAATAATAATGGACGTGATGCTGCACTCTGCGTTTCCAGACCGAAGGCAAGCGATTCATCCAACATTTGCTGCTGTCTGTCGTCGAGAGAGACAGCATCCGTGCTACAAAGACAAGGTAATCTAGACAACTGGCTGACTGTGCGAATAATAATGGACGTGATGCTGCACTCTGCGTTTCAGACGAAATCAAGCGATTCATCCAACATTTGCTGCTGTCTGTCGTCAGAGACAGCATCCGTACTACAAAGACAAGGTAATCTAGACAACTGGCTGACTGTGCGAATAATAATGGACGTGATGCTGCACTCTGCCGTTTCCAGACCGAAGGCAAGCGATTCATCCAACATTTGCTGCTGTCTGTCGTCGAGAGAGACAGCATCCGTGCTAAAAGACAAGGTAATCTGGAGCAACTGGCTGACTGTGCGAATAATAATGGACGTGATGCTGCACTCTGCGTTTCTAGACCGAAGGCAAGCGATTCATCCAACATTTGCTGCTGTCTGTCGTCGAGAGAGACAGCATCCGTGCTACAAAGACAAGGTAATCTAGACAACTGGCTGACTGTGCGAATAATAATGGACGTGATGCTGCACTCTGCGTTTCCAGACCGAGGCAAGCGATTCATCCAACATTTGCTGCTGTCCTGTCGTCGAGAGAGACAGCATCCGATACTACAAAGACAAGGTAATCTAGACAACTGGCTGACTGTGCGAACAATGGACGTGATGCTACTCTGCGTTTCTAGACCGAAGGCAGCGATTCATCCAACATTTTGCTGCTGTCTGTCGTCGAGAGAGACAGCATCCGTGCAAAGAAGACAAGGTAATCTAGACAACTGGCTGACTGTGCGAATAATAATGGACGTGATGTGCTGCACTCTGCGTTTCAGACCGAAGGCAAGCGATTCATCCAACATTTGCTGCTGTCTGTCGTCGAGAGAGACAGCATCCGTGCTGCAAAGACAAGGTAATCTAGACAACTGGCTGACTGTGCGAATAATAATGGACGTGATGCTGCACTCTGCGTTTCTAGACCGAAGGCAAGCGATTCATCCAACATTTGCTGCTGTCTGTCGTCGAGAGAGACAGCATCCGTGCTACAAAGACAAGGTAATCTAGACAACTGGCTGACTGTGCGAATAATAATGGACGTGATGCTGCACTCTGCGTTCCTAGACCGAGCAAGCGATTCATCCAACATTTGCTGCTGTCTGTCACGTCGAGAGAGACAGCATCCGTGCTACAAAAATAAGGTAATCTAGACAACTGGCTGACTGTGCGAATAATAATGGACGTGATGCTGCACTCTGCGTTTCCAGACCGAAGGCAAGCGATTCATCCAACATTTGCTGCTGTCTGTCGTCGAGGAAGACAGCATCCGTGCTACAAAGACAAGGTAATCTAGACAACTGGCTGACTGTGCGAATAATAATGGACGTGATGCTGCACTCTGCGTTTTAGACCGAAGGCAAGCGATTCATCCAACATTTGCTGCTGTCTGTCGTCGAGAGAGACAACATCCGTGCTAAAAGACAAGGTAATCTAGACAACTGGCTGACTGTGCGAATAATAATGGACGTGATGCTGCACTCTGCGTTTCTAGACCGAAGGCAAGCGATTCATCAACATTTGCTGTCTGTCGTCAGGGAGGGCAGCATCCGTGCTACAAAGACAAGGTAATGCAGACAACTGGCTGACTGTGCAGGCAATAATGGACGATGCTGCGCTCTGCGTTTCCAGACCGAAGGCAAGCGATTCATCCAACATTTGCTGCTGTCTGTCGTCGAGAAGACAGCATCCGTGCTACAAGGAACAGGTAATCTAGACAACTGGCTGACTGTGCGAATAATAATGGACGTGATGCTGCACTCTGCGTTTCTAGACCGAGCGAAGCGATTCATCCAACATTTGCTGCTGTCTGCGTCGTCGAGAGAGACAGCATCCGTGCTAAAGAAGACAAGGTAATCTAGACAACTGGCTGACTGTGCGAATAATAATGGACGTGATGCTGCACTCTGCGTTCCAGACCGAGCAAGCGATTCATCCAACATTTGCTGCTGTCTGTCGTCGAGAGAGACAGCATCCGTGCTACAAAGACAAGGTAATCTAGACAACTGGCTGACTGTGCGAATAATAATGGACGTGATGCTGCACTCTGCGTTTCTGAACCGAAGGCAAGCGATTCATCCAACATTTGCTGCTGTCTGTCGTCGAGAGAGACAGCATCCGTGCTAAAGACAAGGTAATCTAGACAACTGGCTGACTGTGCAGATAATAATGGACGTGATGCTGCACTCTGCGTTTCCAGACCGAAGGCAAGCGATTCATCCAACATTTGCTGCTGTCTGTCGTCGAGAGAGACAGCATCCGTGCTACAAGGAACAAGGTAATCTAGACAACTGGCTGACTGTGCGAATAATAATGGACGTGATGCTGCACTCTGCGTTTCCAGACCGAAATCAAGCGATTCATCCAACATTTGCTGCTGTCTGTCGTCGGGGAAGAGACAGCATCCGTGCTACAAGACAAAATTAATCTAGACAACCAACTGGCTGACTGTGCGAATAATAATGGACGTGATGCCGCTCTGCGTTTCCAGACCGAAGGCAAGCGATTCATCCAACATTTGCTGCTGTCTGTCGTCGAAGACAGCATCCGTGCTACAAAGACAAGGTAATCTAGACAACTGGCTGACTGTGCGAATAATAATGGACGTGATGCTGCACTCTGCGTTTCCAGACCGAGAGCGGACGATTCATCCAACGTGCTGCTGTCTGTCGTCGAGAAGGGCAACATCAGTGCTACAAAAGACAAGGTAATCTAGACAACTGGCTGACTGTGCGAATAATAATGGACGTGATGCTGCACTCTGCGTTTCCAGACCGAAACGAAGCGATTCATCCAACATTTGCTGCTGTCTGTCGTCGAGAGAGACAGCATCAGTAGAACAAGGTAATCTAGACAACTGGCTGACTGTGCGAATAATAATGGACGTGATGCTGCACTCTGCGTTTCAGACCGAGCAAGCGATTCATCCAACATTTGCTGCTGTCTGTCGTCAGAGACAGCATCCGTGCTACAAAGACAAGGTAATCTAGACAACTGGCTGACTGTGCGAATAATAATGGACGTGATGCTGCACTCTGCGTTTCAGACCGAAGGCAAGCGATTCATCCAACATTTGCTGCTGTCTGTCGTCGAGAGAGACAGCATCCGTGCTACAAAGACAAGGTAATCTAGACAACTGGCTGACTGTGCGAATAATAATGGACGTGATGCTGCACTCTGCGTTTCCAGACCGAGGCAAACTGATTCATCCAACATTTGCTGCTGTCTGTCGTCGAGAGAGACAGCATCCGTGCTGGGAACGGAGTAGTCTAGACAACTGGCTGACTGTGCGAATAATAATGGACGTGATGCGGCACTCTGCGTTTCTAGACCGAAGGCAAACGATTCATCCAACATTTAGCACTTTTATCTGTACGTCGAGAGAGACAGCATCCGTGTAAAGACAAGGTAATCTAGACAACTGGCTGACTGTGCGAATAATAATGGACGTGATGCTGCACTCTGCGTTTCAGACCGAAGGCAAGCGATTCATCAACATTTGCTGCTGTCTGTCGTCGAGAGAGACAGCATCCGTGCTACAAAGACAAGGTAATCTAGACAACTGGCTGACTGTGCGAATAATAATGGACGTGATGCGGCACTCTGCGTTTCTAGACCGAAGGCAAGCGATTCATCCAACATTTGCTGCTGTCTGTCGTCGAGAGACAGCATCCGTGCTACAAAGACAAGGTAATCTAGACAACTGGCTGACTGTGCGAATAATAATGGACGTGATGCGGCACTCTGCATTCCTAGCCGAAGGCAAGCGATTCATCCAACATTTGCTGCTGTCTGTCGTCGAGAGAGACAGCATCCGTGCTACAAGACAAGGTAATCTAGACAACTGGCTGACTGTGCGAATAATAATGGACGTGATGCTTGCACTCTGCGTTTCCAGACCGAAGGCAAGCGATTCATCCAACATTTGCTGCTGTCTGTCGTCCGAGAGACAGCATCCGTGCTACAAAGACAAGGTAATCTAGACAACTGGCTGACTGTGCGAATAATAATGGACGTGATGCGGCATACCGTTTCTAGACCGAAGGCAAGCGATTCATCCAACATTTGCTGCTGTCTGTCGTCGAGAGAGACAGCATCCGTGCTACAAAGACAAGGTAATCTAGACAACTGGCTGACTGTGCGAATAATAATGGACGTGATGCTGCACTCTGCGTTTCCAGACCGAAGGCAAGCGATTCATCCAACATTTGCTGCTGTCTGTCGTCGAGAGAGACAGCATCCGTGCTACAAAGACAAGGTAATCTAGACAACTGGCTGACTGTGCGAATAATAATGGACGTGATGCGGCACTCTGCGTTTCCAGACCGAAGGCAAGCGATTCATCCAACATTTGCTGCTGTCTGTCGTCGAGAGAGACAGCATCCGTGCTACAAAGACAAGGTAATCTAGACAGCTGGCTGACTGTGCGAATAATAATGGACGTGATGCGGCACTCTGCGTTTCTAGACCGAAGGCAAGCGATTCATCCAACATTTGCTGCTGTCTGTCGTCGAGAAGACGACATCCGATACTACAAAGACAAGGTAATCTAGACAACTGGCTGACTGTGCGAATAATAATGGACGTGATGCTGCACTCTGCGTTCCAGACCGAAGGCAAGCGATTCATCCAACATTTGCTGCTGTCTGTCTCGTCGAGAGAGACAGCATCCGTGCTACAAAGACAAGGTAATCTAGACAACTGGCTGACTGTGCGAATAATAATGGACGTGATGCGGCACTCTGCGTTTCCAGGCCGAAGGCAAGCGATTCATCCAACATTTGCTGCTGTCTGTCGTCGAGAGAGACAGCGTCCGTGCTGCAAAGACAAGGTAATCTAGACAACTGGCTGACTGTGCGAATAATAATGGACGTGATGCGGCACTCTGCGTTTCTAGACCGAAGGCAAGCGATTCATCCAACATTTGCTGCTGTCTGTCGTCGAGAGAGACAGCATCCGTGCCCTACAAAGACAAGGTAATCTAGACAACTGGCTGACTGTGCGAATAATAATGGACGTGATGCTGCACTCTGCGTTTCCAGACCGAAGGCAAGCGATTCATCAACATTTGCTGCTGTCTGTCGTCAGAGACAGCATCCGTGCTACAAAGACAAGGTAATCTAGACAACTGGCTGACTGTGCGAATAATAATGGGACGTGATGCGGCACTCTGCGTTTCTAGACCGAAGGCAAGCGATTCATCCAACATTTGCTGCTGTCTGTCGTCGAGAGAGACAGCATCCGTGCTATAAAGACAAGGTAATCTAGACAACTGGCTGACTGTGCGAATAATAATGGACGTGATGCTGCACTCTGCGTTTCCAGACCCGAAGGCAAGCGATTCATCAACATTTGCTGCTGTCTGTCGTCGAGAGAGACAGCATCCGTGCTACAAAGACAAGGTAATCTAGACAACTATTTGAAGCTGTGCGAATAATAATGGACGTGATGCTGCACTCTGCGTTTCCAGACCGAAGGCAAGCGATTCATCCAACGTGCTGCTGTCTGTCGTCGAGAGAGACAGCATCCGTGCTGCAAGACAGGTGTCTGAACAACTGGCTGACTGTGCGAATAACAATGGACGTGATGCCCTCTGCGTTCCAGACCGAAGGCAAGCGATTCATCAACATTTGCTGCTGTCTGTCGTCGAGGGCAACATCCGTGCTAGACAAGGTAATCTAGACAACTGGCTGACTGTGCGAATAATAATGGACGTGATGCTGCACTCTGCGTTTCCAGACCGAAGGCAAGCGATTCATCCAACATTTGCTGCTGTCTGTCGGAGAGACATCCGTGTAAGGAGCAAGGTAATCTAGACAACTGGCTGACTGTGCGAATAATAATGGACGTGATGCTGCACTCTGCGTTTCCAGACCGAAGGCAAGCGATTCATCCAACATTTGCTGCTGTCTGTCGTCGAGAGAGACAGCATCGGTATTAACAAAGACAAGGTAATCTAGACAACTGGCTGACTGTGCGAATAATAATGGACGTGATGCTGCACTCGTTTCCAGACCGAAGGCAAGCGATTCATCCAACATTTGCTGCTGTCTGTCGTCAGGGAAGACAGCATCCGTGCTGCAAAGACAAAATTGATAGACAACTGGCTGACTGTGCGAATAATAATGGACGTGATGCTGCACTCTGCGTTTCCAGACCGAAACCGGCAGATTCATCCAACATTTGCTGCTGTCTGTCGTCGAGAGAGACAGCATCCGTGCTACAAAGACAAGGTAATCTGAACAACTGGCTGACTGTGCGAACAATAATGGACGTGATGCTGCACTCTGCGTTTCAGACCGAAGGTAAAGCGATTCATCCAACGATTGCTGCTGTCTGTCGTCGGAAGAGACAGCATCCGTGCTACAAAGACAGAGTAATCTAGACAACTGGCTGACTGTGCGAATAATAATGGACGTGATGCTGCACTCTGCGTTTCTAGACCGAAGGCAAGCGATTCATCCAACATTTGCTGCTGTCTGTCGTCGAGAGGAGCAGCATCCGTGCCCCAAAGACAGGAGTAATCTAGACAACTGGCTGACTGTGCGAATAATAATGGACGTGATGCTGCACTCTGCGTTTCCAGACCGAAGGCAAGCGATTCATCCAACATTTGCTGCTGTCTGTCGTCGAGAGAGACAGCATCCGTGCTACAAAGACAAGGTAATCTAGACAACTGGCTGACTGTGCGAATAATAATGGACGTGATGCTGCACTCTGCGTTTTCCAGACCGAAGGCAAGCGATTCATCAACATTTGCTGCTGTCTGTCATCGAGAGAGACAGCATCCGTGCTACCAAAGGCAAGGTAATCTGGAGCAACTGGCTGACTGTGCGAATAATAATGGACGTGATGCCTCTGCGTTTCCAGACCGAAGGCAAGCGATTCATCCAACATTTGCTGCTGTCTGTCGTCGAAGACAGCATCCGTGCTACAAAGACAAGGTAATCTAGACAACTGGCTGACTGTGCGAATAATAATGGACGTGATGCTGCACTCTGCGTTTCCAGACCGAAGGCAAGCGATTCATCCAACATTTGCTGCTGTCTGTCGTCGAGAGAGACAACATCCGTGCTACAAAGACAAGGTAATCTAGACAACTGGCTGACTGTGCGAATAATAATGGACGTGATGCTGCACTCTGCGTTTCCAGACCGAAGGCAAGCGATTCATCCAACATTTGCTGCTGTCTGTCATCAGGGAGAACAGCATCCGTGCTACAAAAACAGGTAATCTAGACAACTGGCTGACTGTGCGAATAATAATGGACGTGATGCTGCACTCTGCGTTTCCAGACCGAAGGCAAGCGATTCATCCAACATTTTGCTGCTGTCTGTCATCGAGAAGACAGCATCCGTGCTACAGAACAAGGTAATCTAGACAACTGGCTATTGCGAATAATAATGGACGTGATGCTGCACTCTGCGTTTCCAGACCGAAGGCAAGCGATTCATCAACATTTGCTGCTGTCGTCGTCGAGAGCAACATCCATTTTAAAGACAAGGTAATCTAGACAACTGGCTGACTGTGCGAATAATAATGGACGTGATGCTGCACTCTGCGTTTCCAGACCGAAGGCAAGCGATTCATCCAACATTTGCTGCTGTCTGTCGTCGAGAGAGACAGCATCCGTGCTAAAGACAAGGTAATCTAGACAACTGGCTGACTGTGCGAATAATGGACGTGATGCTGCACTCTGCGTTTCCAGACCGAAGGCAAGCGATTCATCCAACATTTGCTGCTGTCTGTCATCGAGAGAGACAGCATCCGTGCTACAAAGACAAGGTAATCTAGACAACTGGCTGACTGTGCGAATAATAATGGACGTGATGCGTGCACTCTGCGTTTCCAGACCGAAGGCAAGCGATTCATCCAACATTTGCTGCTGTCTGTCATCGAGAGAGACAGCATCCGTGCTACAAAGACAAGGTAATCTAGACAACTGGCTGACTGTGCGAATAATAATGGACGTGATGCTGCACTCTGCGTTTCCAGACCGAGGGCAAGCGATTCATCAACATTTGCTGCTGTCTGTCGTCGAGAGAGACAGCATCCGTGCTACAAAGACAAGGTAATCTAGACAACTGGCTGACTGTGCGAATAATGGACGTGATGCTGCACTCTGCGTTTCCAGACCGAAGGCAAGCGATTCATCCAACATTTGCTGCTGTCTGTCATCGAGAGAGACGGCATCCGTCCTACGAAGACAAGGTAATCTAGACAACTGGCTGACTGTGCGAATAATAATGGACGTGATGCTGCACTCTGCGTTTCCAGACCGAAGGCAAGCGATTCATCCAACATTTGCTGCTGTCTGTCATCGGAGAGACAGCATCCGTGCTACAAAGACAAGGTAATCTAGACAACTGGCTGACTGTGCGAATAATAATGGACGTGATGCTGCACTCTGCGTTTCCAGACCGAGAGCAAGCGATTCATCCAACATTTGCTGCTGTCTGTCGTCGAGAGAGACAGCATCCGTGCTACAAAGACAAGGTAATCTAGACAACTGGCTGACTGTGCGAATAATAATGGACGTGATGCTGCACTCTGCGTTTCCAGACCGAAGGCAAGCGATTCATCCAACATTTACTGCTGTCTGTCATCGAGAGAGACAGCATCCGTGCTACAAGACAAGGTAATCTAGACAACTGGCTGACTGTGCGAATAATAATGGACGTGATGCTGCACTCTGCGTTTCCAGACCGAAGGCAAGCGATTCATCCAACATTTGCTGCTGTCTGTCGTCGAGAGAGACAGCATCCGTGCTACAAAGACAAGGTAATCTAGACAACTGGCTGACTGTGCGAATAATAATGGACGTGATGCTGCACTCTGCGTTTTCCAGACCGAAGGCAAGCGATTCATCCAACATTTGCTGCTGTCTGTCATCCCGGAAGACAACATCCGTGCTACAAAGACAAGGTAATCTAGACAACTGGCTGACTGTGCGAATAATAATGGACGTGATGCTGCACTCTGCGCACCGGACGAAGGCAAGCGATTCATCCAACATTTGCTGCTGTCTGTCGTCGAGAGAGACAGCATCCGTGCTACAAAGACAGGTAATCTAGACAACTGGCTGACTGTGCGAATAATAATGGACGTGATGCTGCACTCTGCGTTTCCAGACCGAAGGCAAGCGATTCATCCAACATTTGCTGCTGTCTGTCGTCGAGAGAGACAGCATCCGTGCTACAAAGACAAGGTAATCTAGACAACTGGCTGACTGTGCGAATAATAATGGACGTGATGCTGCACTCTGCTTCCAGACCGAAGGCAAGCGATTCATCCAACATTTTGCTGCTGTCTGTCGTCGAGAGAGACAGCATCCGTGCTACAAAGACAAGGTAATCTAGACAACTGGCTGACTGTGCGAATAATAATGGACGTGATGCTGCACTCTGCGTTTCCAGACCGAAGGCAAACGATTCATCCAACATTTGCTGCTGTCTGTCGTCAGGAAGAGAGAGAGAGACAGCATCCGTGCTACAAAGACAAGGTAATCTAGACAACTGGCTGACTGTGCGAATAATAATGGACGTGATGCTGCGCTCTGCGTTTCCAGACCGAAGGCAAGCGATTCATCCAACATTTGCTGCTGTCTGTCGTCAGAGAGACAGCATCCGTGCTACAAAAGACAAGGTAATCTAGACAACTGGCTGACTGTGCGAATAATAATGGACGTGATGCTGCACTCTGCGTTTCCAGACCGAAGGCAAGCGATTCATCCAACATTTGCTGCTGTCTGTCGTCGAGAGAGACAGCATCCGTGCTACAGAGACAAGGTAATCTGAACCAGCTGGCTGACTGTGCGAATAATAATGGACGTGATGCTGCACTCTGCGTTTCCAGACCGAGGCAAGCGATTCATCCAACATTCGCTGCTGTCTGTCGTCGAGAGAGACAGCATCCGTGCTACAAAGACAAGGTAATCTAGACAACTGGCTGACTGTGCGAATAATAATGGACGTGATGCTGCACTCTGCGTTTCCAGACCGAAAGGCAAGCGATTCATCCAACATTTGCTGCTGTCTGTCGTCGAGAGAGACAGCATCCGTGCTAAAAAGACAAGGTAATCTAGACAACTGGCTGACTGTGCGAATAATAATGGACGTGATGCTGCACTCTGCGTTTCCAGACCGAAGGCAAGCGATTCATCCAACATTCGCTGCTGTCTGTCGTCGAGAGAGACAGCATCCGTGCTACAAGAACAAGGCAATCTAGACAACTGGCTGACTGTGCGAATAATAATGGACGTGATGCTGCACTCTGCGTTTCCAGACCGAAGGCAAGCGATTCATCCAACATTTGCTGCTGTCTGTCGTCGGGAACAGCATCCGTGCTACCAAGAACAAGGAAGATATCTAGACAACTGGCTGACTGTGCGAATAATAATGGACGTGCTGCACTCTGCGTTTCCAGACCGAAGGCAAGCGATTCATCAACATTCGCTGCTGTCTGTCGTCGGGGAAGACAGCATCCGTGCTACAAAGACAAGGTAATCTAGACAACTGGCTGACTGTGCGAATAATAATGGACGTGATGCTGCACTCTGCGTTTCCAGACCGAAGGCAAACGATTCATCCAACATTTGCTGCTGTCTGTCGTCGAGAGAGACAGCATCCGTGCTACAAAGACAAGGTAATCTGAACCTTTGGCTGACTGTGCGAATAATAATGGACGTGATGCTGCACTCTGCGTTTCCAGACCGAAGGCAAAGCGATTCATCCAACATTTGCTGCTGTCTGTCGTCGAAGAGACAGCACATCCACGTGCTGGGGTAGGAGTAATCCCTAGACAACTGGCGCTGGCTGCGAATAGCGAATGGGCGATACCCGCCACTCTGCGTTTCCAGAGCTGAAGGGCAAAGCGACCATCCCCATTTGCCGCGCTGGCCAGCCGTGGAAGAGACAGCATCCGTGCTGGTCAGGGCATCTGGTATTTGGCGGCTACGCGACCAATGACATTCGTGCTGCACTCTGCGTTTCCAGACCGAAGGCAAGCCGTTCATCAACAACCTGCTGCTGCTCTACATCGTGCCGTCAGGAGATGACATCCGTGCCTTACCAGGGCAAGGCCAGCCAGACAACCTGGTGACTGACCGAATAATAATGGACGTGATGCTGCACTCTGCGTTTCCAGACCGAGCAAGCGATTCGTGGCATTTGCTGCTGTCTGTCGTCGAGAGAGACAGCATCCGTGCTACAAAGACAAGGTAATCTAGACAACTGGCTGACTGTGCGAATAATAATGGACGTGATGCTGCACTCTGCGTTTCCAGACCGAAGGCAAGCGATTCATCCAACATTTGCTGCTGTCTGTCGTCGAGAGGAACAGCATCCGTGCTACAAAGACAAGGTAATCTAGACAACTGGCTGACTGTGCGAATAATAATGGACGTGATGCTGCACTCTGCGTTTCCAGACCGAAGGCAAGCGATTCATCCAACATTTGCTGCTGTCTGTCGTCGGGAACGGCATCCGTGCTACAAAGACAAGGTAATCTAGACAACTGGCTGACTGTGCGAATAATAATGGACGTGATGCTGCACTCTGCGTTTCAGACCGAGAGCAAGCGATTCATCCAACATTTGCTGCTGTCTGTCGTCGAGAAGACAGCATCCGTGCTACAAAGACAAGAGTAATCTAGACAACTGGCTGACTGTGCGAATAATAATGGACGTGGTGTGATGCTGCACTCTGCGTTTCCAGACCGAAGGCAAGCGATTCATCCAACATTTGCTGCTGTCTGTCGTCGAGAGAGACAGCATCCGTGCTACAAGACAAGGTAATCTGAACAACTGGCTGACTGTGCGAATAATAATGGACGTGATGCTGCACTCTGCGTTTCCAGACCGAGCAAGCACGAGATTCATCCAACATTTGCTGCTGTCTGTCATCGAGAGAGACAGCATCCGTGCTACAAAGACAGAGTAATCTAGACAACTGGCTGACTGTGCGAATAATAATGGACGTGATGCTGCACTCTGCGTTTCCAGACCGAAGGCAAGCGATTCATCAACATTTGCTGCTGTCTGTCGTCGAGAGAGACAGCATCCGTGCTACAAAGACGAGGTAATCTAGACAACTGGCTGACTGTGCGAATAATAATGGACGTGATGCTGCACTCTGCGTTTCCAGACCGAAGGCAAGCGATTCATCCAACATTTGCTGTCTGTCGTCGAGAGAACGAAAAAGAAAAACATCCGTGCTGCAAAGACAAAGGGTAATCTAGACAACTGGCTGACTGTGCGAATAATAATGGACGTGATGCTGCACTCTGCGTTTCCAGACGAAAGGCAAGCAATGATTCATCCAACATTTTGCTGCTGTCTGTCGTCAGGAAGAGACAGCATCCGTGCTACAAAGACAAGGTAATCTAGACAACTGGCTGACTGTTGCGAATAATAATGGACGTGATGCTGCACTCTGCGTTCCAGACCGAGCAGAAGCGATTCATCCAACATTTGCTGCTGTCTGTCATCGAGAGAGACATCCGTGCTACAAAGACAAGGTAATCTAGACAACTGGCTGACTGTGCGAATAATAATGGACGTGATGCTGCACTCTGCGTTTCCAGACCGAAGGCAAGCGATTCATCCAACATTTGCTGCTGTCTGTCGTCGAGAGGGCAGGCATCCGTGCTACAAAGACAAGGTAATCTAGACAACTGGCTGACTGTGCGAATAATAATGGACGTGATGCTGCACTCTGCGTTTCGGAACCGAAGGCAAGCGATTCGCCAACATTTACTGCTGTCTGTCGTCGAGAGAGACAGCATCCATCCTACAAAGACAAGGTAATCTAGACAACTGGCTGACTGTGCGAATAATAATGGATGATACTGCACTCTGCGTTTCCAGACCGAAGGCAAACGGTTATCAACATTTGCTGCTGTCTGTCGTCGAGAGAGACAGCATCCGTGCTACAAAGACAAGGTAATCTAGACAACTGGCTGACTGTGCGAATAATAATGGACGTGATGCTGCACTCTGCGTTCCCAGACCGAAGGCAAGCGATTCATCCAACATTTGCTGCTGTCTGTCGTCGAAGAGGGCAACATCCGTGCTACAAAGACAGAGTAATCTGAACAACTGGCTGACACAACTGCGAATAATAATGGACGTGATGCTGCACTCTGCGTTTCAGACCCGAAAACTAAACGGTTAATCAACATTTGCTGCTGTCTGTCGTCGAGAGAGACAGCATCCGTGCTACAAAGACAAGGTAATCTAGACAACTGGCTGACTGTGCGAATAATAATGGACGTGATGCTGCACTCTGCGTTTCCAGACCGAAGGCAAGCGATTCATCCAACATTTGCTGCTGTCTGTCATCGAGAGAGACAGCATCCGTGCTACAAAGACAAGGTAATCTAGACAACTGGCTGACTGTGCGAATAATAATGGACGTGATGCTGCACTCTGCGTTTCTAGACCGAAGGCCGAAGATTCATCCAGCATTTGCTGTATCTGTCGTCGAGAGAGACAGCATCCGTGCTACAAAGACAAGGCAATCTAGACAACTGGCTGACTGTGCGAATAATAATGGACGTGATGCTGCCTCTGCGTTTCCAGACCGAAGGCAAGCGATTCATCCAACATTTGCTGCTGTCTGTCGTCCGAGAGGAACAACGCTCCGTGCTACAAAGACAAGGTAATCTGGGCAACTGGCTGACTGTGCGAATAATAATGGACGTGATGCTGCACTCTGCGTTTCCAGACCGAAGGCAAGCGATTCATCCAACATTCGCTGCTGTCTGTCGTCGGGAACAGCATCCGTACTACAAAGACAAGGTAATCTAGACAACTGGCTGACTGTGCGAATAATAATGGACGTGATGCTGCACTCTGCGTTTCAGACCGAGAAAGCGATTCATCAACATTTGCTGCTGTCTGTCGTCGAGAGAGACAGCATCCGTGCTACAAAGACAAGGTAATCTAGACAACTGGCTGACTGTGCGAATAATAATGGACGTGATGCTGCACTCTGCGTTTCAGACCGAAGGCCGGCGAATTCATCCAACATTTGCTGCGGCTCTGTCGTCGAGAGAGACAGCACATCCGTGCTACAAAGACAGAGTAATCTAGACAACTGGCTACGACTGTGCGAATAATAATGGACGTGATGCTGCACTCTGCGTTTCCAGACCGAGCGACGATTCATCCAACATTTGCTGCTGTCTGTCGTCGAGAGAGACAGCATCCGTGCTACAAAGACAAGGTAATCTAGACAACTGGCTGACTGTGCGCGAATAATAATGGACGTGATGCACTCTGCGTTTCCAGACCAGAAGGCAAGCGATTCATCCAACATTCGCTGCTGTCTGTCGTCGAGAGAGACAGCATCCGTGCTAAAGACAAGGTAATCTAGACAACTGGCTGACTGTGCGAATAATAATGGACGTGATGCTGCACTCTGCGTTTCTAGACCGAAGGCAAGCAGTTCATCCAACATTTGCTGCTGTCTGTCGTCGAGAGAGACAGCATCAAGTGCTACAAAGACAAAGGTAATCTAGACAACTGGCTGACTGTGCGAATAATAATGGACGTGATGCTGCACTCTGCGTTCCAGACCGAAGGCAAGCGATTCATCCAACATTTGCTGCTGTCTGTCGTCGAGAGAGACAGCATCAGTATTTACAAAGACAAGATGATGAACCAACTGGCTGACTGTGCGAATAATAATGGACGTGATGCTGCTCTGCGTTTCCAGACCGAAGGCAAGCGATTCATCCAACATTTGCTGCTGTCTGTCGTCGAGAGAGACAGCATCCATTATACAGACAAGGTAATCTAGACAACTGGCTGACTGTGCGAATAATAATGGACGTGATGCTGCACTCTGCGTTTCTAAGACCGAAGGCAAACGATTCATCCAACATTTGCTGCTGTCTGTCGTCGGGGAACAGCATCATGCCTGAAGACAGGTAATCTGAACAGCTGGCTGACTGTGCGAATAATAATGGACGTGATGCTGCACTCTGCGTTTCTAGACCGAAGGCAAGCGATTCATCAACTTGTTGCTGCTGTCTGTCGTCGAGGAAGACAGCATCCGTGCTAAAGACAAGGTAATCTAGACAACTGGCTGACTGTGCGAATAATAATGGACGTGATGCTGCACTCTGCGTTTCCAGACCAGAAAATGACGATTCATCAACATTTGCTGCTGTCTGTCGTCGGAGAGACAGCATCCGTGCTACAAAGACAAGGTAATCTAGACAACTGGCTGACTGTGCGAATAATAATGGACGTGATGCTGCACTCTGCGTTCAGACAGAAGGCAAGCGATTCATCCAACATTTGCTGCTGTCTGTCGTCGAGAGAGACAGCATCCGTGCTACAAAGACAAGGTAATCTAGACAACTGGCTGACTGTGCAATAATAATGGACGTGATGCTGCACTCTGCGTTTCTAGACCGAAGGCAAGCGATTCATCTAACATTTGCTGCTGTCTGTCGTCGAGAGAGACAGCATCCGTGCTACAAAGACAAGGTAATCTGACAACTGGCCCAGCTATTGCGAATAATAATGGACGTGATGCTGCACTCTGCGTTTTACAGACAGAGCAAGCGATTCATCAACATTTATGCTGTCTGTCGTCGAGAGACAGCATCGTCTTTTACAAGACAGGTAATCTAGACAACTGGCTGACTGGCTCAATAATGGACGTCGATGCTGCCTCCGTTCAGGCAAGGCAAGCGATTCATCCAACATTTGCTGCTGTCTGTCGTCGAGAGAGACAGCATCCGTGCTAAAGGCAAAGGGCAAATGAACAACTGGCTGACTGTGCGAATAATAATGGACGTGATGCTGCCTCTGCGTTTCAGAATGAAAACCGGCAATTCATCCAACATTTGCTGCTGTCTGTCGTCGAGAGAGACAGCATCCGTGCTACAAAGACAAGGTAAATCTGAACCAACTGGCTGACTGTGCGAATAATATGGACGTGATCACCACTCTGCGTTTCTGGACAAGGAAGACAAACGTTATCGCTGGCGCGCAAAATGCCGTGTCGGGAAGGCAGCGTCAAATTACTCCTAAAGACAAAGTGTCTGACGACTGGCTGACTGTGCGAATAATAATGGACGTGATGCTGCACTCTGCGTTCCTGAACCGAAGACAGCGTTAATCCAACATTTGCTGCTATGCGTGATGGAAGACGGCGTCATTTTCACGAGAACAGTGCCATTCTGAATAACTGGCTGACTGTTGCAGGTAATAATGGACAACCGTGCTGCCTCTACGTTTCCAGACCGAGAAAGCCAGCGATTCATCCAACATTTGCTGCTGATATTCTTAATCGTCGAGAGAGACAGCATCCGATGCGCTGCAAGGCCAGTAATCGACAACTGGCTGACTGTGCGAATAATAATGGACGTGGTGCCGCACTCTTTGTTCCCGACGAAGAAACGAAGCGTTTTAATCAACTTGTTGCTGCTGTCTGTCGTCCGAGAAGACAGCATCCGTGCTACAAGGGAACAAGGTAATCCTGAACAACTGGCTGACTGTGCGAATAATGGACGTGATGCTGCACTCTGCGTTTTAGACAAAGGCAAGCGATTCATCAACGATGGCTGCTGTCTGTCGTCTGAGAGGGGAACAGCATCAAATCTCTAAAAGACAAATTGATGAACAACTGGCTGACTGTGCGAATAATAATGGACGTAGTCAACATCACCATTTGATAAAGGCAAACGGTCATCAACATTGCTGCTGTCTGTCGTCCAGGAGAGGCAAAACATCCGTGCCTCTCTGGCTCCGGGTAAATCTGAGCAACTGACATTGTGCGAATAATAATGGACGTGATGCCACTCTGCGTTTCGATAAGGAGCGGCTGGGTCATCAACATTTGCTGCTGTCTGTCGTCGAAGCCAGCATCAAAATCTCTAAAGACAAAATTAATCTGAATAGCGGCATTGCAGACCGTAATGGACGTGATGCTGCACTCTGCGTTTCCAGACCGAAGGCAAGCGATTCATCCGGCGATTTTACTGCTGTCTGTAGTCAGGGAACAGCATCCGTACTCTAAAACAGGTAATCTGAACAACTGGCTGACTGTGCGAATAATAATGGACATTGATGTATGCCGTTTCCAGACCGAAGGCAAGCGATTCATCCAACATTTGCTGCTGTCTGTCGTCGAGGGCAACATCCGTGCCAGAATGAAATTAATCTGAACAACTGGCTGACTGTGCGAATAATAATGGACGTGATGCTGCACTCTGCGTTTCTAGACCGAAGGCAAGCGATTCATCCCCATATTTGCTGCTGTCTGTCGTCGAGAGAGACAGCATCCGTACTACAGGAGACAGTGTTAATCTAGACAACTGGCTGACTGTGCGAATAATAATGGACGTGATGCTGCACTCTGCGTTTCTAGACCGAAGGCAAACGATTCATCAACATTTTGCTGCTGTCTGTCGTCGAGAGGGGCAGCATCCGTCACTACAAGAACGAGGCTGTCGAACCTTTGGCGGGCACGACACGCGAAATAACAATGGACGTGATGCTGCACTCTGCGTTTCAGACCAGAGGCAAGCGATTCATCAACGACTTCACTGCTGTCTCGCCATCGAAGGAGCAACATCATGCCTACAAAGACAAGGCTGATATAGACAACTGGCTGACTGTTGCGAATAATAATGGACGTGATGCTGCGCTCTACGTTTCTAGACCGAAGGCAAGCAGAATTCATCCAACATTTGCTGCTGTCTGTCGTCGAGGAGACGAGCATCCGTGCTACAAAGACAAGGTAATCTAGACAACTGGCTGACTGTGCGAATAATAATGGACGTAGTGCCTCCGTTTGCCTAGACCGACAACGATTCCTCCAACATTGCTGCTGTCTGTCGTCGAGAGAGACAGCATCCGTGCTACGAAGACAAGGTAATCTCGACAACTGGCTGACTGTGCGAATAATAATGGATGATGCTGCACTCTGCGTTTCAGGCCGAAGACAAGGCGGGTTAAATAAACATTTGCTGCTGTCTATCGTCAGAAAGACAGCGTGATCTCTAAAGAGACAAAATCGACAACTGACATTGTGCGAGAATAATAATGGACGTGATGCTACCACTCTGCGTTTCCAGACCGAAGCCAGCAGTTAATCCCGCATTTGCTGCTGTCTGTCGTCGAAGAGACAGCGTAAGTACTACAAAGACAAAGGTAATCTGAACAACTGGCGGCTATTTGCGTCTCCATGAACGTGATGCTGCACTCTGCGTTTCTGCGACAAAGGCAAACGGTCACATCATGACTTGCTGCTGTCATGCGTGGAAGACAGCATCGTCTTCTGAAGATGAAGGTAATCGACGCTGGCTGACTGTAGCGACAATAATGGACGTGATGCTGCACTCTGCGTTTCTGAACCGAAGAAGCCGTGATTCATCCAGCATTGCCAGCACTGTCATCGTCGAGAGGAACAGCATCCGTGCTACAAAAGACAAGGTAATCTGAACCAGCTGGCTGACGCTGCCGCGCGAATATGTGGACGTGATGCTGCACTCTGCGTTTCTAAGACCAAAGGCCGACGGTCATCAACATTTGCTGCTGTCGTGTCAGAGACGGCATCAAATCTTCTGAAGACAAGGTAATCTAGACAACTGGCTGACTGTGCAGGTGTGGACGTGATGCTGCGCTCTGCGTTTCAGACCGAGAGCAAGCGATTCATCAACATTTGCTGCTGTCTGTAATCGAGAGGGCAAGCGTCGTCTCTCCGAAACAAGGTAATCTGAACCGCTGGCTGGCTAACGAATAATAATGGACGACGTCTGCACTCTGCGTTTCCCGACCGAAGGCAAGCGATTCATCCAACATTTGCTGCTGTCTATCATCCCGAAGACAACATCCGTGCTACAAAGACAAGGTAATCTAGACAACTGGCTGACTGTGCGAATAATAATGGACGTGATGCTGCACTCTGCGTTTCTGAGCAAGGCAAGCGATTCATCAACATTTGCTGCTGTCTGTCGTCGAGAGAGACAGCATCCGTGCTACAAAGACAAGGTAATCTAGACAACTGGCTGACTGTGCGAATAATAATGGACTGATGCTGCACTCTGCGTTTCCAGACCGAAGGCAAGCGATTCATCAACATTTGCTGCTGTCTGTCAGTAAAGAGAGAACAGCGTCAATCACTACAAAGACAAGGTAATCTGAACAACTGGCTGACTGTGCGCGAATAATAATGGTTGTGATGCCCACCTCTGCGTTTCCAGACCGAGCAAGCGATTCATCAACATTTGCTGCTGTCTGTCGTCGAGAGAGACAGCATCCCTGCTACAAAGACAAGGTAATCTAGACAACTGACTGACTGTGCGAATGACGCCAATGGACGTGATGCACTCTGCGTTTCCAGACCGAGGAAGGCAAGCGATTCATCCAACATTTGCTGCTGTCATCGTCGAGAAGAAACCATATCCGTCTTTCCGAAGACAAGGTAATCTAGACAACCTGGCTGACTATGCGAATAATAATGGACGTGATGCTGCGCAAGTTTCCAGACCGAGCAAGCGATTCATCGCCGTTGCTGCTGTCTGTCGTCAGAAGACAGCATCCGTGCCTACAAAGACTTGAGTAATCTAGACAACTGGCTGACTGTACGAGGAATAATAATGGACGTGATGCTGCACTCTGCGTTTCCAGACCGAAGGCAAGCGATTCATCCAACGTTTGCTGCTGTCTATCGTCAGAGAGAACAGCATCCGTGCTGCAAAGACAAGGTAATCTAGACAACTGGCTGACTGTACGAGAATAATAATGGACGTATTCTTTACACTCTGCGTTTCAGACCGAGAAATAGCGATTCACTCCAACATTGTGCTACGTGTGTCAGAGACAGCATCCGTGCTACAAAGACAAAGGTAATCTACGACAACTGGCTGACTGTGCGAATAATAATGGACGTGATGCTGCACTCTGCGTTTTCCAGACCGAGCAAAGCGATTCATCCGCATTGCTGTCTGTCATCGAGAGAGACAGCATCCGTGCTACAAAGACAAAGGGTAATCTAGACAACTGGCTGACTGTGCAGACAATAATGGACGTGATGCTGCACTCTGCGTTTCTAGACCGAAGGCAAGCAGTTGTCATTTGCTGCTGTCTGTCGTGGGGAGAACCAGCATCCGTCGCTGCAAAGGGCGAAACGATCTAGACAACTGGCTGACTGTGCGAGTGTAATGGACGTGATGCTGCACTCTGCGTTTGCAGACCGAAGGCAAGCGATTCATCCAACATTTGCTGCTGTCTGTCGTCGAGAGAACAGCATCCGTGCTACAAAGACAAGGTAATCTGAACAGCGACACAGCCGTGCGAATAATAATGGACGTGATGCTGCACTCTGGTTCAGACGAAGCAAGCGATTCATCGCATTGCATGTATCTGTCGTCAGAGAAGGACAAGCATCCGTGCTACAAAGACAAGGTAATCTAGACAACTGGCTGACTGTGCGAATAATAATGGACGTGATGCTGCACTCTGCGTTTCCAGACCGAAGGCAAGCGATTCATCCAACATTTGCTGCTGTCTGTCGTCGAGAGAGACATCCATCTTGCAAAGACAAGGTAATCTAGACAACTGGCTGACTGTGCGAATAATAATGGACGTGATGCTACCTCTGGTTTCCAGACCGAAGGCAAGCGATTCATCCAACATGCTGTCTGTCGTCGAGAGAGACAGCATCCGTGCTACAAGGACAAGGTAATCTAGACAACTGGCTGACTGTGCAGACCGGCAATGGGACGTGATGCTGCACTCTGCGTTTCAGACCGAAGGCAAGCGATTCATCAACATTTGCTGCTGTCTCATCGTCAGGAAGGGGAGACAGCGTCCGTGCTACAAAGACTAAGGTAAATCGACAACTGGCGGCTATGCGAATAATAATGGACGTGATGCTACCTCTGCGTTTCCGGGCCGACGAAGCGATTCATCAACATTTACTCACTGTCACGTAGTGGGGGGAACAGCATCCGTCTACAAAGACCAGGTAATCCTGAACAACTGGCTGACTGTGCGAATAATAATGGACGTGATGCTGCACTCTGCGTTTCCAGACCGAAGGCAAGCGATTCATCCAGCATTTGCTGCTGTCTGTCGTCGAGAGAGACAGCATCCGTGCCACAAAGACTTAGTGGCTCTGAACAGCCTGGCTGACTATTGCGAATAATAATGGACGTGATGCTGCACTCTGCGTTTTCAGACCGAAGGCAAGCGATTCATCGCGTTGCTGCTGTCTGTGGAAGGAGAGACAGCATCCGTGCTACAAAGAAGACGGTAATCTAGACAACTGGCTGACTAATGCGAATAATAATGGACGTGATGCTGCACTCTGCGTTTCAGGACAAAGTGGCGTTCATCAACATTTGCTGCTGTCTGTCGTCAGGAAGACAGCTTTGTCAGTGCTAAAGAACAAGGTAATCTGAACAGCACAAGCTGGCCACTGGCAGAAATAATAATGGACGTAGTAGATGCTGCACTCTGCGTTTGAACCGAAGGCAAGCAGGATTCATCAACATTTGCTGCTGTATAGTGGGGGCGGCATCCGTTAACAAAGACAAGTGAAATCTGAACAACTGGCTGACTATTTGAATAATAATGGACGTGATGCTGCACTCTGCGTTTCAGACAAGAGGCAAGCGATTAATCAACATTCGCTGCTGTCAATAAATCAGGGAAGGCAACATCCGTGCTACAAAGACAAGGTAATCTGAACAACTGGCTGACTGTGCGAATAATAATGGACGTGATGCTGCACTCGTTTGAACCGAAAATAACGTTCATCCAGCATTTGCGCTTGCTGTCTGTCATCGAGAGAGACAGCATCCGTGCTACAAAGACAAGGTAATCGATAACTGGCTGACTGTACGAATAATGATGGACGGTAATCCCGCTTGCCTCTGCGTTTCTGAACAAAACCAGCTTGATTAAATAACGCTGCTGTCTACAACGAATCAGAAGACAGCATCATGCAAAGGCTGGTGATAGACAACTGGCTGACTGTGCGAATAATAATGGACGTGATGCCTCTGCGTTTTCCAGACCGAAGGCAAGCGATTCATCCAACATTTGCTGCTGTCTGTCGTCGAGAGAGACAGCATCCGTGCTACAAGACCAGGTAATCAAACCTTTGGCTGTTTATTGCGAATAATAATGGACGTGATGCTGCGCTGGTTTAGACAGAGCAAGCGATTCATCCGCCATTTTGCGCAATGTCTGTCGTCAGAGAACAGCATCCGTGCTGAACAAGGTAATCTGAACAACTGGCTGACCAAATAATAGCGGACGTGATGCTGCCTCTGCGTTTCAGACGAAGGCAAGCGATTCATCCAACATTTGCTGCTGTCGTCGTCGAGAGGAACGCATCCGTGCTAGAAAGACAAGGCCGATACAAGACAGCTGGCTGAGCCTGACCACGAACAATAATGGACGTGATGCTGCACTCTGCGTTTCAGACCGAAAGCCAGCGATTCATCCATATTTGCTGCTGTCTGTCATCAGAAGAGACAGCATCAAATACAAAGACAAGGTAATCTGAACAACTGGCTGATATTGCGAATAATAATGGACGTGATGCTGCACTCTCTGCGTTTCTGAACCGAGAGCAAACGATTCATCAACATTTTGCTGCTGTCTGTCGTCGAGAGAGACAGCATCATTATAAAGACAAGGTAATCTAAAACCCTGGCTGACTGGCGAATAATAATGGACGTTATTGCCTCTGCGTTTCTGACCGAAATGACGATTCATCCAACATTTATGCTGTGTCGTCAGGGCAAGCATCCGTCTTCTACAAAACAGGTAATCTGAGCAAACTGGCTGACTGTGCGAATAAGCAAACCGGGCCTGATGCTGCCACTCTGCGTTTCCAGACCGAAGGCAAGCGATTCATCCGCCAGCCACGCTGCTGTCTGTCATCGAGAGAGACAGCATCAAATCTTCTGGGGCATAGGGTGAAATCCCCAGACGCTGGCGGCTGGCGAATATGTGGACGCCGATGCTGCATCACCGTTCAGACCGAAGGCAAGCGATTCATCCAACATTTGCTGCTGTCTATCGTCGGGAGAGACATCCGTGCTACAAAGACAAGAGTAATCTGGAAAACCAACTGGCTGACTGTACGAATGGCGTAATGGACGTGATGCTGCACTCTGCGTTTCTAGACCAGAAACCAACAATTATCCATTGCTGTCTGTCGTCAGGGAACTTGGCATCGCTGCCTGAGAACGGTGTCGAACAACTGTTTGACTGTGCGAATAATAATGGACGTGATGCTACTCACTGCGTTTCCAGACCGAAAGCCAAGCGATTCATCCAACGTGCTGCACAATACCGTCGTGAGAGAACAGCATCCGTGCTACAAAGGCAAAGACGATAAGACAACTGGCACGACTGTACGGTATCACTCAATGGACATTGATGCTGCATGTGCCGTTTCTAAGACCGAAGACGAAGCGATTCATCAACAGCTTACTGCTAATGTCATCAAGAGAGACAGCATCATTACAAAGACAAGGTAATCTAGACAACTGGCTGACTGGCCACGAATAACGGACGTGATGCTGCACTCTTGCGTTTCAGACAGAGCAAAAGCAGTTAAATGGCGTTACTGTCTGTCATCGAGAGAGACAGCATCCGTGCTATAAAAGACAAGGTAATCTGAACAACTGGCTGACTGTGCGGAATAATAATGGACGTGATGCTGCACTGCGTTTCTAAAGACAAAAAAGAGCAAACGATTCATCCCAACATTTGCTGTAACTCAAACCGTCGAGAGAGACAGCGTCCGTGCTCTAAAGACAAAGGTAATCTGAACAGCTGGCTGACTGTGCGAATAATAATGGACGTGATGCTGCCTCTGCGTTTCCTGAACCGAAAGTGAAGCGATTCATCGCTGCTTATTTACTGCTGTCATCGTCAGAGAGACAGCATCCGTGCTAAAAGACAAAGGTAATCTGGAAACAGCGGCTGACTGTTACGAATAATAATGGACGTGATGCTGCCTCCTGCGTTTCAGACCGAACGAGCGGTTATTAACCATTGCTTAACGATAAATAAATGAAGAACAGCATCCGTGCTACAAAGACAAGGTAATCTAAGACAACTGGCTGACTGTGCGAATAATAATGGACGTGATGCTGCACTCTGCGTTTCTAGACCGAAGGCAAGCGATTCATCATGGCTGCCGCATTCGTCGTCTGAGAGAGACGGCATCCGTGCTACAAAGACAAGGTAATCTAGACAACTGGCTGACTGTGCAGGCTAATAATGGACGTGATGCTGCACTCACTGCGTTCTAGACCGAAGGCAAGCGATTCATCCAACATTTGCTGCTGTCGTCTGATGAGAGACAGCATCCGTCTTCTGAACTAAAGGTAATCTAAGAACAACTGGCTGACTGTGCGAATAATAATGGACGTGATGCTGCACTCTCCGTTTCTAGACCGAAGGCAAGCGATTCATCCAACATTTGCTGCTGTCTGTCGTCGAGAGAGACAGCATCCGTCTTCTGAAGACAAGGTAATCTAGGCAACTGGCTGACTATGCGAATAATAATGGACGTGAAGATGCTGCACTCTGCGTTTCTAGACCGAAGGCACGCGATTCATCCAACATTTTGCTGCTGTCGTCGAGAGAGACAGCATCCGTGCTAAAGCAAGGTAATCGACAACTGGCTGACTGTGCGAATAATAATGGACGTGATGCTGCACTCTGCGTTTCTAGACCGAAGGCAAGCGATTCATCAACATTTGCTGCTGTCTGTCGTCGAGAGGAACAGCATCCGTGCTACAAAGCCGAGTAAATCTAAAACAACTGGCTGACTGTGCGAATAATAATGGACGTGATGCCACTCTGCGTTTCTAGACCGAAGGCAAGCGATTCATCCAACATTTGCTGCTGTCTGTCGTCAGGGAAGAGACAGCATCCGTGCTACAAGACAAGGTAATCTAGACAACTGGCTGACTACATGCGAATAATAATGGACGTGATGCTGCACTCTGCGTTTCCAGACCAAAGGCAAGCGATTCATCAACGTTGCTGCTGCTTCTTGATAAATAAAGGAGAGACAACATCCGTCTCTAAAGACAAGATTCAATCCTGAACCAACTGGCTGACACTGGCGAGAATAATAATGGACTGGCGATGCTGCACTCTGCGTTTCTAGACCGAAGGCAAGCGATTCATCCAACATTTTGCTGCTGTCTGTCATCGAGAGAGACAGCATCCGTGCTACAAAAGACAAGGTAATCTAGACAACTGGCTGACAATGCGAATAATATGGACTGATGCTGCACTCTGCATTTATAGACCAGAGCAAACTGATTCATCAACATTGCTGCTGTCTGTCGTCGAAGAGACAGCATCCGTCTCTCGAGAACAAAGGTAATCTAAGGCAACTGGCTGACTGTGAACAACAATGGACGTGATGCTGCACTCTGCGTTTCTAGACCGAAGGCAAGCGATTCATCCAACATTTGCTGCTGTCTGTCGTGAGGGCAGCATCCGTCACTACAAAGACAAGGTAATCTAGACAACTGGCTGACTGTAGAATAATAATGGACGTGATGCTGCCTCTGCGCGTTTCCAGACCGAAGGCAAGCGATTCATCAACATTTGCTGCTGTCTGTCATCGAGAGAGACAGCATCCGTGCTACAAAGACAAGGTAATCTAGACAACTGGCTGACTGTGCGAATAATAATGGACGTGATGCTGCACTCTGCGTTTCTAGACCGAAGGCAAGCGATTCATCCAACATTTGCTGCTGTCTGTCCATCGAGAGAGACAGCATCCGTGCTAAAAGACAAGGTAATCTAGACAACTGGCTGACTGTGCGAATAATAATGGACATTGATGCTGCACTCTGCGTTTCTAGACCGAAAACCGGCGATTATCCAACATTGCTGTATCTGTCGTCGAGAGAGACAGCATCCGTGCTACAAAGACAAGGTAATCCTGAACAAAAAGCCTGGCTGACTGTACGAGATAATAATGGACGTGATGCTGCACTCACATTTCTGAACCAAAAACAGCGATTCATCCAACATTTGCTGCTGTCTGTCGTCGAGAAGACAGCATCCGTGCTACAAGACGGTATTCTAGACAACTGGCTGACTGTGCGAATAATAATGGACGTGATGCTGCACTCTGCGTTTCCAGACCGAAGGCAAGCGATTCATCCAACATTTGCTGCTGTCTGTCATCGAGAGAGACAGCATCCGTGCTACAAAGACAAGGTAATCTAGACGACTTTGACATGACTGTGCGAATAATGACGTGAACATGATGCTGCACTCTGCGTTTCTAGACCGAAGGCAAGCGATTCATCCAACATTTGCTGCTGTCCTCGTCGAGAGAGACAACATCCGTGCTACAAAGAAGACAAGGTAATCTAGACAACTGGCTGACTGTGCGAATAATAATGGACGTGATGCTGCACTCTGCGTTTCCAGACCGAAGGCAAACGATTCATCCAACATTTGCTGCTGTCTGTCATCAAGAGAGACAACATCCGTGCTACAAAGACAAGGTAATCTAGACAACTGGCTGACTGTGCGAATAATAATGGACGTGATGCTGCACTCTGCGTTTCTAGACCGAAGGCAAGCGATTCATCAACATTTGCTGCTGTCTGTCATCGAGAGAGACAGCATCCGTGCTACAAAGACAAGGTAATCTAGACAACTGGCTGACTGTGCGAATAATAATGGACGTATGCTGCACTCTGCGTTTCTAGACCGAAGGCAAGCGATTCATCCAACATTTGCTGCTGTCTGTCGTCGAGAGAGACAGCAATCCGTGCTACAAAGACAAGGTAATCTAGACAACTGGCTGACTGTACGAATAATAATGGACGTGATGTACTCTGCGTTTCAGACGAAGGCAAACGATTCATCAACATTTGCTGCTGTCTGTCATCGAGAGAGACAGCATCCGTACTACAAAGACAAGGTAATCTAGACAACTGGCCTGACTAATGCGAATAATATGGACATTGATGTACATCTGCGTTTTACAGACCGAAGGCAAGCGATTCATCCAACGATTTTGCTGCTGTCTGTCGTCGAAGAGGAACAGCATCCGTGCTACAAAGACAAGGTAATCGAACCAACTGGCTGACTGTGCGAATAATAATGGACGTATTGATGCTGCACTCTGCGTTTCCAGACCGAAGGCAAACGATTCATCCAACATTTGCTGCTGTCTGTCATCGAGAGGAACAGCATCCGTGCTACAAAGACAAAGGTAATCTAGACAACTGGCTGACTGTGCGAATAATGGACGTGATGCTGCACTCTACGTTCTAGACCGAGCAAGCGATTCATCCAACATTTGCTGCTGTCTGTCATCGAGAGAGACAGCATCCGTACTACAAAGACAAGGTAATCTAGACAACTGGCTGACTGTTACGAATAATAATGGACGTGATGCTGCACTCTGCGTTTCTAGACCGAAGGCGGCGATTCATCCAACGTTGCTGCTGTCTGTCGTCGAGAGAGACAACATCCGTCTTACAAAGACAAGGTAATCTAGACAACTGGCGCTGACTATGCAGATCATAATGGACGTGATGCTGCGCTCTGCGTTTCTAGACCGAAGGCAAGCGATTCATCCAACGAAGCTTTACTGCTGTCTGTCGTCAAAGAAGAACAGCATCCGTACTACAAAGACAAAGGTAATCTAGACAAAACTGGCCCATTTATTCTTTGCGAATAATAATGGACGGCTGGTCTTGCTGCTCTGCGTTTCCAGACCGAAGGCAAACGTTATCCATTTTGAATTTGCTGCTGTCTGTCATCGAAGAAGACAGCATCCATCTTCCTGAAGACAAATTGATCCTGAACAACTGGCTGGCTATTGCGAATATTCAATGGACGTGATGCTGCACTCTGCGTTTCTAGACCGAGAGCAAACGATTCATCCAACGTTGCACTGCTGTCTGTCGTCAGAGAGGGGCAACATCCGTCTAAAGACAAGGTAATCTAGACAACTGGCTGACTGTGCGAATGACCATGGACGTGATGCACGCTCTGCGTTTCTAAGACCGAAGACGAAGCGATTCATCCATTTTGCTGCTGTCTGTCATCGAGAGAGACAGCATCCGTGCTACGAAGACGGTAATCAGCCGCTGGCACATTGTGCGAATAATAGGGCTGACGATGCTGCACTCTGCGTTTCTAGACCGAAGGCAAGCGATTCATCCAACATTTGCTGCTGTCTGTCGTCGAGAGGAGCAACATCCGTGCTACAAAGACAATTAATCCTGAACGCTGGCTGACTGTGCGAATAATAATGGACGTGATGCTGCACTCTGCGTTTCTAGACCGAAGGCAAGCGATTCATCCAACATTTGCTGCTGTCTGTCATCGAGAGAGACAGCATCCGTGCTACAAAGACAAGGTAATCTAGACAACTGGCTGACTGTGCGAATAATAATGGACGTGATGCTGCACTCTGCGTTTCTAGACCGAAGGCCAAACGATTCATCCAACATTTATATAACATCGTCGAGGAGGGCAACATCCGTGCTACAAAGACAAGGTAATCTAGACAACTGGCTGACTGTGCGAATAATAATGGACGTGATACTGCCTCCTGCGTTTCCTGAATAAAACCAGCGATTCATCCAACATTTACTGCTGTCTGTCGTCGAGAGGGCAGCATCCGTGCTACAAAGACAAGGTAATCTAGACAACTGGCTGACTGTGCGAATAATAATGGATGATGCTGCACTCTGCGTTCCAGACCGAAGGCAAGCGATTCATCCAACATTTGCTGCTGTCTGTCATCGAGGAAGACAGCATCCGTGCTACAAAGACAAGGTAATCTAGACAACTGGCTGACTGTGCGAATAATAATGGACGTGATGCTGCACTCCTGCGTTTCTAGACCGAAGGCAAGCGATTCATCCAACGCATTGCTGCTGTCTGTGTCAGGAGAGACAGCATCTACGTCTTTCCTAAAACCAAAGGTAATCTGAACGGCTGGCTGACTGTGCAGGTATGGACGTGATGCTGCGCGCTCTGCGTTTCCAGACCGAAGGCAAGCGATTCATCCAACATTTGCTGCTGTCTGTCATCGAGAGAGACGGCATCCATTCACTACAAAGACAAGGTAATCTAGACAACTGGCTGACTGTGCAGAATATATGGACGATGATGCTGCACTCTGCGTTTCTAGACCGAAGGCAAGCGATTCATCCAACATTTGCTGTCTGTCGTCGAGAGAGACAGCATCCGTGCCGAAGACAAGGTAAATCTAGACAACTGGCTGACTGTGCGAATAATAATGGACGTGATGCTGCACTCTGCGTTTCTAGACCGAAGGCAAGCGATTCATCCAACATTTGCTGCCTTCATGTCGTCGAGAGAGACAGCATCCGTGCTACAAAGACAAGGTAATCTAGACAACTGGCTGACTGTGCGAATAATAATGGACGTGATGCTGCACTCTGCGTTTCTAGACCGAAGGCAAGCGATTCATCCAACATTTGCTGCTGTCTGTCGTCGAGAGAACAGCATCCGTGCTACAAAGACAAAGGTAATCTGAACTGCCGCTGGCTGACTGTGCGAATAATAATGGACGTGATGCTGCGCTCTGCGTTTCTAGACCGAAGGCAAAGCGATTCATCCAACATTTGCTGCCTTCTGTAATAAATCAAGGAAGACAGCATCCGTGCTACGAGGCTGTGAGTAATCTGAACAACTGGCTGACTGTGCGAATAATAATGGACGTGACTGATGCTGCCTCTGCGTTTCTGAACCGAAGGCAAACGTTATCGACATTTTGCTGTCTGTCGTCGAGAGAGACAGCATCCGTGCTACAAAGACAAAAGGTAATCTGAACAACTGGCTGACTGTGCGAATAATAATGGACGTGATGCTGCACTCTGCGTTTCAGACGAAGACAACGGTCATCAACATTGCTGCTGTCTGTCGTCGAAGGCAGCATCCGTGCTACAAAGACAAGGTAATCTAGACAACTGGCTGACTGTGCGAATAATAATGGACGTGATGCTGCACTCTGCGTTTCTGAACCGAAGGCAAGCGATTCATCCAACATTTGCTGCTGTCTGTCGTCGAGGAAGACAGCATCCGTGCTACAAAGACAAGGTAATCTAGACAACTGGCTGACTGTGCGAATAATAATGGACGTGATGCTGCACTCTGCGTTTCCAGACCGAAGGCAAGCGATTCATCCAACATTTGCTGCTGTCTGTCGTCGAGAAGACAGCATCCGTGCTACAAAGACAAGGTAATCTAGACAACTGGCTGACTGTGCGAATAATAATGGACGTGATGCTGCACTCTGCGTTTCTAGACCGAAGGCAAGCGATTCATCCAACATTTGCGTGCTGTTGTCGTCGAGAGAGACAGCATCCGTGCTACAAAGACAAGGTAATCGGTAAACTGGCTGACTGTGCGAATAATAATGGACGTGATGTACTCTGCGTTCGAACTCAGAGCAAGCGATTCATCAACATTTGCTGCTGTCTGTCGTCGAGAGAGACAGCATCCGTGCTACAAAGACAAGGTAATCTAGACAACTGGCTGACTGTGCGAATAATAATGGACGTGATGCTGCACTCATAGTTTTCCAGATAAGAGGCAAGCGATTATCAACATTTGCTGCTGTCTGTCGTCAGAGGGAGCCAGCATCCATTCACAAAGACAAGGTAATCTAGACAACTGGCTGACTGTGCGAATAATAATGGACGTGATGCTGCACTCTGCGTTTCCAGACCGAAGGCAAACGATTTCATCAACGTTTGCTGCCATCATCATCGAGAAGAACAACATCCGTGTCGAAGACAAAGGTAAATCCAGACAACTGGCTGACCATGCAGATAATAATGCGGACGTGATGCTGCACTCTGCGTTTCCAGACCAAAGAGCAAGCGATTCATCCAACATTTGCCAGCAGCAATACTGTCGTGTCGAAAGTGCTTATCAAATGCTACAAAGACAGAGTAAATCTGAACAACTGGCGGCTGGCGGAAGATAATAATGGACGTGATGCTGCACTCTGCGTTCAGACAAAGAGAGCAAACGATTCATCAACATTTGCTGCTGTCTTGTCGTCGAGAGAGACATCCGTGCACCACAAAGACAAGGTAATCTAGACAACTGGCTGACTGTGCGAATAATAATGGACGTGATGCTGCACTCTGCGTTTCCAGACCGAAGGCAAGCGATTCATCCAACATTTTACTGCTGTCTGTCGTCTGAAGAACCTTTATCCGTGCTACAAAGACAAAGGTAATCTAGACAACACGCTGGCTAATGCGAATAATAATGGACGTGATGCTGCACTCTGCCAGACCAAAGGCTGCATGAATTCATCCAACATTCGCTGCTGTCTGTCGTCGAGAGAGACAGCATCCGTAGCACCACAAACTATGGATCAAGGAAGACCGATATCCACTCATACTCATGATCCCAAAGGACATATTCTACACAGGCTGTGAGACACGATCCAGTATCAGCACATGACAAGTGGCCTTAGAATGTCTTACATCGCCATAGTGCCGTATGGGAGGTTCTTCAAAAGCATCCGTATTATTTGCAACGTGATCGGGATCTTTCGCTCTCTGTTCACTCACCATGAGTATAAGGGTTGCCGATTGTTTATTGTACAAACTGCTGATTTGTTATTTGTCATATTAGTCTTGTTTATGGATAAAGCAACATTTGGAAGAGATTGAAAAACAAATTCCCACAACCAACATTTGTGGGCCGATCGGAATTCTTATTGTAAAATTCAGGATAGACAACAGCATCAGTTCACGGTTAATATGTGGGCTGGAATGTGTGGGATGGAATATGCGGGCTGGAATTGTATGGTAGGTTCATATGTTCTTCCAGTACGTCTTACAGGAATTCTTAACAAGGACATTATTTCGGAGACACTTCAAAACCTGCAAGAAGTTGCACTCCTTCTAATACAAATAAACGAGTGTTTCATGCATGATGCGAGTCCAGCACTTTTTAATTACATTGTTCACGATGCAGTCTGACATCTACTATGAAAAATATATAGATTTAAGAGGACCAGTTCCATGGCCTGCACGTCACTCTGGCTTTAGATTCTTATCTGTAGGACCACCTAAAACAATTAGTTTATGAAGCAGACATTAATAGTACAGTGTCATGGGGACCTGCAAAATCATTCGACACCGTGTGGTAGCATTCGAAAGGGTCAGCCAATCAGTGATCCGACGGGCGCATTCGTGAGTAGAAGAAAGTAGAGTCCATTTTACACACTTGCTATGAGTTTCCGTGTTGAAGTACAACGATGACCTTTTAGACATATGGACATTTTATCATATATTTTTATATGGCCATCTTTTTGTAAAAGTAATTTTGGTACACCCTGTATATATGGATGTGCGTTGTGGTGCAGTGGATACCGGTTCGGAACGAGAAATCGGGGAGCAGAGTTCAAATTCCAGCTGAATTCACTTACGCGCAAATACCCTTGAGAAAGGTATTAATCCGTCTCTTCCTTTTAGTTATGGGTTAAATAACAGGACAGTTTGTGTTCTATAGCCTGTCTACCGCAGAAAGCAATGGCAACCTACTGCAGGATAATCTTCTGTCCAGTCAGTCATGTCTCTTTCGAGACATGATCGCCCAAGCGCGTTTCTCATATGGCACGTAACTGACTGACTGTATATATACAGGGTCGTCCAAAAGTAGGTGAACAGTGAATGGTAATATATATTTTGAGATGACATATACAATTATATTAACTAATAAAATTATTACATTGACATTTAGGTTTTATTGTGCAACAAATGCGAATAAATTTTAATAACTCAAACACAATTATCACAATTTACACAGCTTTTAATTCTTCATTTCACGCCCAGACAAATATATTTGCACAAGTCTCTCTGTGTATGTGCTTTGTGGTTCTCGGAACGAAAAATCGGGGTGGCGAGTTCGAATTTCAGTTAAATCCCTTGCATTCACTTACGCACAAATACCATTAGGAAAGGTATTACTCTGTGCATTCCCTCCACTTATGGATTAAATAATATGACAGATTGGGTTCCATAGCCTTGGTTGGCAACCAGTCTACCGCAGAAAGCGATGGCAACCTATTGCGAGATAATCTTCTGCCCAGTCAGTCATGTCTCTTTCGAGGCATGATCGCCCAAAGCGTGTATCACGTATGGCACCTAACTGACTGACTGAATATAATAGTTGGAATAATAATTAAGGCTTACATTGATCATAAAGTGGGGGATCAGTTTATTACTTCATAACAATAGGAAACCGATCCCCCACTAATTACTACATAATAATATAATAGATTTCTTTTCCCTTTACCTATGAGTCAAATAACAGGACAGATTGGGTTCTATAGCCTTGGTCGGCAACCAGTCTACCGCAGAAAGTAATGGCAACCTACTGCGAGATAATCTAGCCAGTCAGTCATGTCTTTTTCGAGACATGATCGCCTAAGCGTGTATCGCGCATGGCTCTTAACTGACTGCTTCTCAGTGTATAAATTTATTGAAATGCGTCTCTTATGTAATTTTTCAAATCACCAATCCTTTTTGGTTTTCGACTATAAAGTTTGTCTTTAGTATTCCCAAAAAGAAATCTATTGGGATCAAGTTAGATAAACGTGCTAGCCAATCAATTGACTCTTTTCGGCCAATCCATGTCACAAGAAATATTTGATTAAGATACTCACGAACTGCTCTTGAATAATCTTTGCAAGGCCCATTCTAATGGAAATAAAGATCACGGAAATTAAACTGTTCCCTTACTTTTGGACCACCCGGTATGTCAGTCGCCTCCACCACGTCTCCAAAAAGTCCTTGAAACAAGATGAAATAATTTCTCTAATAGTGTCAAGACTGCGTTTGACACTAAATATATGGAAATATTCGATGCTATTCATTTTTTTAATTATTTCAGTAGAAAACACACTGAAAAATACCACTAAGAATCAAGTGGATACTGAGGCTGAAACAGAACGAAAAGACGTTAATCGGAAAAAAAAAGACAATAAAAGAAGGGTTCCACGAGAACAGAAGGCGATTAACGTTATTAAGATGCATTTATACGTTTATTTTTATTATTATGTCATTTTTCATTATATTTTGATTTCTGCTATAGTCGCACTACCTACCAAGTCTGCGGGAAGACATAAGGCAGGTCGTGGTGTGTTGTTATGGCTCCATTTCATGTTTTTTCTATCCCCCCTATCATCCTTAGCATTACATAGATACAGTTTTCCTTAGTGTGTGGGCTGTACTTAACAAGACAATTTGTTGTATATCTCTTAAGCTGGGGTTTCCAGGGATTCTTTCAATGTGTTGTTTTGTTCCATTTTTTATCATTCCAAGTGCACTTACTATCACTGGCACGATTCTTGTTTTCAATTTCCACATTTTTTCTATTTCATTTTCCAGGTCTTTATATTTTGACAGTTTTTCGAATTCCTTGGTTGCTATGTTACAATCCGCTGGACAAGCCATATTAATTAATAGGCAAGTTTTTTTCTTTCTGGATTTTAACCATAATGTCCGGTTTATTTGCTTCAGTTTTTCTGTGTAGATGGTGTAATTCTATAGAATGATGACATCTTCTAATTCTGTAACCGGTGCTGGGTGATGTTCATATTATTATTATTGTTATTATTATTATTATTATTATTATTAT